>JAYKAV010003056.1:143326-281601 GCA_035582835.1 Phoebastria nigripes
GGTTGGGGGGAACAGAAACAGAAAGTCTTTGAAACAAAAAATTGAAACTTCCTGGTCCACAAAGTCAAAAAGGACCATTTCTATCATTTTTACACTCCAATCTTTTTCTTTCTCCAAATGAAATTTTAAGTCAAGATGTAAAAATAACCCTAAAACAAATTCTTGGAAACCAAAATATTGTATCAAATATCTACATTTTGACTGAATTACAGAGGAAAAATGGGGTGGGAAGAGTAAGGTTTGGATAGCACCTGCCTCTCTACTTTTTCCAACTCACTTCACATACCCACTCCCCAAGGTAAAAATCAGTTCTCTTGTCAGTCATATTGTTGCCACCATAATTAGGGCACTAGATGCATATGAAATGCTTACTTTAATGGCAAATAAAAGCTGTTGAATTAATAAAAACTAATCCCTGAATACTGGTGTCAAAATCAAAAGACATTCTATAAATGTTCAGAGAACATTTTCACATGAAATGATGACTGGAAAACAGCTGTTATTGAAGCTTTCCGTATGGTAATCTCATATAGTGATATAAAATTAATTGAATATTTATTATGACATAATCTATAGATATTTCATTTGCCAACAGTTTTTGTTATGTAAGAAGGAGAAAATAAGTTTTAGATTTTTTTAATCACTCTCCAGTTTCCTTTGTCAATTCCCTGGTCTGAGTGTTTTCTTTCTYACATACTCCCAGATCCTTGATAATTCTTAAAACATAAGAGCACCTCTGAGCCTCTGGTTTGTTTGCTGAGTATATTTCTTTTAAGAAGTCAAATTTATCTATAATCTGCATATTTTAGTCCCAATTGTGCTCATCTTCTTTTCCTTTAGTTGAAGAAAAAAAGACAGATACTAAGTGAGAGCTGTATTCTCAGCTTTCAAGCCTGTAGCACACGCTTCCAGAGCATATATTTACCTATGTTACCTGGCTGATTTGTCCACAATTCTGTACAATGCGTCTGAAATAATCACTATGGAATCACAGASCATAACAAGAGGGCTCTAGAAACAGTTTTGTAAGAGTCAAGGAGATGACTGAAGAACTGGGATGGCAGCTTCTTAGCAGAAAAAAAAAAGATGATGCAGCCATTCAGGGACATCCATGATAGTGTAGAATCTGCAAACCACCTCCAAAAAAAGCTTAGTTATATATATTTTTTTTTTTTTTAAATTACTGTACCTGTGGAGTGATAAGACTACAGCAGAACATTTGGCCAAATTCCCATATATATGGCAGGATGGTAAACAACACTTCTTAAAGGTACTCACTAGCATGTGCCTGCGCTATTTTAAGTGTACTCCCAATGGATGCTCTGATGAAGCTTGTTCAGTAATTTTTAATTTAAAGAGACTGCCAGGTAAAGAAGGAGAAGCTGAAGAAAAATAGTAATGGCTTAAAAGAGTAATGTGTTATATGCTGGGCATGCTCCATGCCCTTCATTGTTCCAGGGAAAAGAGAAAAGCTCTCATAAATAAAAGTGTCCAAGATCCTGTTGTCTGATCATTCCATTTAAATTGTTTATAAATTAGCATAGAGCAATCCCGTTATGGCTCACTGTATACATTTGGAAAGCAACATTTACTTGACCCCATCAGACAAGTTCCACACACATATCTTGATTAAAACTGTATTTTGTCTCCTGCAAAAAAATCAGTGATCTCTTTTATCTAAGATTTCACTTACAGTTTTTTGCGATGTTTACTTTTGGCTGTCATTATCACTGCAGCTGGCTGATTGAATGGTATAGCTCAAAAGTGTGGTTCAAAACCACAACCTCTTACATAGAAGATGAAGTTTGCATTTGGCAGTCTTTTCCTATTTTTTCATCTCACAGGAACGGCTCATGATCCATACTTTTTCAAATGAGTATCAGATACTTGTACTAAAACTGAGACATCATGAAATTGTCCATTGATTTCTGTGTTTTGAGCTTCCATGACCCAATCTGGAAATGTGCATATCAACACGTAGAAAAATGATACATGTTCCTTGAGCTACCACATCCTTTGCATCACTAGCAATCTCACTGCACAAATCCCCTCTGCACATAGTAAAATTGCATAGTGTACTCACACATAATGCAATTCACACTTGTCTACTTGCAAAACCTGTTATTTAGGGTGTCCCCATCCATTTTTACCTTTAAAATCTTTTCCCTGAATGATGTGAGACTCTGTACTCCATAAATGGCACCGTGAGACAGCTCCAAACTAAGACACTTAGGTGCCTACCTGCTCTTCTCTAGCTCTGATTATAGTCAATAGAGATATCTAATCAACACAAGTAGTGCTGCTTCAAGAGCAATTTCAGCTTGTGTCTGAGATGCCTACCAGCATCTGCAAGGCTTTCTCACCTAACTCGTACACCACCATCCACATGTAGACATCTAGATTTAAATCTTTCAAACTGAATACAATCCTCATAATATGAAGTCAGCAGAGTCTTAGTTCATGTCATTGTATTCTGTAGCCAAAATCATCCATTCCTCTGTTTACTGCACCTCCTCTGCCTAATGGAGACCCAGTCAACAGTGTTGTACTTCACATCTGCTGTGGACCTCTTCTACAATAACCTTCATGACATACTGACTTTTCTGACTCAACCAGCCAGGAGTGCTGTACCTCTCAGTATAAGCACCCAGAGAAGATTTATGTGTTAGAAATAAAATAATGTAACTGCTTTCACCTATCTTCAATGTTTGCACATTCTTTGTAGTGATCATCTACATATTGCTGTCAGTTCTTGCTACCTGTATGAGGCATTTAACAACAAATGACGGAGAAAGAGCTAAACAGCAATGGTAAGTAGGGCGCAAGATCACAGTTTTCCTGGCTTTTGCCTGAGTGCTTCATGCCTTTACATTTGCCTGAGTTCTGAGTAACTATCAAGATGCAATGTAGCTAGGCATACTTCATGTCAAGCTTTCTGAGAACCCTGGAGCACTGACCCATCTGTAAAAGGTGGCTGGCACCTCACCAGAGCAGATCACATGAGACACTTCTCTGTTGAGATCAGTTAGAATTAGAAGAATGACAGTTTATCACAATACTTCACATTTTTGTTCACTTTCACCAGTTCTTTCATAGTTCTAGGTCTGACTGGCTCCTAATCAACAGGGGAGACAGCAGATACCCACTGCTAGACTACTTTCCCTGCCCCCATGAAGAATTAGTCATATCTGTTCACAATGATCTATTGAGCCCTACCAATATGACGGGAAATGCAAAGGGTGGGCCTAACTACCACAGAAGTCTCAAATGAAAATACACCTTTTGCATCTTAAGCAAAAGTTTCCTATAACTGCCAATACTTACATACGCACATACATACTCTGCTGACCCAAATTAGTTCATTTCGCTTTACACTCTAGCTAGTCCTATAGAGCCAACTATACCATGAGAAAAAGAGGTTCTGTTCTTTGCTTTGTTGCATTAAAACTGGTTTACCAGCTCCAATCTGACACTCAGCTCCCTGTTCAAGAGCTGGCAGTCAGAAGATACATGCTTTCAGCTGTAAACTGAGCACATTAGCATGGAAGTTCCATGGAAAAAAGCACAGAACTCACACCATGCTAATTTTACAGAGCCTCCTTTCAGAGCAGGATGCCCTCATTTTGTACTGGCCCACCCAGTAACACAAACTAATGAAAAACTTTGGCTGACTAAGAATGACTTCTGAAGATCTGGAGAGAATTAGAAAGAGACACCAAAGATCCCATTTGTAATGAGATTTTAATTCAATCCAGGCCATACAAAGAAAGGAAAAAGAACCTTTATCAAATTGCTAAAGTTACTTGCAGATGCAAGGCAAATGAGTAAAAGTCCAATCCAGGGAGTTATTGAGAACATGCTATTCCTGTTGAGTCACTGAGCATCAGAGCACCGAAGAGCATTCCCTACTGATTTTTCCTCATTGCCCTGAGAAAAATGTGATCTGCCAAGAAACATCTGTTTAAAAATAATAACAAAATATCCTGAATGCCTTCATTAGTGTTTCTGATGTCTGTTGCGGTTTGATTTTGCAACAATCTGTAAATAGGAGCTTTTATTACCATCGGTAAACTCAGATTTTATCAGGTGCCCATCACCACATCTCCTGCAGCCATGTGTTATGTCAATGCCTTCCCCTTCTCTTCCTCTCTGAAATGTAGCAAGACTAGATACATATTTGGACTAAAATGTATTTGAGACAAAGGATACAAAAATTTGAGAAAGCAGCAAGTCATCTGAAAAACTGTTGAAAAGATAATCTGAAATCATCTCCCTAACTTTGAAGATATTATCATAAGACCTTCTGTGTAAAGTGGAAAGGATTTCTAGAAATACAGTACATAAATTTAAGCTGCTTTTAAGCAGCATATGCTCCTAGTCTGAAACTATTATCTTCCTGAGCTTTATTTCTAGTTACAGCCCCAGTATTTAGTGGCAAAACTGGAAAGGGGTCATGGTGAGATCCCAAATGTTGTTTAAAACAGAAGGAAGAGAAGCTATATTTTGTCACTTAAGAAATATTACCTGACCACTATCCTTACTTTCTCCTCCTGATACTGCTTGTTCATGCCTTCATGCCCCCCATTCACTGATTATTACCTGTACAGTATGATGTTCCTGAGGCTGTCCTGGATCAAAGGGGAAGAAAAGGTTCAGAACACAAAGGCAAAGTTAGTCACCAATATAAAACATTATCATATTTCATGTATTTCTTGTGAATCATTAAACTGATTTCCCATAAAGTCATAAATGATGTTAAAAATTTGCTTTTAACCTACAAGGTCCTTCATGGACATAACTCATCTTATTCAACTGATCTCTATTCCCCTTGAATTCCACTTCAGACTCTGAGTCTCTATGAAACTAGTTGCCAAAATGCTTGTAGACATACTTTGACTTTTATAACTGGAAAATCAGTACTGAATAGGAATGGCATATTCCAACTTACCRGTTGTCCATTTAGCTGGTGCAGTAGCAGATATGTACCTCAGATGCACACCCACCAAACTCCATCATACAGAGTCACCCAGCCACAGCTTAGAGACAATGCATTATCAAAGCCTTTATTAATTATTCCCTCAAGGATCTTGAATTCTCTATTCAGTACCTTCCTCTCTACCTCTCTGACTTTATCAAAGCTAGGAATAACACATACCTCTTTCYGTTGCTTACACCAATCTTCTTTAATCTCTCAAAAAAACTCTTCCTTTGAAATGCACCTATTTCAAAAGGTAGCGGATATGAATGTCATTGTATACTCAGGATCTAAGGTATGAACTTACTTTCACAGCCCTTACAGTAATGTTATTAAATAAAAACTCACAACAAATAAGAACTTGTTTAAAATTAGCCCCAARATGAAGTAGATTTCTGTGTAGTGCCTTAAACTTCCACCTTTATTTACAATTTCCAGTTGCAGCCCCAGAGTTCAGTAACAAAGGGGTTGTAATGAGGTCCCAAATATTTTCTGAAAACATTAGAACCAGGGAGAGAAACTATTTACTGTTTTTTTACTATTTATTTATTTTCTTTAAAACAGAATCATTTAACAAATAGTAGAACTCACTTCATTTACGAAAATGAAATGTGCCAGGTCTATATCCATGCAGTGTCAACAACCTAAAAGGCAAAATCCATTCCTAATCTAGATCCAGACTTGAGGTTTCCTTACCAGTACCATTCTTTGCTACTACCACAGCCCACCTTTTCAGACAAAGTCTAAGTAGACTCCTATGTTAGTTCCGTGATCCCTTTCCAGTCATGCATTTACCACATGTATAACACTGCAAGTTGACTTAAGTGCTTGTTACCAAGCGTTGGACATGGGTATCTAGGGTCTCAAACAATATAGAGTCTTACCTAGGGTTCACCCTTAGTTAACATTGGGCAAAAGTTTCTTATTTCCAATGAGGTGTTATGAAAACAGTGAAGAAAAAGCAAGAAAGTTGGCAAAAATATAGCAATATTGTGTAACTTGTTAACACAGAGAACGTAATTAAAACAATGGAGAGCTTTTCATCACCAACAAGTTAAACATTTCCTTAATACATAATGGGTGAGAGGTTGTAACATCCCACAGATGATCTAGAGGAACATTTTGTTCCAAGATGAGAAATAAAATAATTTGGAGCGTCCATCATTCTCAAGACACACAAGGAATCCAAACAGCAGAGAAAAGTGCTGTACTGTGCCCTGGTGGACAAATGCAAATAATTCATTTGTATTCTGTTCAGTTCAAACAGCCTATTTAAGGAATTTGCCCTTCTTGTTTAGTGGAAATTGAATATAAAAAGATCACAAAGTTTCCAGTCTTTAAAATTTTACATTCATTAGTTCAGGGTGGGGTTTTTTACCTTATCAGTCACATGTAATTTACCAGGGGCATCTGCAATTCTGTGTCATTTAACTGATTGTCATGAGGTTGAGGGCGGGGGGATTCTGCTCACTCTTTGGATGATATTATGCCGCATTTCTCTGTAAATAAAGTGACGTTTTCTTTCAGTCAGAACTACCCTTATCGTAAAATGCAAGTAGAATAGGAAGAATTATGAGACCACAAATAAGTAACTGGCAGAAGGGCAGGCCAGGAACACTTTAAAGAACACTTTGTTTAATACATGGAATTTTGGCTAAATAAAAGCTACCAATGAAAATTTAAAGTGCTCTTCTATGCAGAAACGAACCAAATGCAGCATCTCAGGAAATAACACAGAAGAACCCTACAGTCTACTTATTGCTTATAGATTTTTGATGGATTCTGGGACTGAAGGTACTTTCATCTTCTTGTTCATCATTCAGACATGCAGAGAAAGGGGGTTGCACTTCCTTTTCAAAGGAGAAAAAAATTAAGAAGAGGTAGGATTTCTTAGATGATGTGCAGCACTTTGCCAATACAATCATGTAGGTTTTGGGAACATAGCTAGTACCATCACCCTTCAATATATTTAGTTAGAACCTCTGCACCACACTGAGTGAAACTAATAGCTCCAGTTGCTCTGCTGMGCAGTGCAGACATGTAGTTCATGTCTTAGTTATGTCATCTTTTTGGGCAACTTGTTTTCCAACTATGACAGCACTGAACAAGTGGATCTTCTTTAAAGAGTAATTTTGAGGATCTGTAGAGCACATGACATGTCCATCATCCTCAGAGAGATCAGCTTTGAGACCTTAACTTGCAGGTACTGCAGTACCACTCAAGAGAAACTATCTCACTTCAGTATAAGAATAAGGCAATAAGAGAGCCAGATTATTTACAATACCAAGAGATATGTGCTGACTGTGATGGTCAATTTGTTTCACTGGAAGGAGCTTTCATGGTTATATCAAAATTGGAATAAATAGTATGTATTTAAGTACCAGGCTTATTGCAAGTATAAAAGACATTATTCTAACTCAATGCCTTTTGACTAAAAGGTGGCTAAGAAGCTTAGCAACTGCAAACACCTCCTTTTGTTTTTAGAATTCTGTCTTTGTTGCTTGATGCATATTGATTTACTGAGAAGTCCAGATGGTTACTATCCACTTGGATAAGTCAGCTCACACAAATTTTAAAATCCATTTTGAAATACCATATGGACTCTTTTGTTGTTGAAAAGCAAGCCAATTTGGGGGTTTGTTAGAAAGAGAAACTAATCCTTTTTCTCAATGGGGAAAAAGAGGTAAACACATTAGTATTTTGGGAACCAAAATCAGTACGTGAGAGTGTGGGTCCTTATATTCTGTACAGGTTGTCTTTGTTCTGTGACCGTATACTTGAAAGTGATATAGCCAAAGCCGCAATTATATTTTTGTCTGATTGAAAACCTAACAAACAGAGTTCAAGATATAGTTATTATTCATGTACTCACGTGAGTAGAGTGAACTGGTTTACTTGTCTCTGTTTAATCCTTTAAATATCACCCTTCTTGGCAGTTTGTTACTTCTGTTTGGTTTTGGTTCTATTTCTTAGATGAATCATATCGTGAAAGTCAATGTTTGTCAGACAGACAGGAATTTTTGTAATTTTGGGACCATTTCCAGCTACAGGATTTACAGCTGGCAGAGAAAATAGCTATGTTTTATCTTAAATTGTACTTGGTATTGAAAGAAACTGCTCAGCTATTAGCAGTATAACTTTAAGACTTTAAGTCACAGACTGGTAATTTTGATAATGGAATTTAATGAGGTAAGAAGGAAAGTCTTGCAGGTTTAATGAAATGTATCTGTATAAGACTCAACTTGATATAAAACATTTTAAACTGTACATTAAAAAGCATTGCCTTTCAGCCACTAGAATAGAAACACTGTATAAACACCCCTCCAAAATGTTCATTTTTCTGCCTTTTAAATAAGAGCTCTTTCAAGTTGCAAGTGCCAGCCACAGAAAAGGCCACTTCTCTAATGGGCAGATATTCACAAAACATAAAGTCCTAATAAAAGAAAAGAAGATGAAGTTTCTTTCTGAAAGCTGAGAAACTGTTAATTGTGATAGTAAAAGAAGAAAAAAAAAAAAGAAAGAATTTGTTTTTCATTTCCAAGTCGGACACTATAATGGAAGGGSCCTGCAGAATGCACACAGGAATAGCTTTTTTTTTTTTTTAATGAACAAGCAATAACATCATTGATGTTTGTCACTTTTTATAGTGAAGTCAAACTTTCTGATGATTTAGCTTTCCCCATGCCTGTCTTTTTTTTTGTGTGAACAGAGGCCTGAGGCAATGCACAGGTAATGTAATGACTTGGCAGTGCTTCAGAAGGGCTAGCCAGTCCAATACTTAGATGCTTGTGCTATTATGAAATGCACAGTCAAACTAAAATCATACCTGTTCCAGAAGAGTACTACTTTGAGAAATAATTATTTCTGTTTGCTTCTTATTTTACTTTTACTTCTTTACACTTTTTTTCCCCCAATTATTAGCTTTTATCAACCTCAGAATCTCAAACAGCATGATAATCCAGAGAAGTAACTGATGGTAAAATTTTCTTGTGTTTTTATCAGGTGAACTAACATTTGTCAGTTCAGTATTGAGAAAACTGTAATAAGATTATTTTAATAAATAAATAAATTTTGCCACACATTTACATTTACTCTCTGGACTTTGATTGCACTATTATGAGTGTCTCCAAAGATCACAACAGAGCAAGGCCAGGGGGTAGGAGGAGTAGGAGGAGTGTCCAGAAGTGTTTGCTTGATTATTTTAAATAAAAAGTAGAAACTACAAAATTTGTCTTCATTCATTTTCAGGTTTTACATCTTCCAGGTCTGTATGAGCCAAAGTCTGCAATTCATGGTCAGCAGTCCTTCCCACATGTTAGGTTCACTGGTCAGGAATCACAAAAATCATCTKCAGCCATTTTAAAACTTTTACAAGGCAGCAAGTCAAATTATGGCATTTATAGAGTATTTTACCTTTTTTTCATTGTGTATGGTATAAATCTGGATGCTATTTAGGTGGGATGACATTACTCCTCTATCAAACTTTTTCTGAAAAGGAAATAGAGAAGTTATTTCCCCAGAACATATTGTATATTTTTTTATTATTTGATAGAAAAGAAAAAAAAAAAAAAAAAAAAAAAAATTTAAAAAAAAAAAAAAAAAAAAAGGGAAAATATGTAGTCTAGATTCTGTTTTCAACATGTAGCATGCTAGAAAGCTCTAGAAGTGCTGGAGTGTGAATACAAGGTCAATGAGATCAAATCTAGTTGCCTTAAAATCCTTTTCCAGCAGAGGAAACACACAACATCATCTGTCACTGTCATTAAACCCATTTTATTACCTCAGTTGGCTTTCAAAAGCTATATTCAAAAATGTTTCATCTCTTGAAATGTTTTCGGTCTTTAAACACTGTTGGTGTGTGCAGTAGCAACATCCTCTGCATATCACACAGTGTGCCTGTAAATTTAGGCTTGAAACTTCAGCTCAATGACTTATGCACCGGAAAGCTGCCACCAATAATGTCACATAAAGTAGGACTGTTTTTCTTATTTATTGCATTCAGAATGTTTTATGTTGATCCCATTATATGTCTCATCGTCAATACTTACTCCCAAATCAGCAGCTTGAACATAAAATTAATATTAAAATATCTCTGCTTATCTTTATAGATTATGGCCTCAAATAAATCTTTCTGTCTCATAGTGAGGAATAGAAGGGAACATACTTATAACAAATATCAGGTGGATGCAGTCAGCCTACAACAAAGAAAAGAAAGAGTCCTTCCTCTTATTGTTGAATCTGGAACACAGGATACAGCTTGAGTGTCCAAAGGTTTATGGCCAAGGTCAAAAAGAAGCAACAAGCATATGGATCTTCTTTGAAAGATGCTATCTTCCCCTTCTGTGATCTGAAATATTCACTGAACGTAACTTGGGAAAAGAACTGATTGGAAACTCCTCCCTGATATTTTCCTTATATGCTGACCAAAACCAATACAATAGAGGAGCACTGCGCGCTTTATGCAGACAGCATTGAGGAGTAGAAAATCATCAATAAATGCACGTGCAAATACACAGTATAGAAATTTGTTATCGATACCAAAGTTATAAGTGCATCTGTGCTGCAATAGAGACCTAATTCATGCTTTCCTTGCATACATCCGGAACACTGTTATGACAAGAGCAACACAGCGCTGACCCACAAGCGTAATCTTCCTCTGATACATTGTAATCACTCATTCCAAACACTCCTTCTATGTTGTCTGGAAACACCTTTAACTAATGTCTGGCCTGGAGGCAGCCCTGAATCAGTTTTGTGATACTTTTTCTTGTATACTAGCACAAGAGACCAGCTCAATAGCAAAAAAAGGATCAAGCCCTAGAGATTTAAACGCGAAGCATTAAGTTACTTTTTCTCAGTGCACCTATCCTGACACAAAAGAAAGTAATCATGTTCTATGCTACATGGCTCTTAATAGTGAGAAAAGCACTTTATTCACCTCCCATACACAGCTTGTTCCGCAAATAAACCCTATGCTCTAATCTAAGTCAATGAGAAAAGGAATCTTTTTCTTTACATGAACAATTCCCTGAGAAACCCAATACATGCTAAAAATATCTTGTTGTTTGCATATCTGAAACTGCATCAGCTCATCTGTAAGCCTCTTGGCACCCTTAATCTCAGTTAAAAAGTACAATTGTTACTTCAGCTCTGACAACTCCTACAGAGAGCCAGCATGCTGTAACTAATGTAAAACAATTTTCTTTCTTTCCACTTTCTCACTACTCATCACTCTGAAAACTCTGCTATCTCTTCAAAGTCTAAAAAGGTTAGTTGGGTTTTGCCATATGCTTTAAGAGCCCACATAGAAGAGAGAATCCTGTGCTGAAGGCTCACATGGAAAGTATCATAACACACACCTCTGCTTCAGTTTCAAAAGTCTGAATATCGTCAGCATTTGCCTGGTGTTGCCTTTTACTTTTCCTTTGGTTTTATAGGTTCGTCAAGGAGTTTTCTCTCCTTTCACCAACATCACGTGTGATGTTTCTTCTCCTAAAAGCAGTCTTATTTTAAACACAAGAATTTTTTTTTGACAAATGTGATATGGCCAAGAACTCGAGAAACCTGTTGTGCATTTAACAAGCTGAAATTATTCAGATAACATTTGCAAATGACATAAAATTTCCAGACTGACCTTTTCTTCAGTTTTCCTGAAAATATGTACAAAAGGAGATTCTAAAATGAACTAACTTAATGTATATTGCAAACTAGGAAGTGCAAATCAGCTTTCTTCTTTGAAGACTATTTTTTAAGATTTTTTACAACTGCATACAAGAATTATAATTCTAGATTAAACTCTCTGTTCTTCTTAGTCAGACTTGGTATTACCTTAAAATATATTCACTGTTTCTATTAATTTCCATTATCAATCACCAATTCTATTTTAGAAATGGTAGTTGATAAAAAGGTAAAGAAAAAATAAGGCACTTCAAATCATCATTTGGTTCAAGCAAGTCTGAAAGAAACTTTGGACTGTATCTGAAAAACTATAAAACTGTATGCAAGAACACTGAACAACATCATTAAAGTGAGAAAAAAGAAATTAATAAACACACAGAAGTACATCTGTAGAGCTACATAGGATGGTTGCAAAAGTGTAAAAAACAACCTCATATTAGACCAGTCCCTGTAAATCTGCTTTGCTCAGCCTCTTTTTCATCTGCTCAACTGTGTTATAATAAAAGCTTTCATATGATGACCATGCAAAAAAAAACCAATTTCTTCACATATGCAAGCAATCCAACCTTAGCAGAGGAAAGCACAGAAGCCATTATGGTAACAGTTGTAAGCCCAGCTATCAACAGCTACAAATATTTTTTTCTGAATATATTGTTCCAGCTACATACAAGACTATATAAAATATTCTGACTTGCCCCTGACAAGTTAATGTTACTCTTTACACATCATTTATATCTATTTCTTCCAATAAAGCAAGTAGGAAAGTATGACAAAAGGAAGCAGAATAATAAAGTGTCAGGGAATTTAAAAGGTGTAACAATTGCTTTTACAACTTCCACACGTTTCTTTAACTTTTTTAAAGTGTTTACCTGCATTGTACCCCACTAGTTAGGGATGAGCCATATCCCTCTTGTCTCTGGTGGAAAATGGATTCCACTGCCTCCCTCGCATGGGTGGGACACTTTGGTACCTGGATCCTTTTCACATGCTCTAGAAACTGTCTTTAAGATGGAAGGAAAAGCTGAACAGGCTAAGACATGGTAAAGAGCTCACATACATGGCTTCTGAATTTGGCTGTACATATATGTATGTGTGTGTGTGTGTGTGTGTATGAATGTGTATATAGAAAGAGAACTATGTAATATATAATATATATACTATATAACTTTATTAATACATACATTATATAATTTTAGATACGTTACATATGTTTTACCTTCTTCTTTTCATCATGAAAGTAGGAGTTGTCAACAGGAAACCACAACACAGTTTGACTTTGCCAGGGATCATGAAATGACACATAGAAGGCAAGAGTGTTGCGAAAATTGGATAGGCTTGGCCTTCAGCATATCTTTGATATCTCTCACTTTGGCAATGGTTTTAGATGACTCAGTCTCCACAGGGATATTGTAACTTTCTCATCCTTGATTTTCTGGCTTAAGAGTAAGAAATAAGCTGCACCATCTCAACAGTCAAATAAACGCATTACTTTCCCTGGTAACAGCAGTATCTTCCATCAAAATATGTATGAGACAGCATTATCAGACTGCGGCTGAACTATGTAGCTCATTTCTTCATGGTCTTCTTTTAAAGAAGTCATCTTAGATCATTTTAAGTATATAACCTTTTTGTGGTTTATATTAAAAAACTTTCAAATATATACTAAGTCTATACTAAATTTCTCAGACCAAATTCTTACAAAAACATGTAGATGACAAAAACTAGTCTGTATTTTTGGTACACTAAATTATACCTCAAAAATATCAAAAGTTTCTAACAAGCCAGGCATTGATGGATGAGATGAAAGCACACACAGCTAAATATCTGCATATGAAAAACATTTAAACCTTTCCTAATCAAACAATGAGAGAACATGAAAATGTCTGAAGTTCCTAAATACATAATCTACATAAAAATAGGTTCAAATTTTTGAACTGTTGAAGCTTCTTTTACAGGACACACAGGTTTGAAAGGATCTCTTGCATCCTACCCTCTGCTATCCCAGACAGCCACTTCACCTCGTTTTTTCATAGATGCATTGAGTTCAGAACTTCAATCTCACTTGCAGTAAGACCACTCTTTGGCATTGCTTCAACCTCTAAATTTCAGGAATATATAAATGGCCATGCCACTATTAATTATGGGTTAAAGAGCTTTCTCTTACAGTAAAAACGGATCAATAGAAAACAAATTAAAGAGAAGTTTTTGAGAAGGTTTCTGCTGCCTGCCTTTCTGGAAGGAAACATGTGGAACCATGCAGACTCAAAGACTTCTGCTTTGTCCAGTGTGATGTTTGTTTGGCGTCCTGCTACTGGGCTTCCAGAAATCTGTGCTCAGATTTTTGCAAGGATATTTATATCCTGTTCTGGTTTATTCTATTACCTCTTTGCAAGATGGAGGCAGAAAGTAGGCACAAGTAGCACTTCAGATGATCATGGCAATACATTTCACTCTGCACCTGAGCTATGCAGAAGACCATATCCTGCTAAAAAAGTATTTTTTCCATTGAAAAAAGACATTTTCATCTCTTGCCTTCACAAAATACAGCTGAGGAATAGAGAGAAGAATATAGCAGAACTGGTATTTTCACCATTGCTTTGTGCAGTCACATTTGCTTCTGTTCTCCTTCAGCAACAGATAAGAACTCTTTGAAGAAGCAAGGCTAGAATAGCAAGGTTTCCATTTTCAGCTGGTTATATTATTTTTCGCTAATGAAGCAGAATTACACACTGATCGGGCAACAGATTACAGCAGATTTTATATGCACATATCTTTCCAACTGTAAGTGAGCCACTATATGTACTTCAGTAGCTTAGAAACAGATTAGACATCACACTGATCATAAAACAGGTGTTAATTACTGTTTTTCTGGAAAGTCTTGGTCACAAACCTTGCAGGGCAGGATTTGGGTACCTGAAAAAATGATAGCAATCCAGCTTCGTGATTAGGTATCTCATACTGCGCTATACCCTTAGCTTTTGAAAACAGGATGCGATGGTGAGCTACACCATCATATATATGATTATATATCGTGAATACMTAGATTAGGTCTGCTTTGTTTCCTACCAATTGCATTGCTGCAGCGAATTGCAGCCACATGTTTTTCCATTGAATGTCCCAGAAGAATACAACACAGATGATGGTGAATCTAGTCACTCAGACAAAATTTGATTTCCTATCAATTTTTCATTAAAAAATGGACAACATGTCCTGTTGACTGAACTACCAGGTATTAAATTTTAATTAAAAAAAAAAAAAACTGATTATAGACCTACATTTCTACTGAGGACCAATACAGAAAAGTACTATGATATGTCACAATCTCACAACATGTCAGTTAGCTGACATCTTTGCAAAGTCTATCATCTTGCTATCATCTTTAGGTCATGGAGATCAGGGAAAGTACTTGATGACCTGAAACAGGCAAATACTGCACCCATCAGTGAAAAGGTCACTTTCGTGGTCTCTGACACTACCAGGCAAGTCGGTCTTACTTCAGTCCACTGAAAAAGGACTCATGAAACATCCTCATGGAAGCTGTTTCCAGCCACAAGAAGGTGACTGGGAAAAGCCAACATGGATTTACCAAGGGCAAATCATGTTTAATCAGGCTGATTGTCTTCTATGATGAAGCAAGTTGCTTGGTGGTGGAGGGGAGAGCCATGGCATCACTTACCTTGACTTTAACAAGGTCTTTGACACAGCCTCCCACAACTTCCTTGCAGACAAGCTGGTAAGTTATTACTGGAGAAATGGAACACCAGATGGGTGGAAAAGTGGCTGAACTGCTGAGCTCAAAATGTTGTGGTCAATGACTCAAAGTCAAATTGGCATCTCGTGGTAAGCGGAGTTCCTCAGGGTCAATACTGGGTCCAATACTCTTAAATATCTTTATAAATTACGCAGACAACAAGACTGAAGGCACTATTTCCCAATTTGTGTATAACAACAAACTGGGAGAAGAGGTGGAAGGAAGGATCATCCTACACAGAGCCATTGACATTGACATTGACAGGCCGGAAGACTGGGCCAACAAGAATTACATAAGGCTTATGAAGCAAGATATAAAGTCCTTCACCTGGGGTGGAAGTCCCAAGCTGCAGTAAAAGCTGGAACTGTCTCGTTGGGCAGTAGCTCTGCTAGAAATGTCCTCAGGGTCCTGGTGGGCAGCATGCTGAATATGAACCAATGGTGAGCTATCCTGGACCATATCAACATGAGTACAGCCATCCTATCAAAGAATGTGGTTACCCAACTCTACTTGGCATTTTTAAGGCTATACCTGGAGTACTGTGTCCAGTGTTAGTCCTCCACTTCAAGAGAGACATTGAAAAACTGGAGGGTCCAGCAGAGGAGAGCCACCAGGATGATTAAGGGGCTGGAGAATACAACATATGAAGAAAGGTTTGAAAAAGAGGGTTTGTTCAACATAGACAGGGCTCGAGGGGAATCTAATGACAGTCTTTCATTGCCTAAAAAGTAGTTAGAGAGAAAGATGGACATGCTCCCTTCACAAGGAATCATGTTGACAGGGCAAGAGGCAGCAGGCATGGGTTGCTTCAGGTGAAATTCTGTCTGGATATAAGAAAAATACTGTTCACCATGAGAGCAGTGAAGTACTGCAGTAGGTTTCCTAGAGAAGTGGTAAAATCTACTTTGCTGGAAATATTCAAGACTCATCTCAACAGGGCCCAGATTATCTCATCTAAGGCTTCCCTTTCAACAGAAGGTAGGAGCAGGTGATCTCCAGAGGTCCCTGCCAGCCTAGACATTTCTATACTCTAAGATTTTATGAATCAGGGGATCAGAGGGGAGATGCTCAAAATTTTATAAGTAATGCTTTCACCATGGAGTGGGTCATGTGTTGGTTTGATTTTCCATCACTGACAAAGTAGGTGAGAAAGAATTATTAGATGTCTTTACCATGGAATAGACGAAGTAAGGGTGAAATAGTAAAACCGAAGACACTGTCTTTAATCTGTTGATCGCCTGTGGTACTATATTACTTATTTTAAAAACCTGTCCTGTAGACTGTAGTCATCATGCTGCTTTGTGTATGTTTTTAGGGACTTGGTGGGGGAAAAAAAAACTTCCATGTATATGCCAAAATGGTAGGGACTCCTACAAATACAATTTTCAAGGTTTGTGTATGTTTGCTCAGCCAACAATTTTCAGGAAAACATGACTGTTGCATGAGATTTTCAAAGCATCTGCCAGAAAATTAGAAGACCGATTCATTTCTGAAGTATTATAAAGTTCAAGCAAACAGACTACATGAATTCAAAGGGCTGGGAGTAAGCCATATGTCCATGTAGCCCACAGCTAACCAATAAAGATTTTATTGAGCTTGCCCCAAAATAGATACGGATCTATGTGTCCTATCCATAGACTCATTTTCTCATGATTTTGGGAATTCACAATGAACTTCATTCTGCATCACACAATGAGTAAAGATTCTTCCTATTGATGGTGTTTCCCCTARCCAACCCTTTCTTAAAGATCCCTTACAAATTCAGATAAATGCCAATTTAGAATACTAGTAAAGTCAGCATTTTGTTTTACTTCATTTATAAACACCTCTCCACGACAATTCTCCATCTATTTCCAACCTGAAAAAAAGTTACCAATAACACGGTGGTGTAAAAAAAAGGAAGGCGACCTAATGTAATTTCCCTTCAAGCAGTTGACTTTGCCACAGTCATCCCCAATAGCACATGCTAAGTCTTTTGAACTTGTATATCATATCAAAATAGGTTATTGAATGCAAGGAGTTATAGGAAAGACATAACAATACTTACAGACAGAGATGTCTTTTATCCATCTTCATGCCCAGAAATTTTGTTGTAAGCAACATAAAGCTTATCCAGTTGTACACTTTGTTTAACGAAGGAAAAATGAGAAAAACTGTGTTAAATGTTCATTGTTAAACACATTAAAAAAATTGCCTCTGTTTAATTATCAACATAATGTGCTTTTGATTTTCAATGTACCCATGAATCATTAGGTCTTATTTACGTATAAATGAAGGTTTGGAGGGCAGTTTTGGAAATCCGTAACAACTTGTGCCAAAGAAGAAACCAGGGTAGGTCAGCCAATATTTATAGATTCCGTGACAACAAGGAAAGAAAATGTGTTTTATCCAATTTAGTAGATGCAAACAAACTGGTTAGTACTATTTGTTATGCATTACCTCATGCAGGTGGTATTTATTAATTAACTTAAAAGGAATCTCATTAAAAAATTGAACTTTCAGTTTCAATTTTCTCATCACTTTCTCTTAATGGCACTGCTTTGATAAAAAGAATGAGCAAAATGGCACAACACTTAACCAATAAATATTAATTTTCTACAGTGAAAAACAAGCAGTCTATACAACTTAAGGAAAAACAAATTATGAGCTGTTTGTGTAAGCTTAATGTATAATATGATCAAAATTATCAACTATTTTGTTGTATATGTTCACCTAGTATGTTCATTTTTCTTAATTTTTATTTTCTGTATTTCAAATTACGTTGTAACAGTGAATAGAACGAAGTCTGATATTGTAAGATCAGATTCAATATTTTTCTAGGCAGTCCTTAAAAAAGTAAAAAATAAATAAATGAAACAGAATCCCTGGATTGTGTGCCTGCAGTCTCACATCAATCTTCTAAGTAAAGGCAGCAGTTCTATTACTCTAAAACGAAGTGACACTCTATTCACATAAAGAGGCCATGTTAATTCTCAGCTGATTTTTTTGTCTCCACCTTAGGAAATGCGAGAGCTAGCAGTATGCCTTTTGTCTTATATTATTTTTAAAACATTAAATTATTTTATTGTGAGGTGTCTGATTATGAATTTATTATAATTATTTATTTTCTTTAAAATGTTTTTGTAAAATTGCATTTTGCTCATTCCAAATAGAAGAGAAAATCCTGTAGGATGGTTTACAGGAGAGATATATCAATGACAAAGATTAGAAATATAAAGATAAAATTTCACTGGAAGCTTTCAGGATTTAGCTGTGGCAATAAACACTATTTTTATACTTTGACATACATAGCAGATGCAAAATTTTGAAGAAGGACACTGTTTTATATAATTTTGCATTTAACTATTTTTTTGAAAGTTCAGCTTCAAGTATTTTAAAAAGCTATAAATAAGGCAATCAAAAAGCAAGACACTAAAACTCAGTAGCCTGTGCCAGGTGTAAAAACTCACACATGTAGACTAACCTGTACAAAATTCTCTGAATCTTCCAGTTTTGTGACCCACTGTTTGAAATTAGTATCAGAGCAGTTCAAATTCACTCAGATCACTGGAAAAAATCACCAATATGTTTAAACTTCATCAACAAACCTAAAGAAAGGGATGTCTCCCAGCAGTGTGTGCACAAGGTTGCACAGAATGACAATGACCGTTCTTCTGCAATACATGGAGGTGTGCAAAGATCAGGTTCACACATGCACACCCAGGGACTGCCAAATAGAGTTTGGTATTTCCCATTTAGGAAACACAAAGCACCAGTGTTTCCAAACTAAAAAAAATGCTTGCTACTAACCATCTCTGGATAGTGGGAGAAAGTGAAATCATAGGAAGAAGAGCTCTTTGACAGCATCTTCTGGAGGAAAGGAGGAAATAAGAGAAAGGAGATGCTTCATTAGACACTTGTCCAAAACTCCAGAGGGACAAAGTCTCCAGGGAAGATGTTCTCCATCAACATCTCTCAACAAACAGAGGATCAGCTAGCTGGAAAAATGTGTTTAGTAGCCCTCTCTCACTGGAAATTCTTTGTCTGACATTATACAGCGGGGAAGATGGGGATGTCGCTAGGGCACTGTGTGACCCCATGAGAAGGGGAAGCTGGCTGTTGCATGGTATTGACTCCTCATGATGAGGATGTGGCACAATGGTGACTTTAGGTGACATGATCAAGAGACAATGTTGCAGAAATACCATCTTAGTGGCAAAGCACAAGAAAAATAACTTTTACAGCCTTTTGTTGAAACTGCAGAAGGAAACAACAGACGGTCCAGTAAGACTTCCAGGACCAAAAAGATGGGTTGCCTGGAGAGCCTCAGGCTTACAGTAAACCTTCCTAAGTGCACTGGCTGCACTCTGCACCTCTGCAAGGACCTGATAAGAGTCAGCAGGGAGTATTTGGTGATTTGTTTAAAAGTTACATGCCCATAGGATTTTCACACCACAGGTGGGAAACTGGACTACTGCCCAATGGTGAGATATTTCTCTGATTATTTATTCTTCCCCAAATGGCATTGGTTTCTTTTTTTCCTAGAAAAGATCTTCCTTATTCTGTGTACTGACTCATACCTCACAAACATTTAGGGCATTTCTGAGATGGAGTGTGATTTCAAATAAATCTACATGAGAATTTTCATGAAAATTAGATTCATCTATACTCCATCTACCTGCCCTTTAAATGAATAGAAGAACTTACTTAAAAGAAGAAATCCAGTGCCCGTGATTCAAACAAGTCTAATTGGTCCATCCCACCCCAAAGACTTCAGAATAATTTGCACAATGAGTGTTAGGGCAAGAATTTCTAATACAAAAAACAGAGTGAAAATGTCTGCATTTCAGCTTAGTCTTTACAAAGAAGGCAAGGAGACTTTCAGCCCCTTTGCACTGAAATAATAAAGCCAGGCTGGGATGATCCCAAGCTCATGCAGAGATGTGAAAGTGTAAGCATCATGGTTTGGATATGTCAAAGGTAAGGCAGCTACTGAGAGCAATATTGGCACAGTATCTCTGCTAGTGAGGATGACACAAGAGTGATGCCAGGATTGAAATTTTTATAGAACTAAACCTAACTCCATCTTTTATTAAGCTCATAGGCCCTTTTTTGGCTCTGACACACAGCCCACAAAGTCACTGAGATTTATGTCATGCAGGCTTTTTAATAATCCTATCCCTAATGACTGTACCGGAAACAAGAATTCAATGAAAAACAGGAATTAGACACACTCTGGAATGCACAAAACAGCGGAAGAGGTTATGACTAAAGTGTAAAAGAGTCTGGAGCTATTTATTAAATAGGAACTTCTTTACAATCCCAAACTCCTATCTATATCGAGTCCATGTTAGTGGGACTTTGTGGTGGTCACACACATATTCTTATGTCTTCACTGCTGCTATCCATTAGTTCAGCTGAGATTCTCTCAGACTATTTCCTGTTTTCTAACGCTGCCAATAAGATATAATTTTCTTTAAAACAGTGGAATTTTATGTGGAAGAAGCCTGTGGTTGCATATACTCAAATGGCAGAACTTCTGTCGTGTCYTAAGCGAGAAAGAGGGCCAGGGGGGAAAGGAAAGAAAAGAAAGTAAATGCCCCTCTAAAAAATAACAGGCACTGTGAAAGTCATGACTAACCTCATCTTCCCACCAAAGCTCCATTTCCATTCCTTTCTTTTCCAAAAAGGGGAAACTTAAACATTTCCAGAAAGCCTAACAAGTCATAGTCACTGATCAAGAAATTTACTGGATTGTACTCAGTACCTTCTTAGTTACATTTTTTTTTTCTTACAAAAAATGCTTTTTGTGAGCTTTAATAGGCATTTATATCTAGATATACGATTTGTAAAGTTTATCATTTAAGATTATAGAGACTGCATCAGTGGACAAGGGAAGAGCTATGAATGTCATCTATCTAGACTTCTGTACAGCCTTTAATACGATCACCCACAACATTCTTGGGCTTGACGCATGGACTCTTAGATGGATAAGGAATTGGCTGAATGGCTGCATCCAAAGAGTTACAATCAATGGCTCAATGTCCAACTGGAAACCAGTAACGAGTGGTGTCCTCAAGGGTCCATACTGGGACCAGTACTATTTAATGTTTTCATCAGTGACATAGACAGTGGGATTGAGTGCACTCTCAGCCAGTTTGCAGCCAACACCAAGCTGAGTGGTGCAGTTGATTCATTTGAGGGAAGGGATGCCATCCAGAGGGACCTTGACAGGCTTGAGGAGTGGGCCCATGCGAACCTCATGAAGTTCAACAAGGCCAAGTGCAAGGTCCTGCACCTGGCTTGGGGCAATCTCCAGTATCAATACAGACTGGGTGATGAATGGATTGAGAGCAGCCCTGAGGAGAAGAACTTGGGGATACTGGTGGATGAAAAATTGGACATGAGCCTGCAATGTGTGTTTGCAGCCCAGAAAGCCAATCACATCCTGGGCTGCATAAAAAGAGCGGCCAGCAGGGTGAGGGAGGTGATTCTCCCCCTCTACTCTGCTCTTGTGAGACCCCACCTGAATTATTACATCCAGCTCTGAGGTTCCCAGCACAAGAAAGACACGAACATTTTAAAGTGGGTCCACAGGAGGGCCACAAAAACGGTCAGAGGGCTGGAAGACCTCTCCTATGAAAAAAAGACTGTGAGAGTCGGGGTTGTTCAGCCTGGAGAAGAGAAGGCTTCAGGGACACCTTATTGGAGCCTTTCAGTATATAAAGGGAGCTTATAAGAAAGATGGAGAGAAACTTTTTACCAAGGTCTGTAGTGACAGGACAAGAGACAACAGTTTTAAACTGAAAAAGAGTATCTTTAGAATGGACATAAGAAAGAAATTTTTTATGATGAGGGTGGTGAGACACTGGAGGAGGTTGCCAGAGAAGTTGCAGGTGCCCCGTCATTGGAAGTGTTGGTTGGACAGGGCTTTGAACTACGCAGTCTAGTGAAAGACATCCTTGCCCATCCCTGGAGATTGGACCAGATGATCTTTAAAGGTCCCTTCCAACCCAAACCATTCCATGATTCTATGATTATATACACATTTCTTATTTCAAGAACTATATTTTGGCTTCAAACACCTCAAGAAAGAGAAAAAAAAGGTGGAGGTATTGAGACAGATGTGTCTCTTCCAAGAGCTGACCAATCCATCTCAATACTCAAAATGCTAAGCAGAATCAGGTCCATGAAACCTAAATTTTCACCTATTTCCTAGAATCACACTGAAATATACTAATAACACGGCTTTTCCAAGTCTCTCAACCTCTTTAACAACTCCTTAAATATTTAATATTGCCAGTCCATTTCCAATGAGAGAGTGATAGACATTATTATTTCATAAAAATAATAATAAAAAAAMCCTTCCCATTATCATGGTTGTTGAAAAAAATAAAACTAGAAAGAAAATATTCCCCAAGTTATTTCAAAATTTAAGGTAAAAGTATTCTAAACCTCCAGCATTTGTAAAGCCATCACTTGTTTCTTTGGGGACTGCTGTGATTTTGGAGCTCTTGGGACTTACAATTCCAGTACAGGGAAATTTTCATCACAAAACTATTGGGACTTCTGTTAAAAACTCTCCAGATTGCAGAAATAATTGTAGAATTCATACTTTCACCAGAATTGCTGTAAGAGATAAAATACAGATGCAAATTATAGAAAGTATTTATTATTTATTAGAGCAAATGTACAAAAACATTTGCTGGATATTAGAAATTGATAAGTGAATTTAATAATCACTTGCAGCCTGTATGAAGAACCCACCAGAGGATGTCTGGTAGCATTACCACACTGTGAAAGTTTAGTTCAGAAATGTACCCAATCCAGAAACAGATGTATATGTGACTCAATCTTAAATTTTCCTCTGCACTGAACCGTTCATTAAAATCTAGGAAGTTTCTTTTCCAGTTTAATTGGTAAACTTTTTATTAAATGGTTTGTAGGCCATTCAGAGTATCTTTTCTCTCTTTCTGGGCTCTGAACTCTTAGCTAACTTCCCAACTAACAATTTGCAATAAAGTTTTTGCATCATATTATCTAAAGTAAATGAGATTTTTTTTTTTTTAAATAAACATCTTTCTATCTAGTTTTGACCTAGTTCATGCATTACAAACCCATTGTAAATTATTTTGTTATATTTTTTTTAACTTCATGAGTTAGTTTGCAGCCACACCTACTTACATCACAATTGCACATTTTTCATAAATGACGACAGATATTGCTTAAAATATATAAATTGTCACAGGATCTCAACACTCACGCAATTAATATATGTTCTCAATTTGTACTTTGGTAAAATCTAATCATGACAACAGACTTCACGGTGATTTCTTTAGATACCTCTGTTTGTAGGGCTACAGGTAGTTATTACAGCGTGTACACTGAACTGATGGGATATCGTTAAGGGCCTGCCACGTTTGTCTCAGTATTCACTATCTACCCACTAAATAACTTTATCATTTAAGTCCAAGCACTTTTAACCTCTGTACGTCTTCATATATGATGAAAATGCATACTTCTGTTACTTTTAGCTTCACATAGAATCATATAATTTAGGAACAGAAGGAACTTCCAGGTCCAACATGACCTCCTCTGCATTGCTGGCCACAGYATTCCTTCCAATAACTCTGAAAACAAGTTACTGGTGACTAAATCTGCCAGAGAGATATCTAAAGAGAAAACGAGCATATAATAAAAAATTGCGTATATATATGGTGGTAAAAGATGTATTTCCTAACCTCTATTTTCAGGTTAATATTTCTACCAACAATTTCCAAATACTGGGTTTTGTTTCTCTCCATTATGAGACCTGCTCAATTAAATCCAGAATAACGTAATCTCAGAACATTTTTCCTTGTTTTTTTTAACAGCCTTCTCTGAAGRTTAGATGTCACTGCAGCTTTCTGAAAGGCTCTCCTGGAGTGAAATTCCCAGGGTAACAGCCTCATTCCAATCCATAAGAAACTGAAAACTGGAGTAAAACAAAGTAAATCTATCAGTCAGTCTGAGATTCTGAAACAAGCAGGCTATGATTTAGTTTCAATGAATAAAAATTTTTAGCTAAAATTTAGGAAAAAAATAGATATGCTCTTCTTTTTTCACACAAATCACCACAGTCCTAAATTTCAATTCATTCCTACACATATGAAACACTTTCAGGTTTGTTGATGGGTGATATACTCCCTWGTTATTATACCAGACTATTCTTTCACCAACCTCAAAATGAGATCTGCTTCTAAAACCACTATGAAGTCTAGTTCCTGTTTTCCTACTCAGCTATTTTATCTCCCAGTGAAACTGAGGGCAAATTCACTATCTGAAGCCATTCACACAGCAGTACCAGACAATTTATTGGAAGAAATCCTTCTGAGATGCTAATTAAGGTTTCTAAAGTGCACTGCCTTTGCCTGAAGGTATTACATTAATATTTATATCAAGACTACATCTACTTTTCCCTGAATTTAAAGGGATACAACTATTAAAATGTATATATTTCTCTCCTTAGTAGCATGCTACATGGAATCTGCTGAGAATTTATGAGAGGTTAGAATCAACCTGATGGCTGCTTCATAACTATAAAAAGCCAAGTCAGCTGTTCCCACACATTGCAAGCATTTAAAAAGTGAAAGAATACTTATTTCTACAATYGTTTATAGTTCTACAACTAAATAAGATTGGAATTTTAAAAAAAATCCTAATCCTTAATATTTGTTTGATATTTAGAAATAAGAAAGAGAGTCTTACGTGATCAAGATTTTAAATTAGCCTAATAAGAAGATATCATCTTTCCCTCATGACAATTCTGTTGGAGTTTTTGAATAAAACTCAAGACAGAGATCACTGTAGGCAGCAACGCTACCAAAATGTCTGTCAAGGTGTTATTGGAAGAAACATATACTTGAGAATGACCTCTTTAATCCAAGTAATCAGAATAAATTAAAGGGAACACACTGTACCCTAGCTAACTGTCAAAAAGGTTTGGTCATGGCATGCTATAACAGTAGTGGTGGTTTGTGTTAGCTAACATACACTGGAAGGTATTTCAAGGAGAGAAGTCTTGTACAACCTTTAAAATACATACGCTACTCCTGAGCTTACCACCCTCTGCAAATAACGTTATTCCAAGTCGATGCCATTCAGACTGTTCCTTGAACCACTTTTTCACTTTCAGTTAAAACTTAAGTACAAAATTTGAAATCAATTAAACTGCAGTCAGTGTTTAATTTCAAAACCAGTACAACTGCATGGCCGTACGTTATGGAGTGGGTTGTTTAGTGAAGCCTATAATATGGGGGATGTTGTGTTGTTTAAAGAGAATTCTGAGCCATAGTTTAAAACTACATGAGTCTTTATAATAAAGTGTTAAACTAACACTTAACCAAGGGAGGAATTCGGGAGGGCCGGATAGGATCTGTAGTCTCTCTCAGTCAGGATTTGAGCATCGACTGTCAGAGAGCACCTGCTCCAGACCTTTTTGCAGACTGTTTACTCTGTCCTGACAAGTTACGTACAACCTAAGACGAAAGCACTGACTTAAAAAGGCGCTAAAAACTGTCTTTGTAATTGCCCACAATGGCTTTTCATGTGACTGTCACACTAAAGATCGCTATCTCTTGCACTGGATTGTACTTAGCCCCTGAAATTACCCCCATCCCACGTCAGGACAGAAAGTGAAAGGAGAATCCCACATACCTCACCTGGGCCTCTTGCTACCCAGGGACAACCTGGTGGGGCTGAGGGGCATCAGACTGCGTGACTTGGCTGTGCCCAGGCACCGAGGAGCACGCTGCAAGTGAGGCTATACCTCCTGCCTCCCTGCAGGCTTTTCCACCCTCCGCTGGGCTGCTACAAATGCATTGCAGGCATCAYTGGGCTACACTACATGAAATTCTTCTGCTCGAGTTATTTTTGGCTCTTTACTTTAAGCCTCTCAACTACTTCTCAACCAATTTGTGACAAATTATTAAATTTGCTGTAGAATCTGTCATCAAAGCCACCACTGCAATCTTATTTATATTAGGTTTTGCCTAGGTACAACCCATAAATACAGAAGAAGCTTTAATCTGCACTTCAGTCCTCAATAGAACATTTTTTATTTTGAGAGCATCAAACACTGTTTAAATGCCACCACCAATAAAATCATATACTTGTCATCTCTGTTTCATAGTTGTTTCTCGGAAAGTCCATAACAACAAAAGAGCTTGTTATTAGCACATCTGCAACACATATAATGTGTTGTTTTACCTGTTCAGAATTCCACTGGAGTTCACACACAGCTTGAAGAGAGGGACAAAGAGGTCTTTTTGCTTTGTCAGCTGCAATCAAGCAAGAAAACCAACCCCCCCCTCCCCAAACGCAACAAACTTGATCAAAAAAAACACCCTGCCTCTGAATAAGGCAAAAAATCTTTTAATTTCCTCAGAAAATGCAGAGGCTTTCATTCTTGAAAAACAGGGCTTGGCATGAACGATATCTTGGAAATGTCTATTTGATTAATATATCTCACTTTGAGTGACTTGAAAAAAATTGTACTAAAGAAAGAATAAGGGAAAAAGTTAAATTTTCACTCATTTCTTTGTAAGAAAACAATTACTTTCATTCATAGCAATAGCTACTGTAGTATTCTTCTGTTGGGAAAAAACTCACTGGGAATTAACTTTAGAAAAGCAATCAGATCCTGCTGGGTAGCTAAATGAATCAACCTGTCTAAACTATTTTTTTTACTAGAAATATATCTGCATTCCAGCATCTTGAAACTATTGTGAAAACACACACACACAAAGTAAAATTAATCCCCAGGGGACCATAATGGTTGCTGTTAATAATACTCATCTGAACTTAAGGCCTCAAGTGTTGAATATCTGTCAAATAAAGAAAAGAGACAGCCACAGGGAAAGGACAAAACAAGGGGAGCATTTTCAGCTTCAACAGGTACAACTTGTAAATGGGAAATAGGTTGTTGGAAAAATAAATTATTTCCTGCCCTCCTCTAATTTTTCACAATCTGTGTGGCACAGCCTTCACCATTGACACAATTGACATAGTCTCTGCATCTGCATTCATTTACCATGACCTAGTGGGTAAACCAATCCCAGTCTCCCTAATAGCTTAATGCCAGAAGCACTTCACATAATGTAAAACATCTCAACCTTCCCAACCCTACCTCAAATTAAAAGGAAAAAAACCTGGTCAGAGTAATGGCTTGCCTAACAACAACAACAAAGGTGGTAATGAAGCTCCTTCTTGTTCCTGAACTTCTGTTTAAAATAACAACAAGCCTACCTCCAAAGCTAACCTCTAAGGAGCATCTGCAGGAAAGCTCATTTCTCCCCAGTGCATCATAATTTCTTCAGTAAAATTACTTTTAACAATAAATCCAACCACTGCTGCAGCATGGTCATGTCCTGGAATGTTTCTGTGTTGTCACTGAAATTAATGAAATTTAAAATCTTAAAATATGCCAAGCATAAAATAAAGCAATGTTTCATACCTGGCATGCTGTTAGCGCAACTGACCCGCTGCAAAACCGACTGTTTTCACCAGCTGGCGTATGTTTTGTATGCCATGGGATGATGACGTTGCAGGTGAAGTGAAGGACCCAGTTCTTCTAGCATCCACAGCCAGACGGGCAAACAAGACATCTTGAGCAGGGCTAAAAGGCACACATATGTAGTTAGTTTGCATGAATTACTGGGATGATAACAGAGAACTGGAGATTATTGTTGTATATATCAATACACCTGCTCTATATTATGTGGGTAGGAAGCAACTCATTAAACCACAGAGGAAATATGATTCTCAAAATCCCTTGCTATAACCTTTCACAGAGATTTCACCTGAGTCCAAAATGGATCTTCAGCTTTCTTATTTTCATTATGGACAATGCATCTGCCCCCAATTTTTAATGTGATGAGGAAAACTAATTTAGACCCTGAAAACTGTGTGCTCCTTTAATCAAAGTCCTTTTTCCTTTCTTATTTATTTGTATAATCTATAGGAAAATAGGCCCTAAGTATTGCTGAGGCCTTTGGGTGTCACTGCAGTATAAATGAGGTAATAATGATAGTAAGGAAATTACTCTTAGAGTGGGGTGAGTGGGCAAGGTCTTTGTATTGCAAGCATTGAACAATTGTACAGGGGAAAAAAGCTAATAATTTTTCAGCATTTCTTCTACTTCTTTTGTGGTCATACAATAAGTTTTAAGCCTCTGCATATAATTTCTCTATGTCAGAGGAAACCAAATTGCATCTTGCCTCCTCCATGGGAAAGTAGTCTGGACTGACCATTAGTTAGCACAGACCCATTTCCCTGCCTGTCAGTTCAGCTGTTCCCAGGCAGAATCAAGACTCTGCCCTGTTCTTGCCCACTTGCAGTGAGAAGGTGGCCGGGGTCAAGCCCCACATCCACATCCACATATTCTATGAACTGTGATGGCTACCTAGGGCAAAAAAAGTAGCTTGTRAGCCATCATTCCTGTACATGTCCATGCAAAACAAGATATAGTCTTGGGCTGAGGCTTAATCACTGCTCAAAGACAGAGAACCGAGATGAACAATAATGTTTGGTCAGAAGGGAGGTCTTCTGCAGAAATATCATATGAGCTGTTGTCCAAGAATTTTGTACATTTGGATTGGAACAATCCAAAACAACTCTTTTTTTTTTATAGCAAATCTGTAAACAGTAGTAACATATTTTCCATCTCCTGCATGTCATTGAACCACATAGACAGAGTTATAACTGTGCTGAAATCTGAACTAGTAAAAAACAGTAATTATTATTATGGTTTCTGACATAGCTCAGAAAGCTCTCAGGCAAGCACGTGTTTGCATAAGCGCACAAATCCTTTCTCCATGCAGTGGCAGCTTGCCTAAAAATAGGAATAAAGAATGCAGAGTGTCATTATTATAAACCCTGCAGATAGCAAGTCTTAGCCGTAACAATGGTGGAATATAGTCAGTAAAACTAACCAAGAATATGATCAGCATAAACTTACCAAGTTTCATGTCATAAAAAGTCACACAGGGCAGCCAGGAATTGTGAGCTGAGACTTCTTACAGTGCATGTGCAATTTTTAACTATCAACTGTGAACATATCACATAGCTTTGCTTATATCAGAATGCTAATATACAGACATGCTAAAAGGGAAAAACAAAAAAAAAAAMCAAGCTTCATTCTCCATCAATTGATCATTTTTTACAAACAAAAGAATACATAATATTTCAAAATCTGGATCAGTGGTATACTATAAGATACTAAGTATATCAGGCAGAAAAATGCCTGCCTTGTTACTGTATATCTGGATGTAATTAAGGCTGTCATGGTCTGAATGTGCGTGTCTTGATCAAAGCTAAGCAAAACAATGCCAGCTTTTTAAGCATGAAGAGATAGACACTTTATGAAATACAAAAAGACACAGGCTACAAGATATTCTATGAGATGAAAATAGATTTTTTATGAAGGCTAATTTTAACCTATTTCTCCAATGAACTAGGTCACTTACTGCAAACATGCAGAAGATGAAATTCTTAGAATTTTTGTAGTTGACATACAAAATTGATTTGAAAACAACGAAAAATATCTTCCCAGTCTTCAGAAAACAGAAAAGTACAGATCAAATGCAGATTTTAACAGGCAAGAGAAGGAAAGAGAACTTTAATAATGTATTTACATCACTGCAGATTTCAGATATTTTCATGATGCTCAGTGAAGGCTGATACTGAAGTCCATTGCATGCAACGGAAAGACAACTATGGGCTTTGGCTCAAGTGCCCACAGAACACATGACCCTCCAGAAATTTTGGGTTGTTGGATTTTTTAACATTTGCTCTTTTTCAATATCCCATATGGGTATAACGATATTGTCTTATCTCAGCTGCACTGCAACACTCCATTAGATGTTCTGCATATCTTTCATGTACTAAAATTGTACAAGAAGAGTAATCTGAAAAAATCTTTCTTTTTTGGTTTAACCTGAATTAAAATCTTTGGTACCCTTACAATTACGTCTTTATATATCATCAGGTCTATAAGGTAGAGCCATTTCTACATCTGTGTTTCTGAATTTTGAATAGTATCCTGATTCAATATCTCTAATAACAACTGTAATATAAACTGTTAACAATGTTAAGTACCTTTAAACCAGTGAATATACAGTTTTCCAATTTACTTCTGAGATGGTTGTAGGCTTTCATTCCATTTAAAGAGTTTCATGGAATGTTTAATTGCTTATTAAATCCTAATGGTGTAAAGATTTCTTCTCCTCATCAAAAATATTCCAGTTATGGTATGACAACTAAGCATACACACACTATGACCGCTGTAATGACACTTGTTCATTCAAAATATGTTGTTCAACACATTTTACCAGTTTTAACAGCTAGTCAGTTTTTCAAAAACTTTGCATTAGAGTAGAGAGTGCCAGATCAAGAGAGCCTTAAAACCAGGAACCTCTTTGATTCAGCACAGGCTCTGGACTGCAGGAAAACATGAACTGCCAAAGATGCATGGACCACATATCTGTGCAACAGATCCATGGCCTGGGGAGGGTCGGGAGGGCTTCCCTGCCAGGTCCACCCTCATATCTAGGGCAGGTCTTCAAGCCAAGTGCTGGAAACAGGGTTTAACGAGAACAGCAGTGGAGAGAAATCATGAATTTTTCTCACTCCTTTTTGAGGGCCAGTTGCACATGTTGTTATGCTTTTGGTATAAAAGGATAGTACTTACCAACACCACTTAACCCGCCCCCCAGATTAATCTACCAAATAAGCCCAGTTTTACTGGGGCAGCTCAGCAGATTACTGCACCCTTTGGTATCTTCTGCAGGTGGCCAGATGGGCCAGCTGGCTCTCCAAGGGTGCTGGTGGGCTTGTGCTCCATCCTGCTTTTTCGGGGAGCCAGCTGGTAGACCTCTGCAAATTCCCTGCAAAGCACAGAGACCTGGCAGCAGTTTCTACACAGGGCTGTGCGGACTGCATCACACCAGTCCCCAAGTGCTTTAAATTCTTCTACAGTCGGAAGCACCAACTGCTGTGGGATGCCAGCAGAGGTAGTGTGTTCCAATGCCTCTCCTCAAGAAAGCTTGCTGCAGTGATTAAAATTAAACAAACGAGGAAGAGGCTGGCTCTCCTTCAGGAATACTTATCAAAATGAAAATATGTGACTGGTTCAGACTCAAATGGTATCCGAAGATTCAGCGTAGGCGGAAGGGGGTCTTATTTTAGCAATACTGGTTCATCCACGCTGAAAGAAGATTAAGATTTGACGTATGCTCTTTTATTTGTGCATGATCTATCTACAGAAACAGATTAATGTGTTGGCAGCACAGCACCCATCAACAGAACTGAAGAAGCCCACAGCAGTGTATCTGCCTCCAGGCGTAGCTGGGGAAGCCATGGATTTGTGCAGAAGAATGAAGTCTGTCAAACAGGCAAAAGAAATTCTATCCTTGGACCCATTAGTAAGCTGATGTTATCCACGGTTATTTTTGTTAACTGAAAATAAGTTTAGGTAAGCATGTAAGAGATGAGTGCAGTTCWGCTTTGTGGAAAAGCACAAGTTAATTACAATGATGCAAATACCCTAGTATCTTGTCTTGTTTGCTGGTCACAGTGTACRTTTTTATCCAGTCACTAAAACAGTTGTCATTTAAGCACATCTCCTCCTTGAGTTCTCTGAGCATGACACATAATGTGATTTTCTGCCCTGTGAAAAGGATGCAATGGGACAAAGGGTGCATTCAGGGGTTTCAGATGTCAGGATGACAAAATCATTTGCCGGTCCCAAAGGCCAGAGACAGTGTTTCTGCTGTAGAGATTTCCTGAGCACTAGCACCTGCTCTCCGGCATGGCAGCTTGGAAAGGAAAACAAATGGTGTCTGAGGAGACACGTTCAGCTAAGCCCCATCTCTTCATGACAACTGTACATCAGCAGCTTTGATRTGTCCCTTTGTCCTTACTAACTAAGGGACTTAGTGTTTTCGGTGCAATACTGTGATTGGTAAGGTATTTTCTTTCAGTGCTTCTTTGGAGCTCCCACCTTGGAAATGAGCTTGGTCATTTAATCTGCATCCCACCTGGCCCAGCAGGATTCCTTATCTTGGGAATACTCTTCCAGTAATTGAGAGCTGCCAATGTCACATCAAATCGTAATGAAGTTAGGCACATTCAAATGGTTTTTCCAGTGATATTATCATTGCTGTGCCTCCTAATTTATTGAGGTGGTAAAACTCCACACACAAAATTCTTCATTCTAAAACTGGTGAAATGCTAAGACATTAATGGCAGATGGTTAAAGCAATTAAGTTTGTGATGTAAAGAATTTAGTCCCCTAATTACAGCTGGATAAAACAACCATTTCAGTAATGCTAGCTGTGAGTTCATATGAGCCTCTCTACTTTCTCCTTTCAGTCATTTTAGATGAATTCAAGTTGCAGGATAAATCATCCAAGGAGCTCACACAACAGTGATTCCCATGAATCTGGCTCTGATGACAGTCTTTGTACTTAGTCCTCTTAATTCCTTTGAGCCTGCAGTCTGTCTCCTTGCCTCCCTTACTACTATTTCAGTCACACCTTCAAAGCCAAGGCTTGGTTTCAGAATGGCAATTTATTTTTTAATCCTGACTTTTACAGGCTGAGCTTTTCCACTCCAAAGATGCACACAGCTAGCTCAACAGCATTACAAGCACATTCCCACCGGCTCTGAAAGGGTCACCCATGTCTAAAAGGACAGTTCCCATTTGTCTGACTACTAAACAAGTATCTCCATTAGCAAAAGTACAAAAAAAATCATATTAATATTAGCAAAGACTGCCGATTCTTGTGTTACACCACTTTTGAGTAATAATTAAGGGATTCATTTGGCTGAAACGTCTGCACTAGGAAAAAAAAAAAAAAGATTGGAGATTCTGAAAAAGGCCAAATACTATGCAGGTAGTCCAGATGCCAACATGATACAATGAGAACATATGAGAAAAATCATTAAGCCATGTCCAACTGCATCACTGCTTCAGCTCTCTCTACTGCTCTTTTTGTCCTATGCATCAAAAAATTCTGTAAAAACAGAGTGGTTTTCACAGGATTGAAAACCTATAAGCTTTCTAATAAAAAACACAATAATACTGAAAAATAGGAAACAACATAAAGAAAAGTAACTGTGATCTTCAAGAACAACCCTCATTTTCCTACCAAAAAGTGAATTGAAAGAAAAGGACTTCTGTAAAGACAATGTTAAAATTTCTACTTACCAAACTGAGAATAGACTCTCCCACATTACTTCACATTTGTGGTGGTAGTTTCAACAATATAACCTTTTTGTAGGACTATCTTTCCAAAGACTGCAGTTCTATGTCTACATTGCTATACTATACTACTATAATTTCAGAGCACCTGGATATACCAGTACTGATTTATGATTCTAGGCTTACAACAAAGACGTCAACATTTCAAAAACTGAATGAGCCAGAGAAAGATTGGCCCATGCTGCCTGAAATGTGAATAATCTCCTTTCTATCCCATTTGAGGGCCTGATTGTCTTTAATGGTACATGGATTTTCTGTCTTCTTTGTAAGTCAGAGACAGAATTAGAATGATTTAAGTAATCATGGGACAAGACTCTCAAAAGCAATACACGTGTTTACAAATCATAACATAAAATATAAGCACAAATTTGTAGTTGTATCCAATTGCCTCCCTGTGGATTTATATATATAGCATAAGTATATATGTATGTATATATATATATATATGTTTGTGTGTGTGTATGCATATGTACATACAGCCACATATACCACTCTCTTGAATGCATATTTGGTGAGAAAGGTTAAAATCACTGCATCTCTCAGGCACAGGAAGAAGTTTGACAGCACAATACAAAAGATCTGAAAGCATGAAATAAACAGGAGAGTCCATAAACTTGAGTGAGTCATTGAATAATACCTCTGCTCAAAAAGTTCATCAAGATGACATATGTGGCAGTTCATTCTGTCCATCATGCAAAACCAGTACCTACACAACATGCTTGCAGATATTTCCAACCACAAATTCTCAGGATTTATTGAGACCCTTTCCTCCAACGCAATGCATTCCAAACCATCAAAGGAATACTATGATACAGATATTTTAGTCTATGCTATTAAAATCTAGATGTATTTCTCTTTCCCAAGTACGAGCCATAGATTAACAAATGCCTTTCCCATTTATGAATACTGGGAAGTCAGTCCATGTAAATGTTTGCTGAGATTAAGAGACTTCAGTGATAGTTCCAGAAATTGAATCTCAGCAGTTTTGATTAGTATCTTCAGTTTTTCTGACCATTTTGTTCAAAATTTCAGGCTTCGCAGCAGGATATTAGTTAAATTGCCAGTTAGTTCCCTGACTTAACAGATAGAATTGAAATGTCTAAAGAACAGCAGAAATGGAACAAATGTTCTTATCGACATAATTTTAGCATTTGGGGAGGGGATGTTGCAGACAATTTTATGTATGCACAGATATCTTGCATTTAGCTCCCAAATGCTTAGAATACCAACATAGTCTATTTCATGAGAGCCTGAGAAATATTCTAAATGTTTTAAATGGAGAAAGTAAGCAAAAATGGGTTTGTTATGAAAAATGTAACTGCTAATATATATTCACTTATTAGCTATTATTGCTGTAAATCTTTCTGTTAGCTGCAGAATGATGGTCAACAGTAACAGGTCAAAGTTTAGTTCCTGAGATACAGATTCCTGAGAGGCCATTGAGGTTTTTTTATGTTGGTTGCTATAAAGAATATTTTGCTCTAATGCCATATATTTCATGCAGCCATTTTGAGTTACACTTTCCAGAACAAGAAGCATATATGCTACCACTTTTATAGCAACATATTTGTTACACAGTCACAGAATCTTATAACAAATGTGTAAAAGGGAAGAATAATACCCTGTGGGGGACACAATATAGAAGTACAGCATCGTTTGCATTAACTGTATGGTTCATCTGGACTCTTCAAGGCAGAATAAAACATGTGAAGTCACTGTGATTATATTAAGTATTTGAATTGTCAAGCAGCCTTAAACATAGAAGAATGTTAATTAGTATAGGAAAACAACTGAGAGAAAATACACTTTGTATTAATAATTAGGCAGAATATGTATGTTGTGACAAATGCTTTATACGCAACCTACTCATCAATGACACATTCATTGGGGTATAACTTGTCAGGAGACTGCTTTCTTAAATTGAATCATATCTGGTGTCAAAAGGCCTCTTCAAAGATGAAGGATTTAAAGATATGTCCTCTTTCTAGTGTCCCTGCTGTGTATTCACCACTGTAATTAGACATAGAGTTTTAGTGAAATGCTCTGTATGAGTGCAATTAAATTTTTCTCCTTGATGTTCTGCTTGAATATGAGTGGACACAAACCCAATTATCTTTCAGAGCCTTGCTCTTGCATTGCAGTGAAAGTTTTCAATATGTTTGACAACAACTTCTAAAGCCAGTGAATTGTCTTTATACAGAGTAGTAGGAGAAAGAGAATGGCTTTTAACTAATGAAAAAACCCTGAATACCAACTGGCTTTGTTTCCTTAGCAGAAAAGATTATGTGATTGAACTGAAATACCTGGGAAAAGCATTAGGAAAAGGAGAAAAAGGGAAAAGCAGAAAAGAAAGATAAGAAAATGTAGGGCTCAGTGTTGGATTACAGATCTGATCATCTTCAACTCCACAACAGAAAGAAAAGACTATCAGTCTTTAAAGTGTTTGCAAGTCATTTCTGAGAAGTGCTTCTGCAGAGGTATAAGTGCTAACACATAAGTAAAAGGGGAATCCAGGCAGTGAAAGAAACAACTTGGAAGACCGCTTCAGGATGATGGGGGCAGCTGTCATGGAAAGCTCCTTTGCAGAGCACAGCACAATTTCATCTCCCCTACAAAACTCATAAACAAGCCCCCAGCCATGCATCTGTGAGTATTTTCCCTTTAGAAATAGAAGAATTGCCTTAAAATCAGAAAACATGTTCACTGAACTCCAATAACCTGTGTCTGCTGGTATCAGATATTCCATAGGAGGGTATAAGAATCCAGCAAAGGATGTATATGTCAGCACTGCCAACTGTCAGGGCCTTAATCTGGTCTATGATTGACATCTGATGAAGTCCTAAAATATGTCCTTGAATAGCTCTTCAAAAATATTTCATTAAGAGGAAATACTTATTACATGTCTGTCTCATGAAGGATCTGCCACTACCCAGCTTAAGTACAGATTGTGTACATAAAAATCATTTCTATCACTATAAAGTCTCCCACTTTTTAATTTGATTTGTTCAAATATTTTCCCCTTTTTCTGTCATGTACCACAGGAACAGAAGTTCCAAACCCTTCATCTGCTTCTTCACGTATTTTTTATAATTTCCTTTTAAGGATAAAAAATACATTTTCACTGCCAGTGTAACTGTTTGGACTACATGTCCCTACTATCTATTTTTCCCTCTGTTAGCAACGTGTTATCTGAAGAACGTAAAAAATGCTTCTGAGTATTACATTTAAATTCATTTAGTATTTTTACCTGCAACCCCCTACTAGGCAATTTGAAGTGAAAGAGGGTAGAGACTTCTTCTTGTACACAGACCAGCTTATGCAAGTAAAGGATGTACTGTTGGCTGGTGCTGTCAGTAGCCCCTGTGGATGCTGTACGACTAAATAGGTGAACTAATGTTGCCTCCTAAGAGAGCTGTGCTGGACACAACATGCAGTGCAACTTAGAAAACCATATCAAGGAATTCTAGAAATTGCACAGTCTATTACAAACAATAGGTACTGATCTAAGATCTGCCATTCAGGTAGGATTGATGAGTAATCATTTTACAAGCTTGTGTGATAACCTACAGAGGGATTAGGCACCTTTTCATTAAGCACAGTTCCAATTGCAAGAGTTACTCTGTAAGGAAATATGTCAATATAGCAGCAGATTTAAGAGATAGGCCATAAAGCTTCTACTCCTTGCTTTGATAACTGCTGAAAAGCAAAATTCAAAAAGTAACATGGAAATAAACTGGTTTTCTTTATTATGTAAAATGCTTTATATATAGTGATTTTTTTTTTTTTTTCAGGAAGAGAACAAAATGCATGAAACATGATAAAATAACAGAAAAAAACCCTAAATACTGCAAATATACATAGCTTGATTTAACAGATCTCATACCACATAATGAGATTACAATTTAAGTGTCTTACTTTACTAACATTCCGGGTTTTGCATAAAATCAGGATTTGATTATGAATGCCTAGAGATGCTTCGTTTGCAGGTTGCTCGGAGGAAACAGAACACAAGAAATGCCAGGCCACCTGACTGCTGAAAATGGCAGATTAAAAAGTAAAAGGGGCAAGGTTAAGGCATGGATATAATTGGAGGCCTTATCTGTCAGAATACTTAAAAGAATGCATGCAGCTGGAATTACTATGTAATAGAAATGTAGCACAACTTTTGTGTTAAACTGACACATTGAAAGTAACACATTGGAAAAAAAATGCATATCCTAGTTGTCAACATTTAGAATACGTCTAACCCATCCGGGAATATGTTCACACAGGASACTATTTAAAAATCTCACCAACTACCACACTACCACCAGAACAAAAGGGTTATACAACGGTAGTCCTGAAAAAGTCAGTGAAACTCCCTCCCCTCCATATATCTCAATCCCTGGAAATCATTAGGCAGACCATTAACAAATGYGTTAACAAACTTGCAAGACATTTTTGGCAGAGAAGAGGGTTTGAATTCAGGCAGGGAAAGCCTCACATGCACACCCAGCCCTCTCAAACTGACTCAGGCTACAGAGTCATGGGAACCGGGTCTCATCCGAGCCCGTAAGTGAAAAGGTGGTGACCGATGGAGCCTCCCATGCCGCAGCTGGCTTCGAATCAAACAGGACCACTATAGAAAGAGACACCTTTAACTAACAATCAAGGAGCTGTTACAAAACGCAGCATTCACAGGAAGACATCAATCTGCACTTTATGCCAAGATAGCACAATGTACTTCTTGAGAGCTTCTCTAATGGGACAGAGAAAGCATTGGGAACATAGAAACATGTGCTACATCCAACCCTCCTCGCCCTCCCCTTTCACAGTTCACTAAGGAAGCTTAGTGGTTTATAACGAAGAACAGGATAAAGCAGAGTTTGCTCTGAAAAGCCTGCAGCCAAGATGCGAGAGCATAAGGGGAATGCCACAAAATAGCAGAAACCGCCTGAACTCAGAGCATCACCAACAAATGAATCAGGGGAAAGAAAAGTTTTGCTCTGGATAGGAGTCAGGCTACCATGAATAGGAATTTGCAAACTGGATAATGCACCTAGATAATGCAAGTTGCCACATCTCACGTGCTCATTTTACCACTAAACTTGCAACTTATAATGCTCATGCTGTATGTTTGCAAAARGTACATAGCCTGGGATTGAATAAAATCAGCTTTTCAGGCCTTAAAAAGTAGCCATTCATGAGTTACTGACAGCAGAGGAAATTCTGCCCTAACACAGTACTGTGCTCCCTTGTGGGGTAGTGCTCCCGCGCGCTCCCGCACCACTGGGCTTTGGAGAGAGGTGCAGTCTGGAGGCACCATGAACGTAAATGCAGAATGGTATTTCAAGAGGCAGGAGAAAAACCCCATGTCCATATGATTGTCAATCCGGTTTTTACTGTATCCAAAACTGCAGGCAAGGGTTGCTATTCCTCCTTTGAACAGAAGCGACTGTTTAGCTCTAAATAAAAAGTAAGATCTGCTTTTTACTTGAAAGTGATTCACAGCAAATTAAAAACTGCACTTGAAGTACCAATTTCAAGCGATCTTTGAAAATATAATGGCCACATGAAAAAAAATTACTAATGTGCAAAGCATAGATGGTTTCTGTCTTCTCAGGCCTGGTAGACATCACCAGTTCCAATGTAATGATACTAACCTCACTCCAACCGTACAGTCCTCCAATTAAAACACGAAATTTGCCTTTAGATTTCCTTTACTATCACTACTAATGCAATGGGTCATTAATAACATGAATGTGTTACACTAGCCCATTCAGTGCAACTAGTGTACAAGAGAATATTTTAAGAGCACACTTTGCACAGTAGTAACTAGTAGATAATGGATCTTTAAGAAACCTTACACCCTATATGGGCTACCAAACCCTCACTACCTAATGGCACTTAGACATGTTATAAGAAGGCAACATATAACCAGCTCTCCCACCAGACCATGCAACATTAGATCTAGGTAAGCATGGTTTAATGACTGCACCAAGGGGTGTTCTGCTATTTTAATGCCCTTAAACAAATCTTTCAGAGCCACTAGGCACTTGTTCACCGGTAATGGAAGGGTGTATCAAATTTATTTACGTTTCCTCAAACTACTTCTGGATTTGCAATGCATAAATCCAGATCATTATGCAGTGTTTTATTTTCTAGTTATTATACAAGAAATATACAAGAGTATATAACAGCACACTTTCTCCCAGTTTTTCTATGAAATAACTTGTTCTTTTGTGTTTTTGTAGTACTTCAATATAAAGTTATATTGACTAATAGGATTTCCCGTACTAAACTGCGCCATTTATACGTCAAGTCCAATGTCTTGCCTCCAGCAACAGCCAGTATTCAGTAATTTAGAAGGAAACTAGGAAACAAATACTGCTTCTCAGCAATTGTTTTAGTTTTGTCCACAAGGGAAGTGTTTCCTCCCTCCTGAAGCAGTTATTTTGTTCCCAGAGCTCTGTAAATCTGTTTGTGCCAAACTTCATTCAAGACAAGCGTCTCACAACCTTGCGAAACACAAACCCAGGGAATGCTTGCAGATGCCATCCAACCCAGACCCATATTTCAAAAGGTGTGCCTGCCGGCGTCATCTGACCCAACATGAGGATCTCTCTGCTTCACTTTCCTTTCCTCAAAAGAAAGTCTTGTCCAGGCCTCTCCCTCCTCCTCCTTCTCCTGATCCCACCTGCCCTCTTTTCCAAGCCCAGTGTTGCTTAAAAATGACACTTGTCCCAAATCGCTGCTTCCAGCACCAGCAAAATAAATAAATAAATAAACAAACAAAACCTTTTCTCAACACAGGAGTGCTTTCTTCAGCCTGGAAGTGCAGGTACAGCATAAGGACCCTGCTTCCATCTCCAGCAAATAAAGGCTAGGAAAAATCATCTGCTTTTTCTCCAGGATGTAATTGCTTCCCTCACCCCCAAAGTACTAGGCAATATGAGAACAGGATGAAAGGTAAATGTCTAGGGTCACAGAGAAGCTATCAAAAGCAAATGAGTTGTATATAATCACTTTCACGGACTGACTGGCATTACTTAAGTATTTTTTTCGTGTTATTATGTCTACTATTATTCCGCTCCAGGTCTGAGACTTAGAAACTTTCTTCTAATTCCTATTACACATTGCTTACAGCTATTTTTTCTTGTTTGTTCTTATATCGGTTAAGTTGCTTTCTTTTTCTCAAATTTACATGTTACCTTGCAATATACCCGGCAACCACCTTGAGCTTTTCTTTCTCCCCCTATCCAGGTCTTCTACTCTTCTTTACACAGACATAGTTCAGTGGCTATAACAGTTCCTCTCCAGACTCCTTTCAGCCTAAATTCACTTTCTTGGTGTGCATGACTTAACAAAACTGTGTGTATCTGTTCTACCTGCGTCTTACACAGACATGTTGGATATTTACTCTTCTCTCCTCACTCAATACACCCATGCACCAGATCTTTCACCATGTGTCACTGGCAGCTCAGATACATACTATAATCCATGTGGTTTCCTTATTATCATCCCGAGTAGTATTATTTTCATTTAGCACAGTAAACGCAAAATGTCTATTAGTTTAAAAGTGATTTTTGCCCTTTGTAAAATTAAGTAAAAACTTAATTTTTTAAAGTTCTTAATGTTAACTTTTGCAATTTATTTAGCTTAGATCAATTCACTCTTGTTGTTTTGCAGATTGCAATTGTTCCTCTACCTTATAAGTCACTGCCTGTCTCCTTTTTTCTCGCTGAGGAGCACTAAAATGCAGCTATATATGTCAACATTAATTACACCAGACCTGTAATTGATGGAGCTTTCGGCATTTTAAAAATTTGTTTCCCAAGCCTTGATAGATCTAGTGATACACCTTCAATTGGCAGAAAGAAATGCAACAAAACTCCTTTTCTTCCTTCTCATGTGCTGCATGTTAAGTTCAAGTTATCTATAAATTCAGTAACATTAATCATGTCCTCATTCCATTGACTCATATTTATATGTTATAAAGAATGTGTTATAAAAGGGACTCTTGGTAGCAAGCTCTTTCTATAGCTATTGGATTCTGCTGGCAGCAGTATTATAACTCTTAATGTAATGTAAGAAAAGAAGGGTGCTAGTCTTTCACAACCTCAAAACAGGATCAAAAGTAACGGCAGGAGAGGTGTACAAATTAATTTTACATAAAGTACAAATGTTTAAAAAGAAGGTTCTCTTTTAATAGGTAAACTAAATGTAAAGAAAGCAGCAGATTAAAAGGAGATAAAAGGAAATGTTAAATATTTTAGCTTAAGGAAAAATTCTATGCAATTTAGACAACAGATTATATTTTTATACAGATAGACTCTAACTATATAATCTTACCCATAATCCAATAAGTATATTAAAAGTTACCATTGGTGGAAAAAAAATCAATTCTAACATCTTACTTCACTCTATATATGATGCATGCTCTGCACTACAGCCAGTTTCTTATCATACTAAAATCAAGAATACAAAATATATTATTATTCCTTAGTATTATATAGAAAAGAGTCTTGATATTAATCACCAAAAAAAACCCATCTTTTCATGGCTAAGTTACAGAATTTTACTAGTTTAATGGATTTTTATTTGTGTTATATTTTCCATGGAATTTAAAGAAAACCAAAACTTCTAAATAATAATCTGTGTACTTTATATTCAGACTGACCTATGTTTTCATATTTCAAACAATCTGAAAAAACACAAAAGAGCATACTATTATTTAGAGAACACCTGTTTAAAATTTACTGACATTTGTATGTCTAACAAAGCTAACAGAACTAAGAATCATGTTAGCAGGTCCCAGTGTAAAACTAGGAATGATGATTAATCCAGTTACACTCTTTATAAGCTTAAAAATATTAAATGTTAGGAATCTTGATAAGTCCATTCAAATCACTTCTTTATATGCTATAATCCAAACCAAAAAAGACTATAATTTCTAGACAGATAGACATTGGATTTAGGGAACTGGGTCWTTTTGTTTGCTTGTTTGTTTTTTAAAATAACCTGTGTGGTATATCATGCTGGCACTGCAGGTATTTTGGTTGTGTTAAATATCTGCCAAAACCCAGCATAAATTAAAATCTTCATTAGTGTTAAAGAAGAAAAAAATTTCTTCCTAAAGGACATTAATTCAGAGCGAAATGGCTTAGAGAGTTCAGAAGATCTCCAAGGTCTTTCTGTTCTGTTGGTTAATCAAAACTTCAGCAAATACAGTATATCAAAAGACTTATTTCAATGGATCTCTTATCTCTCTACCCTTATCTCAGTATCTTTACCGATGTCTTAAATGTTTTTAATATGAGAGATACACGTGAGTATATTACTTATGGTATCATTCTATCTAGCAGCCCTAATTATGGACTGTTTGATGTTATACGAAGACAGCAAATAAATGATCCCTGCCTTCAACCAGATTAAAATGGAAATTTAAAACAAGAGAAAACCAAGGAAAACAAAGGCTGAATTTCTGAAACTAGCACACCAACAATTGAACTGTTTTCAAGATTTTTTTTATATAGACATTACACTAAAGTGAGAGTTTCAGAGAGGAGTTAAAGAGGGTTATGCATGTCATTCTGGAAAAAAATAGCTGAATGTTTAATAATCATAGAATCATAGAATCATTAAGGTTGGAAAAGACCTCGAAGATCATCGAGTCCAACTGTCAACCCAACACCCCATGCCCACTAAACCATGTCCCTAAGCGCCTCATCTACGCGTCTTTTAAATACTTCCAGGGATGGTGACTCAACCACTTCCCTGGGCAGTCTCTTCCAATGTTTAACCACTCTTTCAGTAAAGAAATTTTTCCTAATGTCCAATCTAAACCTCCCCTCGTGCAACTTGAGGCCATTTCCTCTCGTCCTATCGCTAGTTACTTGGGAGAAGAGACCAACACGCACCTCRCTACAACCTCCTTTCAGGTAGTTAGAGCGCGCGATAAGGTCTCCCCTCAGCCTCCTCTTCTCCAGACTAAACAGTCCCAGGTCCCTCAGCTGCTCCTCATAAGACTTGTTCTCCAGACCCTTCACCAGCTTTGTTGCCCTTCTGTGATAAGTGGTGATGAAGGCTGAGCCAGCTGGAAACAGGTCAGTTTTCTACTACTGAGTGAAGGACAAGAGCCACAGCTATGACCTCTGCTTGAAAATAGGTAAATTGGGATTTGATAGGTAACAGGGGCTGATGCAAAGAAAGAGGAGGCATGGATAGAGAAGCAAAGTAGGAAAAGGGTATCTCCAACACCTCAGATGAAGGCCAGATGAAGTGGTGGAAGTAAAGAAACATGTAACCAAGGTGCTGGCTATGAAGTTTGTATGAAAACTGGAGTGGGAGGTGGCAAGTGCAAGAGATTGTGTGAGGGGTAGAGAGAGACAATGAGAAAAGAGAGTGTGTCAGGGTAAAAATAGGGAGGGACTGAGATACCATTTCAGAGGGTAAAGAAAACTTGGAGGCAGTCTTGTTCAAAAAGGGGACAAAGAATGGGAGAGGAAACCTCTGAATCACAAAAATGGAAGAGGAGAAGCCCAACACGTATAAAACAAGATAAAGCCCAACACACGTAACACAAGGTGCTAAACGCCTTCATTTTTTTAAATGTTCAAAGGTATTTAGCATCTACATGTTAAATTATCATAGCCAAAACAGCCTCCCAAAAATTGAAAGAATTGGATACTTTGGGAGAAAAGGGAAGGATAGGGCACATAAACAGATAAACAGAAAGGCTTTACATATTTCATAGCACTTAGTCAGTATTCCCACACTGTTCATGTGTTTGGCTTACAGTTGTAAATGTGTAAAAACTAACAGGTACTGAGCAGCTGTGTCTAAATCGGTAAATCCAAGTCAAAAAGTATGACCTGAAGTGAATCAATAACTGAAATTGAACCTTCACATCAACATTTTTAGTGTGGAGGGGGGTTGAATGATTTTTTAGAAAACAGCAATTGCTGCCAGCTCAGTACACCAAACTATTCAAATATCTAGTCTTTTCTCAACCCAGTTAGTGTTTAGAATGACAATAGCTGCAAACACAGCTTCAAAATACTACAAAGCTGATGTTAGGCAATTCTGCATCTAAAGTGCTTCTTTGGATTTCAGAATAATCTCTAAAACCTTAAGTAATCAATTTCAAAAAGCAAACCAATGGAGGAAATATTGAGGAGCTGACAAAATTGATTTTAAATGGCAGTTATTCTGTCACTTTTTAAAAGTGACATTAAGGTTGGCACTGCAGAGTTATGGTCTTCTTATCTACTTTCATATCAAATGCAGTCCCTTAGAAAGAAAAGTAACATTCATTTCTGCAAATGAAAGCAAGTCTCTGAGTGTTAAAGCTATATGGTCTTCTACAAAGCAGGAAAACTAATGTAAGCAAAACTGTTGAAAAGTGCGGAAAGGAAGAGAATCCATTTTATCCCCTTCTAGATATGTGAAACAGTGGATTTAAAAAGAATTAGAGATAACAGAACCTTATAGACATTTCTAAAGCTGGCTAATAAAACAAACTTAAACCACAGACAAATCTATTGAACAGGCTATATCAGTTTTACACGTTTTTAGAGTATGAGAACACTTTCATAAAAGGAGGTTAAAACCAGAAGAAGAAAGTACAACAGTAGTCAGGTGTCATCCCATAGAAACTACTGTGCACTGATAGCAGTAATGCAAAATTAAAGAGAACAATCCAAATCAATAAGCCATTAATTTTGCCATTATAAGTCATTTTGGCTCCAGTTTCAGCTTAGATTGTATTTAGCCATTCCAAACCATATAGGCTTCAATTTATCTCTTATCACCAAGAGGGACATCATAGGCTGCAACATACGTGGCTGACATAAGTTTGTTTTTTGGCAGCTAAAAGAGCACTTCACATAGTATATTTCAGGCCAGTCCATGGTAAGAATTACTGTTAATGTTCTCAGTAGCCAGAATGAATTGTTTAACAATGAAGACATATGACCTAAAGCTGTACTACCAATGGTTAATTATATGGCTTTACAGCAGGAGTTCCTTTTTTTACTTACAAAATATTGGACATCAAGTGATAGACATTTATGCTTCTAGACTGACAAAAAATAAAGCCAATAATCCTTCTGCTGAAGCTACAGGACCATCACAAATGTGTTAATTGCTTAGTATTTGCAACCAGGCAGACGAAATAGCAAAACTTTCAAATTCCATTAAGCCACCAACAAGATGATAGCAAGGCTTTCATTTATTCTCCTATTCCCTAGAACCCAACCAAAAAAAACCCCAACAGAACTAATTCCTGATGTTGTGAACATTACTCATTCACACCATGCAGTAAGCAAGCTGGGTCTATCCTGGAGTTACTCAGATTTCTCTCAAACCAAAGAAAACCCTATCAATTTGAAAACAAGCCATTTTAGATCAGCTAAAACCTGCAAACACCTGCCAGTAGCTAGCAAGTTTCTGAGCTTATATATCATAAAATTACTAAATTAACAAAACAACAATGTTCACTGTATATAACCTAGATTATGTCATTTTGGCTCCTTCTGGAATTAAAAACACTTTAAATTACTCATCCAGCTTCCAACAGCAAGACACTTAGAACTACAGGGGCTAAGGTTGTTTCTCAGAGCGAAATCCAGTGCCCATACATACCAATAATTGTTTACAGCAAACTTTAAAACAAGCTCAGCTCGTAAAAAACAGTTGTGAGAGGACAGAGATGCTTTAGCAACATTAAGGGCAAAAGAAAATGAATGCAATTTGTTAACCTCAAAGTAAGTATTTCTATCACATTAGATGTTGGGGTTTTGTTCTTTTTTTTTCCTTTTCTTACTGTTTGCTATCCTTGGACATTTTCTTATAAATTACGTTGTTTAGAGAATGGTTATTTCAACAATGCTCATATAAATGTTGACTAAAAGAAGAGTGCTGTCTATATGCAATTCTGAACATTTACAATTTACAAACAAGATATAAACTAGGAATTATGCTATTAATGCAATAAACAGCAAACACACCTGAGAAAAATTCTATCTGTTTCAGAACACTTTTTAAACAGAAATAAATTAATTAATACAAAAAAGTCCACTAGGAAATAAACTGTTTACTTCTGTAATTATTTTTTTGAAAGAGAGAGAATCTACACTGCAGAAATACCACTTATTCTGCAAAGCATATCAGAATAGGTTTTTGTCAAATGTGACTTCTATCTCCATTTTTTTTTTCTGTTTGGTCCTTTTTATTTCTATTATTCTGTAGAATTTACGTGTGATTGTATAAAATAATTGGTATTTCCACATCACTTATCTAATATCGAAAAGAATGAAACTCTATTAAAAATTAAATCTTGCATCTTCCCTTAGGGTGATTAAGCATTAATCCCAGTTCTTTCTTAATTAGTTTATTGCTGAAGCACTGTAGGACACAGAGGTTTTGGGGGATATTTTTAAGCAGAATAAAGATGTGAGGAATTGGGGTTATAATGGAAAAAGTACAAAATATACGGTGTCAGAAGAACTGTGGTACTGACGAGAAGTCCTGGTGTCTTGCAGATGTAACTGTGCCCACTCACTGGGCACCCTGACTGATACTATGCGATGTCTACTATGTCCACTTACTGTGTAGTCCATCTTCCTTTTATTTACATCATTAGTCCTATTCTATAACAAGGAACAGGCCCAATTTAATGTTCTGCAAAAAGAAGTCAACAGTTCCAAAGGCTGTAATATCTCTCCTGGATCATCTAATGACAAAATAAGGGATCTTCTTCAGGTTTCCAAAACTGCAGAACATAAACTGCTATATTTAAATATAACTGTAAATTGCCAGATCTTTCGATAATGTTAAAACATAAGAAAGGTCAATTTTCTGAGACATCAGTTCTGCTGATTTATAGAATATTTTGCATTAGGAAGTGAGTAAACAGGATACTTCCAAGAAGCAACATTCTGAATATTGGAAGTTTACTTCCCTTATCTTCACCTCACAGAGATGGAAGAGCATCAAATGATACATAGCACTTAAAATTTTTGTGCTGTCCCCTGGAGATGCTCTGATCCAACACCTCTCCAGAGGTCTATGTTTTCTTCTGGTCGTAAGTTGCAGGTAAATAGTATGGAGAATAATGACTTCAGCATAGTTATAGATCAGCTCAGTAACATGCTCTTACTCTGGAGAGTCAGCAGCACAACTCACTAATAGAAGTGTAAAACCCTGATGCCTCTGTTTTAGGATATCATGAGAAATCCAGACATCTGGAACCATAAAGCTGCTAGAAGCTGACTAATGCCCTTGCTTGGCAGAAGGCAATTAAAAGGAAAGCTTTCTATGAAGCTGCCAGCATTTTGAAAATATTCACTGCCAACAAAGTGGTGCAGAGATCTTTACCTTGATGGGGAGTTTTGACATCGCATTACTGATAATCATTTGGTAGCTGTGTCCTTTGGTGCCTACAATCTCCAACATAATGGATATTATAATTTATTTAGGTAGAGCCCTGGATCAGAAGGTGACTCAAGCAGAAATCTAGGGCAGACCTGGAAATAATACACAGGGAAGAAAAAGAAGAAGAAGAAAATAAGACTGGTAAGAGAAAATACATGTTGATAGTAACAACTACAGGTAGAAATACACAGTTATTGCTAGCTCTACTGAATTCAGTGGTGCCCCTTCAACTGTGCAGTTGAACTATGGATAAAGGAAGACATGTCAAAAACACCAGGCTAAATGAAACACTGAAAGGTGGAGAGCTTCAGAATATTTTAAAAAGTCATTTATTTCATTATAAAACATACAAAATAAGTTAGGGCTGTCAATTTTAAAGCATCAATGTAGCTTCAGTAAACTACAGACCAGCTTGTGAAATACCATATGCTTTTTTCCTGCCCTCAGTGAATCAGGATACACTAGCTATGGGACTGTAAAGAATGTTACAAACTGCCAGGTTTCTTCCCCCAAACACATACAAAGTTATGTTATGCTTTGAAAAAAATCTTTGCAGCATCTGATATTTTTCACTAAGAACATAAGAAACAGTTTCCCTAAGGTAGTCTATTTTGCAAACCTTTTAAGCTTCTCTAAACAGACATAAAAATTTCTTGTGCTTCTGTTTCCCTGTTCTCCTTCCCAGTTAATACATTTTAATCTGGTCTCACTCTCTGCTCTCTAATGCATTGTCCTCATTGGAGTCRCTCTTAATTTTCACCAGAGAATCTAAGAGGAAAATTAGGCCCATTATATATACATTAGCAGCTGGGATTTCAGCTGAGACTGAGGGCAATACAGTGGTACAGAAAAGAAACTCGGCAGAGCATCCAGCAGCCTCGGAGGTTTAGCAGGATGACGTTAAATCACCAGTGCCCTCTGCTGCTCTCGGGCTGGTCTGTTTTGTTTTGGTTTTCCATGCAGCCCAGTATAGCTTTGACAGTGCCCCAAGCCTTCCTTAATTGCCGCTTCCCTGTAGGATGATTTATGGCTACTGCTATGCACAGAATTTTGTCCCTATGAGACATTACAGCCTCACCTACCCCAGCATCGGCATGGGTGTTCCACTGAGACAGGACATGGGAGGATGCACTGATAGCCAGTTATTGTTGCTTTGCACCACAGCTCTGACGGGAGTGCTCTTCCTGGCCAAAAGCAAATCTTGCAAGTTTTTCAAGGAATTTTACTGCTTGTCCCTAAAGACCACAGAAAGGGAAGATTGTTTCCACTTTTGCCTGGGAGGCTTGGTTTTGCAGGAAAGATCCTGTATAGCAAATAGACTAAATCTAATAAAATGAAAAATGAARGATAGAGAAACATGAATAGTTACAATTTCATCAGCTGCACAGCTTAATACTTACCTAGGGGGAAAATCAATCAGCTAGTGTCTGATCAGTGTTTTCTTGATAGCATTAGCTATGTGGCATATACAACCTCTGAGGAGATAGTGCTTGTTTTCCTTACCTGCGTAATTCATTTATTAGCCTAAATTTACAGCTGTCAGCATAGATTTAGAGCACCAAACCTAAATGAACATACATTCTGTAGGTTTCAAGGACACGCAGCTAAAAGCCTAAGACAAATGTAACAGGAATTTTTACATAGAACAGCTAACTAATATCCATTTCATTTATGTCACTATAAAAATAACTGAATTCCTAGTAGGAAAACTATCTGGTCAGGAGTTCTGAATTTTGTTTCTGTTTCCCTTCCTCAGTCATAGGAGGAAGTATGTAACCCCTGATGTGATCCAGTAACTCTCACAGTCCTCAAAATTGGGAATATGGGGGGATTGTCAACTTAAGGTGAAAGGAGGTGTATCTTTTTGTGACTGTAGGCTACTTTTGTATGCATGCCCAGAATCCTTCTGTACATCCACTTCTCTGCACAGACTGCCACATATGACACAGGACATTGTGAACCAATCTGACAGACAAAATAATGTTAATTGCATTATTTATTTGGTACAGCCTTTATATAAAGGAATGAAAGAAGCCAAAAAAGGCTTGTTATTCTACTGGGCTAAATATTGAGTTGACTCATAAAATAATATGGTTCCTGCCTCAAAGTAGCTTGCAAGCTAATTAAGGCTTAATTGAGCAAGCAGGACAATAGCAGAGGGAGCAAGAGACAGCTTGGGTGCTCCCCACTTTGTTTGAACTAGAGTCATCTGTTTTCCCTTCAGAAGTGGTTGTCTGGGGGGCAGGAGGGGGGCTTGGATTTTTGGCAGGAAAGGCTACGCACAGACACTGCTTACACACTTAAGGAGAGAAATGCTCGTTCCTGTTCTTCTTGATCTTTACAACAAGTTAACGGGCACTGCGGGAAGCAGACGCTGCGATCTCTGTTATGCTGCTCCAGCTGTCCTCTGCAGGGACCTGACGGCTTGCAGAACAGGCTCCAACTCATAACAAAAAGCAGCCCTGCTGTCCACGGCCAACTGTGTCCCAGAACTGTAGTGTGGGATGTGTGTGTGGCTGTCGTGCATCATTTCATTTGGCTGTTCTATGCCAAGAGACAAACTACCCTCCAAAATAAAGCTGTTTCATGCTACTACTCTCAACTTTCTTCTGAAAGGAAAGGATTTATTTTACTCGTTCTCCAAAGCTGAGATGCCAGCTCTCCTGTACATTACGGTTTGGTCCTTGTGGCAGTGCCAAACCACTGCAATAAAAATGTTATGAGGTTACACAGCACAATACAAATTATAAGTTACATTCAGTACCCACAGGACGCATAAAGTACCAGGACTGGTATTCAGTGACCATGCCATATGAAGAAAAGTACTCTCATAAATGATCTTGAAAGGTAGTGAGAGGCTCCGTACCTTAGTAAAGCAAGCAGCTACTCCAACAGACAACAAAGTAAAGAACATAGCACTTGCTTGCATTCAAACAAMCAACCAGTGCGTGATAATTGCCATGCTGTTTGGAGCTAGTGTTAAGTGAATGAAACCAAACTAATCTAATCAAGTTATTTGGTCAAGCATTCAAGCAACATCCTTTTCTTGCATTTGAATGTTTGCATGTTTGAAGACAGTCAAGTTAGACTGACCAGTGGTAGGTGGAATGGTCATGTTTCCTGACAAGTCTGACTGCTCAATTATAGACTGTTTTAAAAGGAGTCTTTTGGCAGCATAGATCACAGATTTGTGATACTCTCAGTCAAGTCTCAGGGTTTAACTGCCAAAATCAGGCAGTTCATGTTGTGGATATTGTAATAGCCTTGTATTTTGCACCAGCATTTTGACAAAGGTAAAACAGGCTCTTGTCAGCATGTGTATCACAACAATGCTACTCTTTTCATTGACACTATCCATTACTGTGCCTACTCACTCATGTTGAAAATCACCTTAATGTTAAAGCAGTTTTTTCTCCACAGGTGAAAAAAATCTGCACTCTTCCAAAAGAGACAGGAAAAAGGAAGGGGAAAAAAAAGTGAAGGAAAGAAGACCAAAAGATGGAAAGGCGAAGACATGTTTTGGGAGCAAGGACAAAAAGTAACTGGTGCCTTCAAAAGGAAGTCATTTAGTGTTGGAAGAAGTTCTGTTTACTTCTTTTGCAAAAAAAAAGTTATGTCCTGGGGCATTTTCAGTTTCTGTCTTCATTTCATCAGATTTCAGCATGTGCAAGTTGTAAAATTGTTGTGATCAAAAGAGCCTCCAGGTCTTTTTCCACCAGTAACATTCCAGTCCTCTCACGCTGATTTCTGAGCTTAATCTGTCAATGAATTTCACAGCAAGAGACAGATAGTTGCAGGGGGAGAGCAGCTCAAAAGTCAATGTTTCAATACATAGGCAGAAAGTAGAGCTGTAAGTGAATTATACTATCATGAATAGGGCACTTCAGAAAATAAGCACACATTTAAAAAGACTTGGAAAAAAGGTCCCAACCCACTTGCCTAATTCCTTGAAAGGAATTGGAAATTCCTTTCCAATTTAAAAGGAATTTTGAGGAATGTCCTTAAATACATTAAAACAACTTGGCCTTTTGAACATCCAATGTCATGTGAACTTGGCAGGGATTTTCTTGCAAGGACAAAGGAGACAAAGATTGATCTGAAACTCAAACAAGGGAAGGTTTTTATCACTTCTATTTTTCAAGAGAAAGGAAAATAAGATCCTCTGAGGCTATTATGACCTTCCATGCAAAGCAGGAAAGCTCTCAAGGTTTCTAACAGGTGAAGAAACAGCTCATTAACTTTAGTTGCATTTTGTATGATATATACCTGTATTTATGTATTTATTTCAAGAGACATGGTGCATCACATGCACAGTACACCATCATCCCCCCAAAAATAGGGGGCTTTGATTGAGATCTTATCTTTTCATCAATGGTAACAACAAGAATTCTACTTCTGCCGGAATATTAAAATTGATCTGATTCACAGTATTTAAAAGAATACCAAAAATTGTTATTTCATGGAAATGGGTATGGTCTCAACCATGACTCCATTGCTAATCACTTCCATTCATGTTTTTGAAGGCTATTGTTGTACCCTTCACTTTGTCTCATCTCTATTTTTCCAGCTTTTTTTTTCCTTGAATGCCTACCTTTTCTTTCTCAATAGTGGCTAAAGCCATTCCCCTACTTCAACCTCCTTGTCACGCTACCTCCTGCCCTATATTTGGCTCCTTATTGGGCTGAACGTCCTCCCTCAAAGCTTCCTCTTGGTTTCAGTCTCTGTCTTAGACCCTTAATTTGTATTGACTCACAGCATGGTTGCTGTGAGCTCTGCACCTGCTCCTATCCCACATCAACGGCTAAATTCTTATAGATGACTGTTTCCAAGGGAGACCCAGGCAGAAACTTAAAAATAACAGTTGAGCATGCTATGCAGTGCTGACTCCTGAGCCTATACATTCAACGGCTGCCAATTCAGTGTCACTTGAAAACTGTACCATGCAGTTACTGACCTAAAATCTAAGCATACTCAGGCTTCCCTCTGTATAGCCAAGCCAGCATCTGTGCAAACAAAATTAGCCTGTTAGTAACTGGGGGTGAGTTTAATTCTATGTTTGCCCAAATGCACAGTAAATGTTGACAATTTACTTACAAGCACAGTACCTGTGTGTTACTTGAGGCTAACCCTAGTCAAATCTGAAGTGGATAGTTTCCACACAAACATTCAAAGAAAAATTAGAAAATTTCAGTTTAAGAGAAATTTTCCAGTTTTCCAGAAAGATAAGAATCAAACCCACAATCTTCCCTGCTTCCTCCCAAAATATCAAAATGAATTTGCCTTTTGTTAAACAAAGAACGCTGAAGAAGGGAAAGCATGAAGAATTTAGTAGGGGAAAAAAAATGGCCAGTTTTTCTCTAAAACCTAGATGGGCCTACCAGAAGAATCATGTTCATCACCACTTCCACATTTTGTGAGAAATTCATACGAAACAACCATTTCCCTACATTGCCTCTGTAGTATGGCTCTAAAACTTGTAAACTATAACTCATCACCATTAGAAACAATGTCTGAATTATTGCTCAAAATTTGTATCAACCATGTGATCATGAATGCAGACAGCCTTAATTACTTTAACAAAAAACATCTGTGTTGTTGTGGGGCTGCCATTTGCTTCTCATTAATGATTAATTTTTAACAATCTTACAAGACCAGTAAATTAATAAAAAAGAATTAATTATTGGCTGATAAGGAATACTAATAGTGGAAACTTTTTTAACATTTGCTTTGTATTTTAAATTGCCATGGATGTTATTTATCTATTACTTTGTGTCACGTGAGTGAAAAAGCACTTTTTAGGCAGCGACAGCTTGCTTTAAGAAATTAAATGTGTACTGGATAAAAAACAGGTATTTTTGGTGTTGTAAAGCATTGGCCACATTTTATAAAAACAATAATTTCTCTAGTTAATTACTTTAACTATTGTCCAGTCTGTTAAAGATTTGACTGAGCTGAAGGTATGGATCAATTTGCTCTAGATGGTTAGTAATAGGTTATTTAAAAAAAATTATAGCTGCTGCTTCCTTCCTATTCCCCATTGTTAAACATTATTCCTTTTCATAAATTGCACTCTTAATTAGAGATGAATCAGGGCATTATTACCCAAACTTTACTACCACTTCTGCTTCAGAAAAATCTTATGCTTTAGTACGTTTTTTTTAAAGTGGTTGTAGAGTTTGCACGTGTTGCTAACTGCAGCCCACTACCATGAAAATATATTGATAATATCAGAAAACTAGACTGAGATTCGTACCACCACATCTCCTTCGTAATAGAGTACATTGTCTTCTGCCAGGAAATAACTGTTTGACAGCCATAGAGGTTTGCAGTGTGCAGTAATCCAATGTGCTAATGGAAGAGCAATGGCAAGAGACAAAAAAGGTTGCATCTTGAGTTTGCATGTTATTTTGTTTTCCAACACACTGGTAGGTTGCTTACAACCATACAAATAGGTCCATCAGACATAGGGAGGAGATATATAGGCATGTTCATTATGTAAAGGTGCTGGGCAATTCATGTCTTCCTAAAGCCCCTGGGAGATCACCAAAGCCGCATAACACCAAATGCCACTGCTGCTGTCCCAACAGTATGAGCTACCATTGATGCACTGGCGTTAGACAGGCCTGCAACAGACTGCCATTCTCCCAAGGATGAGACAGGAGATACTTGTGACAAGATATACATCTCCTTTGGAGAGTGCTAAGGAAAATAAAAACCCAAATCTCCTGAAATGCAATTATTTGAAAGCTTCACATAAGAAGCTTTCATGGTTTAACCCCAGCCAGCAACTAAACACCACACAGCCACTCACTCACTCCCCCCACCTCTGGTGGGATGCGGGAGAGAATCGCAAGAGTAAAAGTGAGAAAACTCGTGGGTTGAGATAAAGACAGTTCAATAACTGAAATAAAGTAAAATAATAGTAATAATAATAATAATAATAGAATATACAAGGCAAGTGATGCACGATGCAATTGCTCACCACCCACTGACCAATGCCCAGCCAGTCCCCAAGCAGTGATCACTGCCCTCCAGCCAACTCCCCCCAGCTTATATACTGAGCATGACGTCACATGGTATGGAATACACCTTGATCAGTTTGGGTCAGCTGTCCTGGCTATGCTTTCTCCCAAATTCTTGTGCACCTGGCAGAGCATGGGAAGCTGAAAAGTCCTTGACTAGTGTAAGTACTACTTAGCAACAACTAAAACATCAGTGTGTTATCAACATTCTTCTCATACTAAATCCAAAACACAGCACTATACCAGCTACTAGGAAGAAAATTAACTCTATCCCAGCTGAAACCAGGACAGTATAGATTTAATTTTTTTTTTTTTTTTTTTTTTTTTTCACAGAAATGGAAATATTTCAGCAATATTGGATTTTACCCTGTGGAAATGGCAATTCAACAGAAAATTCTTGACCATAATTTTTCACGCCGTAAATTAATTTGGCCTTCAGTTACAAAATTTTCAGACTGAAATTCTTCAAATGTGAAAATCCATTCAATATATTTAATATCTTGTATTTCCATATACTTGTACTTAATGTTTGTGACAGGGAAATACAAAAGCACAGTTTTATTTTGAAATAGTAAAACAATAAAAGAACACAACAAATCCTTTGGATAAAATGAACTACAATGACAATGAGTCTCTGACTGATCTCACACTAAACTGATATCATGAACATATGGAAATCAGTCTGAAACATAACTGTGCAGTAGAGTCAGTGGAAAGAAACAGATTCTTCAAATTGTTAATTATCAGTTTTTATTTATTGCCTAATGAGTAYTGAAAAATAATAAAGCATACTATCTTCAAGTTCAGAGATAACACTTACTACACAGACATACAGCTTGAATTCTATCCTTGATGGATATAATATTAAGTCACTTAGTTGAAATACTAGTAAGGCTGTGAAAACACTTTAAAAGTTGTGACAAAAAAGATAGTGTATAATAAAATAATAGAACTTTATTTAAAGATATTGTTGATACAGAGGAATCTCTGAAATATATCTCGAGATCCTTGTAAAAGTTGTTGGGTTTACAAGGTCAAAATGATTAAAAATAACACAGTGAGGAGATTAAAGAGACAGCAAAGAAGCCAAGTGATTTATTTGTTTTGGGTTTCACAGAGGGAACAGGGAGGAAATATCTAGTTTAGTGCTGATCTTTAAAGATAATGAAGGTGAAGCGCTGTCAAACACAGAGACATAAAAGAATAAGAGAGAAGAACTCCAGAAATCGTATTAACATAAATTACTCGGGCATGATGCCAGAGCTCTGCAGGAACTTCTGAGCATTCAGGCTCAGGTTCAGAATCCCTGGACATTATCTGGATGTAGAGTGAGGCGTAGAAGCCTCCAAGGCCATATCCTGCTCTTTTCATCTACCTAATATGGATGAGACTCATTTCATTTCCTATAAAAGGGACGAGTTCTTCACAAACTACAGCAAAGTAGATTTGGTGAATAAAACTGGAAAGAAAAGCACTTCCCTGGATAAAAACTGCACATGATGACCAAAGTAGGATTGAATGATTAGTGCTCAGTAGAGAGACGGGTTAGAAGAACTGTCAGGCGAGAAGTGAAGACAATTTTCCACAAACATTTGTTTTAATGCTGTAATTAGTTCATTTCAGCTCTGCTAGCACCTTTTAGAGCCATGCTTTTATTTCACCAGCATGAATGGCACAGAGAACTGCAATTATGAACCCCATGGTGTAAATCCACCCTCTAGGAGCAGTTTCAACAGCTCTACGCGCAGAAAAGCTTTGCAGCAGTGCAGAGACCACCCACCGCCAGGCAGCCACGATTAGCCGGCACAGCACATGGCTCATGCTTCTGATTTCCAGTCCAAACCTCACACCGTTCCTCATACACCTTTCCCATGTTGCAAAAAACCACAGTACTCATTGAAAAGCAACAGCAGGAGGTGGACAGTGCAGCTGGGGAGAGAGTCCAACCCGATCTCCAAGCCACCGTTTTGGTCCAAGGATGGGTTCAGCCGCAGGTAGGGAGTAGGGCACTCTTGCCTCGCTCATAGTCCCACAGGCAGCAATACCCTCATCTGACACCACCATCAGCTTTCCTCTCCTCTCCTCAGAAGAAAGAGGTCCAAACCAGACCATCTCCCTAGCTGGGCTCAGCACTAAGGTGGGCATGGTTTGAAGCAGTCAGGTGCAATGACTATGGATGGATTGCTAGATCTTGCACTGGTAGAACCAAAGAAAGTAAAACAAATTAGACTGTATCTTGTTAAGCATTTGTGCAAGTCTTAAACTACAGGATTTTTTTAATCAGACCTTTTTTTTTAATCACTTTTTAGTCATAGCATTCCAGAAACTGCTTTCAGAGAATTATACAATTCACAATGGAAATTTTGCTTGCAGTGAGTGACTTGTGAAGTTCACCTCCCCTTGCAGTTTTTGAGGTAAAGAGATGTGGCAAACAACTAATATTTATAGCGGCATTTTGGTAACGTGTCCATGATAAACTTAAAAGGGTCCTCAAATGCTTCAGAATACAGTCACCAGCTGAAATGAAATAAAAACCTGTACCTCCTGTGACAGGACCATTTAGTGCTTATTTGGCAGTGTCACACAGGAGAAAATATAAGGGAAAGAGCTCAGCTGTGGTACATTCCCATGCTCTGTGCTAGCTGCACATCCCTCCTGGCTCACCACGGGCAGCGCTCTGATGTAAAAGAGCGGGGTCTTGATCAACATCATTGACATCCAGTCTGTCATCTCAAAGAAAAGGAGCCTAGAAATGTCCCCCAGTGCGCTTCACAACTGCTGTCCCTGAGCTGGGTGGAAAACCAGGCTTGAGGCCTCAACATTATCTTTGACCAACCTTCTGACTGCATTAAGCTTTGCTTCAGCAAAAAGATGTTCCACCAATCGACATCGAAAGCTGGGTCCATAAGAGGGAGGTTGACAGACCCTTAGCTAGAGGGCTTGCAATAACATGCTGCTTTTAGACATCCAAGGTACCGATGAAGCGGGTCTTCGCATAGTGCATCATCAACAGCTGCTCATATTAAACCTGGGCAGTGTGATGCACTCCTTTAGTAACAGAATATTATAGTCCTGACCATCCCCTCCTGCAGCTAACGGTTTTAGTGCAATAACACCCCTTGATCCCACCTTACATTAGCAATTACCAAATCAGCCTTTATCTGTTGGTAACAACTGGTTTGGAGAACATTACGCTACATGCTTTAATGTCACCATAGTAATAAACTTTCTTGTTGTAAAATGCAAAAACATATTAACCTGTCTAATACAGTAAAATAAGCTTATATTTTTTCATTGGAAAATTATTGTCTACCAGCATTTAATATCAATATCAAAGGGACAAAGATTAATTAAAAGAGTATTTATTCTTGTATTAAAAGAAGCTAGCAACAAGCAATAATAGGTGGTGAACATGATAATACATGAAAAACCCAGGGAAATTATTCTGATTAATGCCATTAGCACAGAGTAGATCTCACTTATGTTGCTCTCCAGTATGTATAGCAAGCAGGCCACACCAGAATGCTAATTTGGAAATAAGGCTGAATCTTCCAGAATGTTCCCCATTTGCTTGATCAAATCCTTAGGTATACAGGAGGTAATGCTTAACAACAGACAAACATAAAACTCCCCCAGTTATCATTCCTTAGTCAGCATCCTTGCAAAAACATGTCTGCCCAATGTTAACTCCTGTATCAGAAAACATAATGCTAAAAATTAACTCCAGCTAAAAGAGTTGGAGAGAACCAAGATTGTACGTACTCAATTATACAGAGCTGTAAGAAAGTAAGGCGAACACCGCAGCAAAGATATTTGTTACGGGCATTCAGTGGTCTGCTGGCTGGAGTGTTTCTTCTTTCAAAGGACAAGGGAGGGAAGTGCCACAGCCCAAGGGAAGTGGCATCCTCCCCCTGGGTCTCTGCGCCCAGTGGCAGAGCAGCCCAGCAAGCGGGGTGGTTAACAGTGCTGACCACTTGACTTTTGCATCCCAAACCTTATTGTGAGCTCTGCTTTAAACCTTCCCACTGCTTCAGCTTTTCCCATACACTTTTGATCTGTCCTTTTTCCATTTCCATCATGCATTTCCCCTCTGGTTATCAACTTCTATCACACATCTGTCACACACTGGTTAATTACTTTACCCTCACTGTGGATGCCTATGTGTTATAGCAGTACAGTGTATTTAACTCTTGCAATATAATTACAATGCTGTGTTTCTGCATCTCTCAGTCTGCTTACCTTTCCCTGTGAATATCACAGGTGTCTCATGTAAACCTGTATTAGCATCTGATGGACTACAACAACCCTACTAATTAGTCTGTTATCTAGCTGCTTATCAATCAGCTTCCTTCTTAAGCTTCACCTCATACCAGTTACAGAGACACAGTAACTAAACTTCATATTTTTCAGGGGTTTACTGCATCTTATAATGTGTAAAATCAGTCAGTTGTTCAAACTTCGTGATATTAACAAAGAAATAATGGATCGGCAACATCATATGGGGATGGTTTCCAGAAATCAGAGTACCATAAAAAAGTAGCTGGTTTTTTTTTCACTCTGTCCCTCAGACAGCTCAGTGTCAACCATAGATTCAGGCCATTTGCTACTGCTGGAGACACCTGCGTACATCAGTAAAATGGCCTTATTTCTGGAAAGATTGTTCTGCCTGCATAGCCATGACAAAACTACTTAAATTTGGCTTTGTCTTTTGTATAAGCTTTGCATTTCCTACGGTTTTCTCTACAAAGCAAATGTTAAACGGCCAGGGGTAAAGAATATACAATCATATGGCTAGATTAACTAATCCATGCAGCACTGCTTCTAGAAAAAAACACTACCTCAAATGTCTGTGTTAGGGACTGATTTCATATGAGAGCTGGACCCTCATACTGCCCGGAACAGCTTCCTAGTAGTATCTCTTTGAACTAGAAAAACATCCAGACATGACATTGAGCAACAGCTATTTACACCAGTTATGTCCTAAAGCTTGTCCCACCTTTCAAAATATGTTTGCTATATTTTGTCTATACATTTACTGCTAACTGCAATACTTCATTTGGATAGCCTGATTTTGCAGAGTATTAGATATCCCAACTTATTTTATTATAAAATACTTTCATTCTTGTTGATAGTCGAAGGTAATTGTTTCCAGGTGTCAGCTGCAGATTTCATATATTTTTCACTATCAGATTGATTGTATCATTAAAGCTATTTTCACATCCTCTGAGTATTGTCATTTACTCTACCAGGCAAAATAAGAGCTGGAGCACAAGGGATGCCGTGCCATTTCTTGACCCAAACTCAGGCTTCTTAAATAATCTAATATGAAACATGGATGGTTTGGATGAATTAATTAGATTGTGCTTCCAGTCATTCTTCACATTTTATAGACTATTTCAATCTGGAAGGTGTATCATTTCTAGTAGTAATGTAGTAGTTGTAGCACATAGTGTGCCCCCAATAGAAACACTTACTGGTCTCTTACAATGAGACTAATTGTAGGAGGCCTAACACCTAGACTATTAAATTTTCTGTATTCTTATCTTTAATATTCCTTTTGCTCACATTCAATATAGTATTAATAGGTATTACAGCTGATAAATACTGAGGAAAAAAACTAAAACTTCATAATACATTTAAATGGGTTGTTCTATTCTTTTTGTTACCACAGATGTACAATTTTTTTGGTATGGGAGTTCGTAACACTGCATATTAGGTCCAATGTTCCTATACCTCACAAAATTTGGCTCTTAATGGAATATCTAATCAATAATGCAGATTTTAAATTCAGACTCAGGTATGTAATGATTAAATATAGCTATTAGCCAATAATGAAACACTGAAAGTTCTGAAAGACTTGAACAATTTCACTAAAATATTGAAAATTTCCAGCATCTAACATCAATCAATCTCAAATAATCTATAATATTTTAGATTGGAAATATTAATACATAATTTCAATCAATAGATGTATTTGATAAGGTTAGATTCTATAATATTATTTCACTGGTATTTATATACAAATTTACTTCTTAGTTTGTTCATTGTATTGTATAATTTTTCTATTCTCTACCAGTCTGTCTTTTTAAAACATGAGTAGAGCTATTCAATATTAGTGCTAGACAGGTTACAGCTGAATGAGTCTATGTCTAGAAAACCTTCATATTATTAAAGATGGTATTATGTAGAAAATATTCCTCAACAGAGAATTTATACAGTAAATAATCTTATTCTGGAAGAATGCAGTCTTCATTTGCTTTTCATGCCTAAATCACTTGTATTCAAAGGTATGCCCACATGTCACTAGGACCTACTGAAAAACAATCACAAAGAATTATATTCATACACCCATCCGTGCTCTATTTCTGAACGGAGGACAATCCATATTAACAGTCTATTATAGTTTAGCTTCYAAAGGTCAGATCTATGAGGACATTAAGCTAAAACAATTTTCACCACCCCTTTTGTCATTAAAACTGCTGCCTTCTCTCAGTATGGTTCTGATCTTAGACACAGACTACAGGGCATTCTTCAAAGTCTTTACGAGCATCTGTATTTCAAGTCTTTGTTGCTATGTGCATAGCACAATAGAGATGTCATTTTTTCAGAGAAGCTAGAATGCAAATGTTTAGTAATTGTCATGATTCTGTAGTTACAATAACACTGATTTGTCAATATTACTTCACACTTTCAGGTTTGAATGGCCATAGCACTGATTTAGTCAGATTATAAAATGGGGTAATCATCAGGTATTTTACTGTTTCATTTTGCTTTTCTGATCCTAGTGAGATCTTCAGATCAAAAGTTATCATATATTTCTATGAAAAAGATAGGAAAAATATTACAGAGGTGTTTGCAGTCTTCCTGGGACATTGGGTATTCAGACAAGGCAAAGCATCGTTCATGAGATGAATTTTATCTAACTGAAGGAAGCAAAATACTCCTAAATCATTGAGGAAGTAGAGAAGGTACAGGCAAGTGGTAGGGGAAGTGCTTGGATTGCAGGGAGGAAAGGGGAGAGAGAGGTGGTCAGCAAAGAGTGGAAGTGTCAGCAGCTGCTCCGGCAGTCTATTACAGAGTATTACATCCAGAGCAGAGGAGATATAGGGCAAGAAACATCTGTCCATCAGTTCTCCTAGGTGCAGTCCACACACCCTGGGCACAGCCCCGGGCACAAGAACCTTCAGTTCAGTACTGGAATTAGCATCCATGGATGCAAAGTAATGGTTTAAAACTCCCCTTATAGTAAGAATTATTTCTGCCATAGCTTTTTGTTTCTAATCTATCACAAGCAAACAAAAAACCAAAATAACCCACAACACCACAATTAACATTCAGGAAAGAAGAACAACAGCTCCACTGCAAACGGTCTGGGTAAGAGTACTTTGCATATTCTTACAGCAACAAATAAGAGTCTCAGGGTGTATTTTTGACAGCAAAGGGTATTTTGACTTTAATATTATATTACTCAGAGTGTGACCATAAACAGGCAGAATCTACAGCATGGTTTCTCCACTTCTTGAATGACAGGACCTCCCTGACTGTCAGTTTGCTTACATTTGACAATTCCAATGTAAGTGAAACCAGGCATGATAAAGAACCACTACGCATCATGTGGCACCACCTAAATTTAGGGATGGCAAAGTCTATGAAAGAAACATGCTGTTTCTTTGGAGCTACAGAAAAAGGACATGATGGTTAACTATGTAAAGCCAGGTATTTGTCCAACAGAACCTATTTTTTGCCTGCAGTCATAAGCTACACAATATTGTTGTTACAAGAAAAATTTCTGATACTGTGAACTTTCTGATTATCTTATTTTCATTGACCTCACAGAATTCCAGGAAAACCAAGAAACACAGATTTTCATCTTTCCAGCAAAAAGAAAGCCAAAAATGATTTTTGGAAGGAACAAGAATGCTGATCAAAGCAAAATTAAAACCAGGTTTTTTTTTCTTTTTTCCTAAAGTTATAATGATTATGTGAACTACATGATTATAAAGTACAAGTATGCAACTCCAAAAAAATGCAAGTTTGAAAGAAATTGGAAATATCAATTGAACCTGAACAGTGTCCTAAATGAAGTTCTGGCATCAGAAGAAAAAAGATCACTGACTGATAAAAAGCCTGAGATCCCCTTAATGAGAGTATTCTCAACCCTGAGAGTACTGAGGTTCTCAGTATTTGGGGGGCAGGGATTGAGCATTGACTTTGTATAGCCTTCTGAAATGTAGCAACTACTGTGTGCCTTTGAGGGGAAATTCATTATTTACTTGCACTCAGAGTGAAAAGCTAGTGTTTTTCTTTCCTGAAGAAATTCAGCAAAAGCAAATCAGTGATGAGCAAGGCTGATAGGATGTATAGAGATTACCTAAACTGCATCTCAGGCTGAAAAGGATGAGAAACTACTGTGCATACCCCCCTGTGTACACTAGTTCAGCTACAGAGAAAAACAAATTAATATTCATATATTAGATTCAAATACACACTAAATATTCAGAGACATTTCCCATTTGTATTTATATTTTTTCACTACTAACAAGGGAAAAAATTAAAGAAAATGTACACGGTCCTATAACTTACCCATGTGAAATAATTAGAAATATTGCAAATAGCCTCTGGCAGGTAGATTTGATAATAGATGTAAACAATTTAGTTATAAAAGGCACCTGGTTTTACATACCAAAATGCATTTGCATCTGCTCATTATTTAACACTGTCTGAAAATACATTTCTGCCACTTAAGTATCTGAACCCAGAATCTGGTACTTAGTGCCTCAAGTCATACTTCTGTGGCTAATTGCTGTCTTTTTTTCTCTGATGAGAAGATGAAGTTTTTCAAGATGAAACACTGGCTGTTGTTTTACGTGACAGTGGCCAGAAGATAGAGGGAAGTTACCTGCCTGTACTCAGCACAGGTGAGGCTGCATCCAAAATACTGTGTCCAATTTGGGACCCCTCAACCCTGGTCCAGAAAGGTGTTGAGAGACGGGAAAGGGTCCAGGAGAGGACTACTAAAATGGTCGGCAGCTAGGAAGAGGTTGAGGGAGCTGGGTTTGCATGATACATGATCTAAAAAAAAGCTTTGTAGCTTCCAAAATACAGGTTTTCAAGTATACAATTTTAGCCCTGAAAATTGTTCTGTGCCATATTTGGAGCTGAGTGTCACATGAGGAAATCAGCAGTAGAAGTTTCAGAAAGAGACTCCAAGGCAAGACAGTCCACATTTTTCTCTTAGGATAATTTTCTCACAATCTTTTAAGCTACCTCTAAGCTAAACAGAATTTGCAGGTAATAGGAAAAACTGCAGCAGGACTTGACAGGTGGAGTGAGGTCTTGACAGTAATAAGTCAGAAGGCAGACAAGCACAGAAAGAGCAAGTTTGGTAAAAACAGGCCACGCAATAGCCCACTCTGTCTCTTGTTGACAGACACCSAAGGAACTGTGGCCATGAGCGCCTTCTTCCACTTCAGGTTGCCTCCAGCTGTGGAGCTCTTTCTGTCACTGACATGTTTTCACAAAACACTGAGATTAATTACAATGTATAAAAAACTATACCTTATGCACATTTAAATGACTGATGCCAACACTCAGTTAGAGAAACCTGTACTGTCCATATTTTTTTGCCATTTTATGATGCAAATGGTGCTTCTTTCATGGTCACTATTTACATTATTTTAAAGATTTCTTTCCAACACACAAGCCATTCATTTAGTTGTGCATTTCACTGGAAAAAGAATGAGGCATAAAGCAGAACAGTTCTTTTCTAATTTGTTTTAGCAGAAGATCATTTTAGCCATCAGTGTCTGAACCCCGCTGAAGTATAGTTTCAATTTCCCTTCTCAGCATGGATAAAACAAAGCTGACAACACATATTTTTCTCTGTCAAAACATTTCACCTACTTTTCAGTGCACAGACAGCTTAAGAGCCATAACTTAGGCCAAGATTACAGCAACATTCTTCTTGTTATCTTAATATTGGAAAGGTACATGCACTAGATCCTTAACAGGAGTATACTAGCTTAAAAACATGTCATAGATAAAAAGGGATTTCCCAAATGATAGTGTCAAATGGGAAAAAAAATAACCTAGCCAATTATCAGATGAGAGTGGAGAGGGCTAGGACAACACCGTGTGCTATATCTCGTCAGACATATAATGTTCAGCTGTTTCAAGAGTCATTCAAGCACATTGTACATAGAGTTTCGGTTGGCTGAAATGCAGTGTGCACATCTTATTTTTCTGTCTTGGCTGATGCTATTTTAACTTTTACAGAATGGCTGAAACAGACACAGACTGTTTATGCCAAGCCTTCCCTTGTACAAAATGTGTTACTGCCTTATGTAATGTGTCTCCCAGACATATTTTTCCTGAGGATTACATAAAGAAAATCACAGTAACATATGAAAAACCCATACACACAAATAAATTGCTCTGATTCCCAAATATTAAATTGTAATGCAGTTGTCTTTCAAATACTTAGTGCTCAATATGAAATAGAAAGACCACCAGTAAAACAAAATGCTGTGCCTACACAACTGCTGCAGGATGTCCAGGTCAGGCCTGCACAAAGCATTTTTAGAAAGGCAAAGCAAAAATAACTATTTACCAGTCACAACACACAATTACATTGTTCCTCCTAAGTAAAACATGTAAATGGACAAGAGGCTGTCCAGGCCAATGAAGAAAAGGTTCTTTGCCTTTTGTATCAACAACAAAATTGCTACTTGTGCAGAAATATAGCTGATAATAAAGTCTGTTATATCCGAAGTGAAGAACTGTGCACCTCCACAAGGAGGAGGGCTCAGAGGAGGGGGTTTCTGTCCCTGGCCTGAGAGGGTGTTTAGCCACAGCACTGAAGTCGACTCGTTGCAGATTGCAAAGACTCTTCTAATGTATGAAGACCTCACCTTCAGCTGTGTGTTTCTGCCTGCTTGTACTTCCCCTGCATGGCACCTCAGTCTTGCAAGGGACCTTACAAAAAGATTTAAATAGTCTGCACAAACAATGCATGCCTGGAAACTGCAGAGCTGGGGACACAGGAAGGGATAATGTATTTAAGCAAAATTCCGGTGTAATGTTACCCAGGTTCATAACTTCCCTGCCTAAATCACACTCAATTCATCCGAACAAAAGTATTTATTTCAAATGATGAACTTGTTAGGCTTTTCCTTACTTGCAGTCTGAGCTCCTTTGCCCCTGATGCATTCCAGTCTAGATCCATGAGCTAGATACTGGCCTAGAGAGTTTGACAGATTCATTCCCTTTTCTAGTATAACATATACACTGATGGTAGGACACCTTTAGCACAGCAGGCCTAATGTTTACCTCCTAACTGAACAACTATTTCACATTTTTCTCTCATCTTAATTTACAGTATAATGTTGCTGGGCAACTTGAAGCAACTGAGAGGTTTCTTCCATCACTGAAATGTAGACCTCCCAAATGCTACCTCTTTGAAATTGAAATAAATATATGGATTTATAATCCTATATCAATTAGGATATGGGTGGACCACTGTTAAATCAATTTAACTGTTAAACATTGACCAAACCAGATCTTAATTTTCTATTTCAGCATCCGTATAAGAAAAATCACTTCTTTTAAAGGAGTAATTGTTCTACTTAGTCCACACTGACATGTTAATTTCACACATCATCATGCTAAACTAGACTCAACATACCATTATATTTCATAGATTAATGTTTTCTTGTCTACAGTTGCCACATCCATATATGTATTTTCATTCAGAAACATTTCACAATGAAAGCAACCTAAGTAATAATAAAACCATAAGTAAATAAGTAAATAAAACCATAGAGTAATTTTGGGTGAAGAGACCTCTGGAGGTATCTAGTATAACCACCTGCTCAAAGCAGGGCTAACATAGATCATGTCCAGTCGGGTTTTGAGTCTCTTCAAGGGTGGAGACTCTACAACCTCCCTGGGCAACCTATTCCAACAATTTACCATGCTGACATTTTTTTTTCTTATTTTCCTACAAGTCAGAATTTCCTGTGTTCCGACCTGTGTCTGTTGCTCTTGTCATACCATTACATACCTTCCAGAAGAGTGTGGGTCCATTTTCTCTAGTCCTTTATGTTAGGTAATCATAGAAGAAAAAGACAAAGGCGAAAATAAAGCTGTACTTGTCACAAGATTTCCAGAGATTTTCTTTTTTTTTTTCCTTTGTAGTTTTCCATGCTCTTAACTTAAAAGAGATCAAATTGCTATTGATTATGCCACTTACCTTTGTCTTCTATTTCTGTCAGCTATAGAGGTAAAAAGCAACTAGCATTTGGTCAGGGAAAGATGCAAAATTTATGTTTTCCAAACTATTCAGACTCTCTGAGCCTACAAATTAAACAGAACATCCTGAAAAAAACCCCCATGTTTTCTCATAAGTTTTCCATTCTCTTTGCTTGTACTCAAACCATAAATAATAGCTGTTCAAGAATAGTTTTTCATATGTTGTTTTGGCCATTCTTCTTCAGGCCTTCACCTGAACCATAAAAATAACAAAGCACAAACATGAAAAATAAATTTAAGGTTGAGGTTCAGTTCAAGCTTGGGCAATTGTTTGCTTGACTTTTTATTTTTTCATTGGGATTAATCTACCTCTAACTGCATTGTTCCCCTTTGATGCACACCAAGCAGGTTCAGAGACTTTCCTCCTTCTCCCAGCTTCTCTCTTTGATTTCTGTAGGGTGTTTTCAATGGTATGCATTTCCATTTTTTTTCACCAGTATACTGATAACTAGCTTATTTTCCTTATACAGGACACAGAAAATGCAGGATAAGGGAAGCCCCTAACTGACATTTAAGTTGTATATTCTTGTAGACGTTCCTTACGTTTCTGTTCTGATTTCACCTTACTCTCTTATCATTCTTTGCAATAACTTTTTTAGAGACTTGTGACATTTCAAATAGATTTCAGTTCTACAAGATTGCATTTCATTTTTCTTTTTACTTCTAGATTGACAGATGCATTTTCATTCAGAAAGAATGTTTAAAATCATGTTTTGGGTTCCATGTTTTTAGGTTATATCTTTTCAATCTAAACAAATGAGAAACAACTATCATGGGAATAATTATTTGTATTTAATCTCATCTGTGGTCCAGAGGAATTAACCACAGTACATGTAAATTTATATCTGTTCACACAATATACTTACTGACAGCCAAGAATCCCATCCACAGCAGTGGTATGTTCACCTTCTGAACACCAAACCATACTAAATTGGTATGAGCGGCTTTTACTAGTCCATTCAGTTTGGATGATGTTTTCCACTCGTCATGAGTCTGAGGACATGGAAGACAAGAGCATTTAGCTGCACTTTCAGGCACTTCCTGTGGAAGAATGGAAATACAGACAGGACCATGTGGAATAAATTTTCATAGAAGATGAAAAAATAAAGGCTGGTAAAATGAGGCCCACATTATGCCTCTTATAGATAGCAAGCACATTTAGAAAATATTTAAAAACATTCCAGAGGTATTGCTTCTTTATTCTTTCTTTTAATTAATAGCTTGTCCTTCATCMCTGCAACATAATACATTTTTCTTTTCCCAAAGATTATGGTGATCATATTTATTCTTATTAATACAGAAATTATATATACCTAGTTACATCCTAATGGATCATTAACAGTCATTTCAGGTGATTAAAGGCCCTTGGCCTTCAGCCTTACATATACAGTGTACCTCAAGTATGTATTTATAGTCCATTAATGCACCATGATCCTGTCTTACTGCTTTATTATTTTACATGCTGCAAATCTGGAGCAATGTTATTTCACAATATTTATCTAGAAAAGTGGATAGGGGGAAGAACACTGCAGAAATTCCTCTATGGGCTAAATATCTAAAATAAAATTTCATAATAAATTGAAATTGCATATACTAAAGAATATTTGCTGTGGCTTATAATCTTCCTTTGCATTATGTAGTGCTATAAACCAGAAGAAACAGCACTAAGCTATGCAAAAGCAAAACTCACTTTCTTATTCTCTTCTTTCCTTGCACAAAGTTCCCAGAAGTCTCCTTCCTCTCCCACACTTCCCAATCCCATACACAGAAAGACCAGGACAGGTGAAACAGAGATGTGTACTCAACTAGTACACTGCAGACCAAGGGCAGCCCTCAGGACTAGCAGAGCAGAGCAGTGGAGAAGCAGCAGATAGTCTCACATTTCTTTTCCAGACAACGTCAGACTGCTCCCAGTCTTGAGCAAGTTTCAGTTTGGATATCTGATTTATACTTTTAAGATTATCTTCACAAAAGTAAGAGATAATCAACCAATTTTTTTTTAAAAACAGAGAATTTATGTTCCGAAGCTCAGAGTGCAGCCATGAGTAGTATCAGGCCGCTGAGCTACAAAAATTCAAATCAGTTCATCCCCTGCTATATCTGTCCATGATACTGTGAGATTATATGCACAACACTTTCTTCCAGTAACACACAAAATCTTGTCTTAAGAGGCTTTTGCCCCTCATTCCATTTTTAGGAAAGTTTATTTTTCATTTTCTGGGTCTTGTCTCAGCACACCCTGAGTCATTTTATCCAGCTCCTTGGTATGCTCTCCTATTATAAGTTGGATCACCACACTTATTTATTCTATTAGGAGAGGAGCCTTCCAGATAATTTAATACCATAATATCACTCTGCTCAATACTCTCAATCAGAATAGCTAACACTGGTCTAATTATTCTTGAGTAGTTTCCAGAACAATAAAAAGGATGAAGCAAGAGGATATTAACTTCATACAGAGCTGTCATTATGATCATTCGTGTGACAGTAGGTGAGAAGCAGACTTGAAGAGGTCTACTCAGCTGGTAATACAGATGGGTAATTTTGAGGTTGTTTGCAATTTGGAAAAACACCATGACTGTTCATTGCTCTCAATTTGTCCAAAATAAATTAAACATTCCATAAAATGTTGGGCTAAGGGTTGMAAACAAATTCTAAAGCTATCAACTATGGTATCCTAACTGTATTTCCTTCATGTATAAATATGCATACTAGTCCATTGCCCCAGCCAATGATGACAAACACCAGTGAGTCATACTTCATGGCAAAGTTGATCAGAAAAATCCCGTTAGAGACTTGTGCTTATCTTGCAATACACATGCATAGTGAGGCACAAGGTCTAGCAGAGAAGTTCCCTGTTGTAGAAAGACTTTTTGTAGGCTAAAAGATGCTTGGAGCCTGGTCCACCTCCACCACCTACCTACTTCTACACCCCCTCCTATCACAGGAGAGTATGCCAAAGTCCAGAGAAAGGTCAAATAGCTCAGGTAAATTCATTAATATCTACTGTTAGAGATGAAAATGAAGCCAGCTCTTAGAACCAAAACAGAAAAGCTGAAGTCACGAGATATAGATTTTTAACCCAGCACATATGTATTATACTTGGTCAGACATTTGCAAAAGGTACAGTAACCTTTACATCAAATAACCCAGTTCAAGTAATTCAGCCAACAACGTGACTCAGACCAAGTGCTCCATGTTCCCAGCCAGCCACAGGAAAGGACCTAGATACACTCAGATTCTGGGGGAACATGTGGCATCCTGCTGTCCATCATGTCATACCCACCCAGATTACATAGCATAGACATACTGAGGACCTGGGGAAGTGTGACGCCTCTGAGGCAGTGCCACTGGAGGCTGGAGGAAAACAACAGACGTACTGGCAGCAAGAAATGTCCTGTCTCAGAAGAACCAGGGCTGGAACCTGCCTCCATGCACAAAGCACAGCAAAGTATGGCAGGGACACTGTGGGAGAGAGTCTGGGATGGCCATGTGTTCACGGACACTTAAAATCTTCCAAGAAGAAAGGCAGAGGTGATGATAACATGTAACTGCTACATGCAGATGCAAATAAAGTTGATCGGTATCGAGATAAAACTGCATCACGCTGGCTTTCTCTCTCCAGCTTATTGAACAACACTCACAAAAGCTCAAGAAGGAGCCTTTCCTGCACTCATTATCTGTAGCAAAACAGAGGAGGAGAATACGTATTTTATCATTTCTTTGAAGTGCAGCCCAGAATGAAACTGTTGCCTGAGTCTGAACATACACTGTGCAGAACATGAGTAAACCCACTGAGATTAGAATGAGAGCTGCTGTTTCCTAAACGAATGTAGTTGGTGGAAAATACAGCACATTTTCTCAACGTTAAATTTTATTTTATGTTTTGCATAGATCTAACCACGCAGACTTTGCTGAGCCTGCAGAAAAAATAAATATCTTCTGCATATGCACACTGTTTGTGAAGATACTCATTAAATTTGGATCATGCAGAGCTCCTCATAGGTGCAGTTCCAGAGAAATGTTATGTTGTGCAGCAGGAAGGTTAAGTTCCTCCCTCATTTAAATGTGGAGTCTTCACATGTGGCAGTATGATAGCCCTTATTCGTACTTCCTTGCCTTGAGCCTGGATGTGGTTAGTCTCATACAAAAAGCACTATTCTAGTAACTTGGAACTGACTCTGTTGTCACTTATCACTGTTTTGCACAGGAATCCTAGTAAAGATAGTGGGTTTCTTCTGACATATGAAATAAGAATCATTATTACATACAGCAGCTGAACAGGTCAGCTGTTAAACAGTCCTAAATCAGATCAACTTGCATGAGAGATGTTTTGAATGAGACAGATGTACCTGCATATATCTTATTGATACAAACGGTTAAAATAATTTTCATGCATTTTTGCTGGGCTAGCAACGTAGGTAAAAACATGAAATAACAGTATTTAGTATGCTGTGTCAGTTCATGCTTTCCCCTTCATGCTAGCCAAGGAGCTTCCTTTGAAAATAGTCATTAATACGAACTCATGCATAATTGTCRTGCTTGCTGTGAAAGGATGAAGAGACACTGGAGGTGAAACACCTTTTCTGGTTTACCCTCAGTAATAGCTCTTGCATTATTATAGTATAAGAGGTAGAATAGTGTGGGGGGTGGAAATTTATGTGTAATGTTTTGCTTCAGAGAGCTCTTCAACTCATTTTCTTGCTGCCTTCATATGAGAAAGTGCCCAGCTGGCAACTTTGCTTCTGATTTACAGGAAAGGTCAGTTAATCCCAAGCAGGCATTTGCTAAATATCAAGATATCTCCCCATGTGTTTTCTCTGTCTAGCTCAAAGGAAGTTGGAAGCTAAAGCATTAGCAAGGCTTACAAAGTAAGATGGAGTGATACCATCTTTAATCACTATCACTCACAGTAATTTTGCTTCCCAGTATTCAATAGTTTGTGGATCATAACTAAGATTATAAATTTACAGGCATTCTCCATTTGTCACAATACTTCTCTATAGGCAGATTGATAGGGTGAACATCCCATCTTCATCTATTGCGCGACTGCTGTACTGCCAGGCAAACAATGCAGAGGAGAGAAAGCACGTTGAGAATAATCCTGCAGTCCTTGCCAACACTTAGCAATTCCTCTGGGGTCAACGTGAGATTTGCATCAAGACTGACCCATCTTAGAAATACCAATTCTCCCCAGCCATCACATCTCTGATTTCCAAAATACCAGTTTGTCAAAATGTTCATAAAAAGGCTGCAGAAACAACATTCAATGGTTTTTTATTTTCTAAATGTAAACAGTAGGAACAGTTTCCTCCATGACAGAAAAAAACCCCAACCATAAAGTCACTACAGGGTGCACAAAGCAAGTGAGGAAACTTTATAAAATTAATACACGCAGAAACCTTTTTGTTTATCCAATGATATGAAATAAATGGAGCAGGAGTATTGACATCAACATTTGTTTAAGTACACATTAACAGGAATACAAAGTATAAATAAAAGGAGATAAAAGCTTGGCAATAGCCCTGAAGGAAATTGCTGAAGTGTCCAGAAGCAACACACTATAACCCTTTCTATATTAAAATAGTATATCACACCTGACAAGATACCAAGGGAAAAGAGAGTCATAGGAGATGCTTTTTCAGTTTTGGTTTTGGTTTTTTTGCAATCTGTGGCACGCAGGCAGCACTTCATGCAAGAATGTGCATCCTGAAATTTATACTGGAGAAAAGTATATGAATCATACCTTTATTAAAGTAGAAAACTGGTTTTTTCCCCTCAACCACGTACACACCATTCTGACTCCAGTGTAGATGGCATGTCACTCAGCTTAAAAATTAGCACATACATATAATATAGAACAGCCAATACCTTGCAGAGGGGGACCCTGACATGACTAATTTTTCCATTCCAGAGTCTGTATGTTTTGCTAGGGCCATGAACACACCGCCATTAACAGAGTGTGAGGAGAACTTCAGTCGGCCGGCAGAGCAACAATGATCCTTTTTAAAGGTCTCATCTGAAAGGCCCTGCACTAAGCTTCACACTAATCCTTTTTTCTTTTGAAGTAAGCTGAGCTGAACCCACTAAAATGTCAATGTGAAGTCCAAAAAGGGCAGACATATTTTTGAACAGAGAGCACAAAAGTGTCTAAGGAATGTATAAGCCTTTATTTGAATCCCATCTGCTTTTTCTTATAAAATTATTTGCAAAAAAAAATAGAGGGCTATCTCAGCACTTTATTGACAATGCAGCTACAGTAGCCCACCAAAAAAAAAATCATGCCTGGCCAGAGTTTGTGTTCCAGGCAGCCACTGGGAATATTGCATAAACCACTTAGTCGTCAACTTTCACAACACATCTCAGATCAAAGGCACTGACACGTTAAAGACAGAGCTTCAAACAAACCTCCTTTGTTGCAGAGAGTGATCACTGTACAGAGCTTAGTCCTTCCTCAGAGAAAGAGATTTGGGGACAAAATCCAAAATGTAAGTTTGGCCATCTCCATATTGCTCTGGAAAGGTCTTTCAGAAAGACTTTTCCTGGTGTGGGGAAATTACCTTAAAAGCTCTGCTATATCTTCTCCATGTCACCAGGACACAACACAGGGCATAGAAGAAGTAATTGCTTCAGTTGTCTAATGGTGCTGCAGCATCTCTGAGAGGCAGGACCACATGAAGCACATTGAAACTCCTTTCATCTCTGTCTTTGCAGCCTGCACTAAGCCCATTTCAGCCAGAGCAGGATCACACAAATATGTTATTCCACACTGTTGTTTTCCCACCCTTTGGTTAAAATACACAATATCTTCACAATCCTGTCAACTAACTCTATACTTATATTTACCTTTTCCTAGAAACCGTGTTGATTGAAGACACATACAGCTACCATGAAAGACCATCCGGGTCTGAAAATTTTAAATACTGAATATAAGATGATGTTAAAAGGTTGAAGGAGGGGACATTCTTGAGTTTTGCTTGATTTTTTCTAGTTTTCAATCTTCTTGTTTAAAAAAAATGTTGAAAAGAAATGCCTCTAAGATGATAGCTGTAAGATTTATATAACTGCAATTCCAAGAACAAATAACAGAATGGACTATTAACATCTACTTTGTGCTAGAAGCAGAGCTCCCAAGGCTGTGGAATTGTCCCAGTTTCCTAAACCAAGTGTTGGCCAACTTCCTTGGGCCTTCCTTTGCTCAAGGATGGCTGTGAAAACCTAATTCACTTTATATCTCTTTTGGTCATCACCATTAAGCCTATAGCAAAGTGTCTAGGCTACCATTTCTGAACTTTTTGTTGCTGTTGCTGCTGCAGCTGATAACCAAATTAGCAGTGGGTAGCCCATGGTGGCACTTTTCCACTCTGAGATCTGCAGACATAAAATTATCATGTTATGCATTTTAAGGACAAACAATACATGTCTTCCAGTTGAGTTATGAAACCCGGCAAAGTTGCATTTTACGGTGTTTGATGGCTTCCATAATTTTCAGTCATCAACCCTTTAAGTTAATTCAAACTGGTCAGCTGTAAATTTGCCCCAAGTTACTTTTAATATTATGTAGTAGTTAGAAGAAAAAAGAATATAAAGGTTCAGCTCAAAGGAAGTCTGAGGACSTACTCCCATGGAGGGTTTGAACAAGTCTAAGACATTTTGACACAAAACTATTTTCAGACCCCAAGTTTTCACAGCACTCTCAGAAAGTTTGAGATACAGGATTTTTCCAGTTTCTGTTTTATATAACAGAAAAGATGAGAGCAAGGTCAGAAGAGCATTCTAAAGCATGTGCCTCTTCCTTGCCTCTCCTGCAATTACTCTCAATTCAATAATTATCTAAGAAAAAGTGGGTCAGGAGTTCATCACCTAAGTTAATTGAATATCTGACAAAAGTTTTTACTCATGAAAAAAATTATAATTGCTGCCTAAATTATACAAACAAAAAAAACCATGAAACCTGTCATTGCTGTACTGTTTCCCAGCAGCTAGAGCAAACATTTGCTTCATAGCTCCCTTGCTTCCCCACACACTGCAAGTTCCACACACGTTTATAGCAACACTCTTGGTTAATGCCTTTCTGTCTCAGCAAAATAAAACCACAAGAGTACAAGGCAGATGAGACAAGTTGTACTCCAAAGGTTTTGTAAAACTTGTGTTTGAACTAGAAAACAAAAATTGCATGATGTTTGAGGGATTTAAGCAACATAAATCCCAAGGCAGCAGTTCAGGGCAGTGCGTTAATTTTGTTGGCAACTTTAAAAGCACTTAAATGGTAATAGGCATTAAATTAAAGAAAATGCCATTGATCTGGAAGGGCATAATGGGCCTAAAAGATTCATTATTCTTTGGGGAAGAGGGTGTCTCCCCACCATGTAATACAATAAAAATACTTCAATTCAAAGACATAGTGATAGTTCAGTTACATTGCCCTTTTCTCTCATATTCCACTACATGAAAAGTGATGATTAGAGGATTTGTGGGGTCTGAATTTTGGCATCTCCTATGCTGTATAAATAATAGGCTCCATTTTTATTTTAAAGTGCAGATTTAAAGGCCTGATTATTGCTGCTGATATGAGTCAAGTGTGAGCCATGCTGCTTTACCTTTGCTGAATACTCAACCCCCGGGCTATCAAAAATACACAGTTCATTAGAGATCAATTTCATCAGAGCAATTTCTGTAGAAGGCTATTGGTTGCTTATGGTCATTTGCCCACCCTCCAAGTTTTCAGCTGTTTACCTTACACACACACACACAAACACACACACAAAAGAAGTCTAAAGGGCAATCTAAAGTGCAGATATCGGTAAAATATTCACATTCATTTTACTTTTGTATATTAAATATATATTGGGGTCACCCAGAGTCAATGTACTCACAAATTCCACCAATATCTTTCCTGATAACCAAAATATTTTGTACCTGTCTTTCTAAAAAACATTGCTGATCTAGAAAACACCAGCAAGAAAAATATACTGACAAACTTCTAGGGTTATAACGTGTTAACAGCAGGCAGATTTAGAAAGTCAGAGAGTTATACCATAGTTTCTCTCCTGGGACCCAGGTAAGTAACAAAGTACACGTATGGATCTCTACCAAGTCGGGTAGTCACATGACAAACGTGATTTCCTTAACATAAGTACTGTGGTGTTATATACTGGGGCATAGACTTCTGAGAATAAGAGAGATGAGGGTATCTATAAATCAGCATTCCCAATGTTGACTGCAATACCCAAGAGCACCATCTTCCAGAGATGATGCTTCAGGGAATGATAGTTAGAAACTTAACAGGTAGCTAAATCAAAGGATGTTTCAGCAACACACCTGCTGTCCAAGAGAATGAGTTGTACCCTTGGTTGGGGAATTATCCAAGTATATTTTGTGAGTTCAACCAGCTTTGTAAAAATTCTTTTTAGGGAAAGATGAAGAATTTTTCATGTATCCAAAACTAAATGAAGCTCTTTAGGTAAAGCCAGCCTAGCACATAATTTAAGTTCAATATAAATATATTTCTCAATGACATTGCAGGGAGGCATGAGGGTGGGGCAGACAGCTTCCAGGTATTGCTACTATCATTCAATTCCCACATTGAAAGTTTGTTTCTTTATTGGACACAGTTAGAATCATTTCTTCCAGAGAACTTGAAAGAAATATAATTTGCATACCTATTTGTTTTTTTTTTTAAATCAAACTTTAAAACCTTTTTGATTTTTCTCATAATGCACTAACACAGCCTTAGCACATGTGCAATGTCACTATCAAGGCTCCATTCTCTTTAAACCTCCCCTTTTACTCCCATCTGATCCTCCCTGAAACTGGCAGACATGTTTGTTACCTAAAAGCTATATTCCTTATGTGTTTCTGGAAATTCTAGGAAGTACATTAATACTAATTAATTCAGTATTTACATAAATTTTTCCTATTTGCCTCTGGACAAAAATATCCTTTTTGGTCAACAGACAAGAGCCTTGAGCTGGGACACTTGTGTTGCCTGGAATCTGATGGCCATTTCTGCTGCCTGTGCACACAACTACACGCTGACTTTTACACATTTCTGCACAGAAGCTGGTAGCTACAACACCCCCCGTTATCATCAACAGATGTGTCTGCTTACAAGAGCTGGCTCTTAAATAAAAACACAGAATGCTCACATCACCTGTGGGTGAGCAGCTTCGCCCACGACCCCCCAGGGATTGCATTTAAAGTGAGGAGAAAGGAGAAGATGAACAAACAAACTACTCTTTGGAGTAGTTTGATCCTTCTCTCTTAACAGCAAAGAGAGTTGCTGTTAAGCAAAGACTGCTGAAAAGTGCCTGAGAGCATGAGTGGGATGGGGACACCTTCTCATGAAATTCAGCTTCCTGAAGTAAGTTTCTCAAAATTCAGTTTCTTTAGGGGTCATGGGATCAGTCGGTCCTTTCTCCACCTGAAAAGAGAGCTCAATGGAAATATATAGAAAGAAATAAATGAAATGAAAACTGCAAGTCTTTGCCTGCTTCCCCCTCAATGTCACAGCCCAACACATTCTTCCAGCTCATGTCTTTCCATATTAAGTATGCTACAAAGATTCCTTCTGGGCACAGCATACATTTTCAGCATCCATCCACCAGCCAGGCAAAGTGTATCCAGAGGCTCAAGGGCACATGTGTACTTAGAAGGAAAAAGCTATCGCTTGCCTCCAAGGAAAAAGAGCAGTATGCATCTGTGGGGAATCACACTCTTTTATCTCCACTGGAAATAAAAAAGTGTATAGTGCAAAGAGATGATCTTCCAGCAGCAAGTGAATACTTCTATTACCCATTTTGTTAAATAAGCTTCAGAAATAGAAATTTTAGTACACAAATTCCTAAGTTTCTACTGTATTCTTGATACTCAGTGATCAACATTGTTTGCCGGTAAAAGGCTATTACAGGTACGCTGTTGTCAGTGGAAAAATATGACCCAGGCTACTTAGCATTTCCAATTTCAGTATCTACTTCCACTTTTTGGGATTAGATTCTTGACATTCAAATTGTGGATAAGTTACCATACTCAGTGAGCTGTCCTCTTAGACAGCACCTTCACAGCAAGATCAATGCCAAAAAGATCAAAACCCAACCAGCTGATTTATCCATTAAGAAGAGATATGCCTATAAGGGAACTACAGATGAAAAAAAGTACAATCACAGATAAACATTTCCTGGGACCCAACAACAGAGTGGATGGCTATTAGTCAGAAAAATTGTAAAAGACCTAACCCTAACCCTAACCTAATGGATATCAAAAAAAAGAAAAAAAAAACCCACCTGAAAACTAAAAGAGGTTATCCAGTCCAATTTTCTAATGGTCTTAATGTTCCCCTACCCCACCAAATGAGAAGCATCAGTAGAAATTTTTTTTGCAGCTCAAACTCACATGATCTCAGATGGGAGATACATGTGGGCTTATGAGGACTCATGTGTCCTACATGCTGCGCAGGATGATGTCAGTGCTATGCAATATGACTAAGCATGGCACTGCGAAGTTTGACGAAGGTGAAATAGAGACAAATTGAGCACAATTATGTTGGGCCTTCACATTAAGTGAAGGACTTTTGACAATAATGAAACACAATTACTTTGATGTCATTTTCTTTTTTAATATCAGTTGCACTCTGAAGCATATAAATGCCACCTTTACTAAGCTTCTCATGCTGATGGAAGTAAAATTGTCCCGCCGATGAAACTACTTGTGGATTTGAAAGAATTAATGTACACCAGACTAAAGAGGTAGTTATGCACATATTTTAAGAAAGATTAAATGAAGAATGACATTCCTTTGGATCAGAAAACATCTCTCACTGATCCTTATCCAACTCTTAAGCTCCATATTCCACTGTGTGATTTTCTGCCCTCTTCATAAGCATCCAGTACTGGTCAGTGTTGCAGACAGGACAGTAGGTTAAATGTGCCTTTGATTAGATTCAGCCATCTATGACATTTTTCAAGACCATAATTTAGTCAAATACCTTTGGGGTTAAACAGCTAGAAACACTCTTTGCCTTTATCAGCTGAGGAATTACTTACAATGAGTAAAACTTACAAAATTTCCTTAAAGATTCGAGAGCTTAAATTGCATTTTCAAAGTTATTTTTCAAAAGTATGCTATGTAATATTCATGTTCCTTTGGGTCTTACTAAAATTCCCTTTTGCTGAAAACAGGAATTAGCACCACTTAGCTGCTTTATAAATCACACATCATAAATTGCCTTCTACCTGCTGATTTCAAGGTTAAAAGAAAATGGTCGATTGAGTAATAGTGAGGTTCACCTAAACACTTGCATATATATACCATATTTTTAGAGGCTAATACTAATAATTACCAGGCAGTAGTATCTTAATGGTGGCTAATATATAGTTGCTGAGAAACTAGAGGAATATTAAGACAAAAAAATTGTGATATGGAGACAGCTTCTACAAACGTTATTTCCCTGGGTTGACTGTTACAGAGTGACATGTCACCAATATTTTAAGATAAGGTAACACTTCATAATTTGTCTGATGAGTGCTGCCTTTTCTTTCTTAGAAAGTCTTCACTCACCATTTTCTCCAAATATCTGTTTTTCAAAAATATTCATTGAAACGTTTAACGTATTTCATTTTCCCTGTGGCTGCCTACTTAAAATTTGAACTTTAGGCTCTGATATTCTTCTCTGATTAAAGTGCCAAATATTATTAGTTTTGATCCCTGACTGAATCAATGAAACTCTTACAACTTTAAATTTCTGTTATAAAGTTGCTTACTGATAGCACATTTAAAATTCACAATCATCTGCAGTAAACCTAAACTCCACTTTTGAAATAAGCTTTTGTTCTCAAGCTCATGTGAATACTTACAGAAAGCAAACACAACAGGAACACAAGTGCTGACATTCAGTAATGAATGTTCATTACAGGAACCTATAACAAACCTTGTTTTGATCAAACATAGCCAGCAAAACTCATTTGAAAATTTAAATGAATGTTTAATTAACTTTTTTTTTAGACCCTGCTCGGAATCCTGAAATGGTATAAAGTGATACAGCCCTACTAATACAAAAGCTTGTGGTGGTTTGCATCACCCTAGTTAGGCAAGCAGAACTGAGGTATTTCAAACACAAGAAGAATTTTATTTTATGGACTATCTCGTGTCGTYTATGTATCTCAGCTATTCAACACTGGAGACTACAGAGGATTTCGGCTGTCAGCCAACACCACTGTGCATGAATATCCAAGACTAAGACAAACATCTGCTCGTAGCTATGTCGTTCAAGCTACATGGTAACTAATAAAAAGAGGTCTAAAATGATGCATTATATTCCCTGGCATCACTGCATAACTGAAGAAACAAGGAAGCTTCTACTGAAATGCTGGCATACTTCAAAGGAAGAGCCTTCCTATTTCCTTGAAAAACATATTTACTATACTCTTCCTGAGCAAAGTTCTGGATGGGGGCAGGACAACAATGCCATAGTGAGGTGCTTGGGTTTCCCCAAGCCAATTGCAGCACTGTAACTAGAACAAGAAGATTTTTCATAATCCTGAAAGAATATGTGCATAAAGACATGTAAATATATAAATGTAAGCAAGTGTTTGAAAACAATTTCAAAGGAAACTATAAAATTGTTAGAGAAATTTATCTAATAAATTGTTTGCATTAACATAGTTTACAATATATTCACACAAAAAAACCCAACACTTGGAATACTTTATTTTTATCCTACTATCTTCTGTTGCAATTACACATATGAATGCTAGCTATGTGTTGATATACACATTAGTGTGTGGTAAAATGTATAAAGCATTCATTAAATCCATGAAAATTGAGAAGAAATAAAATTTACTTGCCAGTATCCATTTAGTGTTCTATTGGTTTTGTAACTTACCAAGAAGATACTCAGTTACAGATGTATTCTGCCTCAGAAGATGTTATGGATGGCTGCAAGTCTGGTAAAAAGAGGGGTTTAGTGAAAAACAAAGATTTCTCCTTCTTTCCAGAAATTTGACTTTAATTCTTTTCTGACTTTCAGCCAAAATAATTATTTTTTGTATTCACTAGTTAAAATTAGTAGTTTTAATTTATTCTAGAATAAGGCATATATTTCCAAGTTTTCCTCGCAGCAGCTCTCGTATAAATGCTTTGTACTGTTCAGTCTTCTATAGATGAGACAAATTGCCAAAAGGAGACAATATCTCTAATTTCCAGAGAAATAGTCTTCATAATCTAAGGGAAAATAAACTTTCTCTACAAGGTGTCCATGATACCCTTGCACCCATTTCCAAAAACCTTATCTCATGCTGTAACTTTTGTTTGACATCTCATGCCTTTTTTCTGTCAATTCAAGATTAATAAATGTATCCTTCGTAATTTTTTAAATGTAGAAACCAGAACAGAAAGTTAATATCCTGCACAAAGCAGGGACTCTGTAAGTCTAAGTGACTTACTATTTAGCATTATTTTTACTGTTACTGTTTGTATAATGTTCTAGAGTAGAAGACAGGTGTGGTGAGCTTACACTTCATCCTACTTCTGAGGAGGCCAGCCCCAAGGCTTTTATTAGTCAATAACACTGACATAATTCCTATGCTGTAATAGTAATAGCTTACTACTTTTAACATACAACAGGCTTTGTTCTGAAGGGATTACTGTCCTTGCTGGCCCTATGCCTTAGCAAACACCCAAGGCACCCAATAATCCTTTAAAATGCACTGTTGGACATGTCTTATTGCCAGAAAGTGGATTCTTCCTTCTCATATTTAAAACCTCCATCCACATTTTGTACATAATTACATTCCATATATACCCTGTTACATCCTCCTTCACCATACAAGCCACAGACAGAAAGTGTATCCCAGCACTGGTCTAAACAATCCATGAACAATATGTTATATCGACGTATATTTTATTAAGCTGCTTTTACTCAAATGTAAAGCTATCTCAGAAAATAAAAAAAAAAAAAACCAACCATGACTCTATATTGTGTATATAATTTACGGTAAAACATGTATTATACTTTTTTAATAGGAACACCTAGCTTATATTTCAACATCTGTAAAATTGTAATGCTTTTAAAAGCAATAAAGTGCTTTGATTTTTATAGACTTATCTTAGTACTGTACCTAAACACGTCAAGAACAAATAGCATTTTAGTTTCTCCCAGAGAAACTGTCTACAGTTTAACAGCAAGTGTCACTTCAGTTTAACGTCTATGCTCTTTCAAGAATGTATGCCTTGCAAGACAGGGGCATGATCTAATATGCCTTTCCCACATTTAACTGCTATTATTTTAACTGATTTTTTTTTAAGGCAATTTAAGCTGTCTGCAGGTTTGGGGATGTTACAGATATTCTTTTCATAAAAGTGGTAAGACTATAGTAAGTATCAAAATACTTTGGCTGTTCAATGCCAATAAAAAGTTTCAAGTATAAAAATACTATGGTTTTGATAGATGCATAGAAATGGTATCTTCTCAAAAGTTCTAAATAAATGATATTGAAAGCTTAACAGTAATAAAACAGGGTAAAAAATTCTAACGGTTATTGCAAACTACATGACAGACTGGATTTCTTTTAATCCTAACTCATGCTCAGCTACAAGCATTTAAAAAGTATCTAGGCCTTGCAGCTATTGCAGTCAACTACTGCAGTCACCTGAATCCTCAATATATTTCAGTAACAGGATCTTTCACTATTTGAGCACCAGGGATCATCCCTTAACAATGTTTACTTGATAAACTCTGAGTTAAAAGACATGTTTATGGTCAATAATACAATACCACTGTATGTTTAAAAAGCTTCATTAATAACACAATGTCTAATAACTTCATATTGATTATATATCAATTCAAAGCTGTCAAGGAGTTTAACTTATCATCTTAATATACCTGATGTGTATATTATCCACCCAGTTGTATAGATCAGAAACCTGAGATACAGGCAGGTTGAATGATTTTCCCATCTGTTCTCTATGTGCTTTGGAGCATAACCTAAATGTAGACATGTGGAAAAGTTCAAGAAAAATGCTAACTCCACAAAAAGCAAGAGAATTTTTTCTTTTTGCCTCGATGGAGGCAGAATTTTATCCTCAATTCTTAAGAAACTTCCTGACATTAAAAAAAATCTAGTGACCTTCCTAATTACAATTCCACTGGGTGCAAGACAGATGCCACCCAACATATGGTAGTGAGCAGGTTGATGCCATCTCAGTTTTTTCTATGGCAATATTAAATTTCTGGGGTGGGTGGACATGGAACAGCTTCAGAATGGGCTCAGAATATCTCTTTTCAGGTCCTGAAAAAGCATGAAATTTAGCATGACCCAGACAATAGTTCAGGGTGTCACGCAACTAGCCTGGAAATTAATAATTTATAGGATGCCCTTTTAGTTTGATCTAGAATATAAATGAACACATCCATGTAATACTTGCACTAATTTTTCTCATTTGCAATAAAATGATGTTTAGTGCCTTTAAATTCAGAAGCCCCTCTTTCCTGTTTAACCTATTATCTAGGGTAATACAATCATGCAGAGCACTTGGTAAGTCACTTTTCAACCATCAATCATCCCTAAATAGTGCTCTCTCATATTAAATCAAAAGGCTACAACAGATTCCCCCTTTTCTCCATCTCAAAGATAGTAGCAGTCAATAAAGCTGTCCACTTCAAATACAAGATTTATAGCTGTCACGTTTTTCATACCATCTACTCCAAGTTTCTAAATGCAATATTCATATTGCTAGCAAACATGCAGCAGCCACCTGTAGTAACATCTAATGGGATTTTCTGTGCCTAACAAAAGTCTGAATCCTATCCAGGTGCCTGCTAATTGACCTGCAGAGGAAGCCTTTCATTGTGTGCAGCCAGGCAGCGCTGTTTAGATAAATCAATATAGAAAAGAGAGTTTGGGAGTTTTTAAGCAGAGGTCAGGGTTAATCTGCAAATGTGTTTTATCCCTTGAAGGATTTATATTAATCCAGTTTTGTCTCTGATGCTGCTGATTTAAAGCTTACATTATAACAGAAAATCTTCCCTCTGATGCTATTTTTTTTTTTTTAATACTCAACTGAAGCCACTTAATAGCATACCACCCAACAGGAGAGCAAGGAGAATTTCCTAGTAAATCTTTAAGTAAAGCCCACATACCTTTTAATAAGTGCCCAGTTATACTTATTGGAGGATGGAGTTCCTCTAACGAAAAAAAATCCTGATTCCATTTCTTTCCTGAGTTGTTTTTTTGAGTGTGTGTGGTTTGGTTTTTTCTTTTTTTCTTTTTTTTTTTTTTTTTACTGCAACTTTGCCTATTATTCTTCTATAGCAAGGAAAAACTAGAAGATTTTCTGATACAAAGATACGGTCCAATGGCACAGTCCTTGACAGAATTTAGACAGATCCCAAAATCCCAAAGAACAAGAAAAGAATCTGGCTGATGTCCAAGATACAGGATTTTGTGGGGTAGACCAGAATCAAAATTTCAAGATGACCCCCAGTAGATAGACCATGCATTTTAAGCGTATCAGATGGTGGCTGTTACAATTAGAAATCCCAACTGAAAACCAGGCAGGAGACAACTGCCAAATTAAGCATTCTGTCTTTGCAAACGAGGTCCTGAAAAGGGGGATTTGCTTCCTACTGCAGAATATCCCATTGCCTTACTCTCTGGGGCTCCCTCTTAAGAGAGCAGCTCCCAAGCTGCCAGTCCGGGTGCCACATGAGTGCTCTGGAGCACTGCCGTCCTGGGGTAACAGCCACACCGACACAGGCAGATCCCTGTCCAAACACTGCCCCAGCAGGGACTATGCACAGGCTATGGCTCCTGAACCTACAGCTTTTTGGGGAAGCCACAGGAAGGCAGTGGGGGCAGTCAGAGCAGGAAGACTGAAACTTTCTTTCAACAGCAAGAGCCTACTGTGTACAACAGATCAGATTTTGTCATCGGCCACATAACCGTGTTTTATTCAGTCTGTTCTAACATAGTAAAAGACAGTACCCTGCACTGTTTCATGAATTCACCCATTTTATATGAACACACCAAAAAAAAAAAACATGTATGATTTTGGATGTATCCCTATCCAAGGCACCATAATATACCAAGACTGCTCCTGCAAGATAGATGAAGTATCACTGCTCCCTCACTGTACAAGTCACCTCAGTTTGACATGATTTCAGCCAGTCATGTCTCCTGCCCATTAGTTGACACTAATGCCCTCCCTTATGATGACATTTATGGTTTCCATTATTTTTTGCAGCACTCCATTGATTTTGAGATCTATAGCACCTACATGATTGTCCTTCAAAGCTCTGTCGTTACTCCTGCTTGTACAATAGGTGAAGGCATGCCCAATGATTCAGGATCAAATGTAACCAACCTAGCAGCTGCCTGAGGGCTAAAGAAGTGAAGGTACTTCTCTTCTTTCTTCTGAAATTCAGCTTCCTGAAAATCATAAGAATATTGGAATTTTAATGAATAATAAATGTAATGACCACCATTATGTTGATCATTTTTATTTCTCACTACTAAATACCTCATGCCTTACAATGGCCTTACAAACTAATTGGAAAATGTGAAAAACATAAGACTATAAAGCCTCCATTTAGGAACAACCAGAGCAAGAATTAACAGCACATGAAGAGTGGTGTTCACAGCTAAAATGATCCAAAGCCAACACAAGGCAAGGCAGCCTTTGTTGTTGTCCAGAAGGACAAATGGGACTTTCCTAAAGCCAGTTCTCAAGGTGGGATAGTGCTTGCTCCTCCCCAGCATCCGTGATGACACTGGTTTTMCCTGGCTTAGGGCTGGACGTGGGATCCCTTTGGTGGTGAAGGTGAGTATAACTGCAAAGATAAACACAGAGGCTTCAGTTTAGGCTTCACTGATACCTGAACCCACCTACACACAAAAGCAGCCAGTTTCTAGAGGACACTCTTCTGAAATATTTCGGCTAGACCAATAGCCTTGGTAGCACAGAAAACTCAGTAGTTCATAAAAACATCGTCTCTTCCCTTGGTATTGATGGCTAAACTGCAGGCCTACAGTTGCAGGGCTGCTTATGATTGCCAAGACTGGACTTGATGTCTGGGTGGTCCACAGCAGACCTTTGCTGGGTGTCCTGCGGCAGGCTGTCCCTCAAAGGTGCTGTCTCTATAGTATCAGCAGGGTTCAACACACCCTGAAACAGTACAAACTGCCAGTATCACCAACTGCTCCACGGCTGCTGGGGTGAGATGAGAACAGGGAGCTGCTGGGAGCTGCTAGAAAGTCAGCCAATGCTAAGGAATATTTTAGCCAGAAGGATCCCAATTACACTAAAATCCTCCATGGATATTCATAAAACATTAGCATTTCTCACAAGGCTGCATTTATGTGTATCTTCATATTCACAATATTCTTCATTCTGTAAAGGAGAGATATGTTGGTGTGTGCTATTACTGTTGATGGCAAATGTCAAAATTGCTATAGCATTCTCCAAAAACAAGGGGAGTTTATAGAAGAACAGACTGAGCCTCAATATCCTAGCATATAGGTTCACGACTCTTCCTGGGGCTTCAGTCTATGTCTCTTTTCTATAGTTCCAGGTACATTTATTTCTCCTAGACTAGTCACACTGTAAATCTATTCTTTTGAAAACTAAGGCCTGCAATAAGTCCTGAACTTCAGTGCATGGTTTTTCTGTACTCGAGCCTGACATACTCACAAGCAAATCATTTTAGTGTGGTGATCTCATTTATCCCTCTCAGAAAATGGTGGTTCAAAAACAAAGTTTCATAAAACTCTTCATACAGCCTTAATCCCATGAATGTTTTGCCATCCCATTTCCTCTTGTCATACTTTATCACTGTATAATAGCAGCATCCCACCACCAAGAAGAAGAGTGGTGTATTTGCACATGCAGGCAGTTAAGACGGCCGCTGGCAAAGGCAGCTGAGATGTATTCGACCTCCTTCCCCACCCTTCCTCTACTTTGTGCTTCCAGAGAAGACCTATGCATTCAAAATGCTCTCATAAATAGGACAGAGCAAAAATTTTGCCTCCTAAGTTAAAACAGCTGACTATACCAGCCGCTAATTTCTGTAATTAAAACAGCTCTATTTATGCGAACATATTGCAGGTCTATTGAGCACATTCCTGCTAGTACATGCCATGAAGCTATTGTGCTACTTTTGACTGGGATATAGGTAATTTTTTCCATAGTAGCTTGTATGAGACTATGTTTTGGATTTCTGCTGGAAACAGTGTTGATAACACTGGGATGTTTTCATTACTCTGAGCAGTGCTTACACAGAGTCAAGGCCTTTGCTGCCTCTCASCCCACCCCACCAGCGAGTAGGCTGGGGGTGAACAAGAAGCTGGGAGGGGACACAGCTGGGACAGCTGACCCCAACTGACCGAAGGGATATTCCATACCATATGGCATTATGCTCAGCATATAAAGCTGGGGGAAGAAGAAGGAAGGGGGGATGTTCGGAGTGATGGCATTTGTCTTCCCAAGTAACCGTGATGCGTGATGGAGCCCTGCTTTCCTGGAGATGGCTGAACACCTGCCTGCTGATGCGAAGCAGTGAATGAATTCCTTGTTTTGCTTTGCTTGCGTGTGCGGCTTTTGCTTTCCCTATTAAACTGTCTTTATCTCAACCCACGAGTTTTCTCACTTTTACCCTTCCGATTCTCTCCCCCATCCCACCAGGGGGGAGTGAGCGAGCGGCTGTGTGGGGCTTAGTTGCTGGCTGGGGTTAGACCACAACAGTCCTTTTTGGCACTCAATGCGGGGCTCGAAGGGTTCAAGATAACAACAGGTATGATTGGAATGTGCTAGGTCAAATTTATAGCTGTTATTGCTGTTTAGTTACTAATTGGCAGGCTTCTGTGCTTGCCATGGGGCTTGCTTGCCTTCCTGTATATTAGAGTCTCGTGCTCGTTAGTGGCTGCTTTTTGCTTTCGCTGCTTGCTGTACAGCTGTACTGCTTATCACCTTACTCTGCTGTGCCTGGGAACATTTTGATAGCAGCCAAGGTGATGCGCCTGGGCTGGCAGATGGCCCGGGCGTCGCTGCTGTTTCTGTGCTGCTGTACTGGACAGGCTGGAACTCCAGTGTGAATTCACGTCAAAGGGACTGTGACCTGTGGATGAGTCCACGTGGGAGTAGGTACACCTTGAAGCGTCTGTGGCCGTGGTTATGTCTGTGCCGCAGGAGGTATACCTCTGAAGGGATTGTGGCCCAAGGATAAGTCCATGCTGGAGAAAGTACACCTCGAAGCATCTGTGGCTGTGGCTAAGTCCATGCTGCAGCAGGTACACCTTGAAACATCAGTGCCTGTGCATGCGGTCATGCTGGAGCACCTCAAAGCGTGTGGCCATGGATAAGCCCACAGCAGAGCAGGTACACCCCTGAAGGGACTGCAGCCATGGGTAAGGCCATGTTGGAAGAGGTTTACTTCTGAAGAGACTGTGTCTGTGCGTAAGGCCACACTGGAGCAGGTAAATCTCTGAAGGCATTGTGGCCYATGGAGAAGGCTGCGCTGGAACAGGTGCACCTCAAAGCAATTGTGGTTGTGGATAAGCCTATGCCACAGCAGGTATACCCTTGGAGAGACTGTGGCTCATAGATAAGGCTCCACTTGGAGCAGGTGCACCCCTAAGGGACTGCAGTCTGTGGATAAGTCCAAGCCAGAGCAGGGGCAAGGGGAGGAGTTCATTGCAATGTTAAACCCTATGGTCTGGTCCAAAGGGACGAGGGGTGGAGATTTTAATAGAAATACCTTTAAATTGTTGTAACCTGGGATTTGAGTTCCATGTTATGAGAATTACTATAGCAAGAACGCCTTGCTGCTAGCCAGGCTAGGAGCAAGGGGAGGAGTTCATTGCAATGTTAAACCCTATAACCTGGCTCAAAGGGACCAGGGGTGGAGACTGTGATGGAAGTACTTTTAAATTGTTGTAACCCATGATTTGAGTTGCATGTTATAGGAATTACTATAGCAGGAACCATCTGAACCAATGGAGGACAAGCCTTACAAGAAGCAGTGCAAGTGCAGCAGCGACCCGACCTGAGCTGGCTTTGGTGCCCAATAACTCCACACAACACACGTCCTGCCCTGAATGACCACCATAAGAGATGGAGCCCAAAGTCATGGACTAAATGAACTCAATGGACATTTTGTGGACCTTTGTGGACATTTTATGGGCATTTTGTGGACATTTCACAGGGGTGGTCCATAGAGTAAGGGAATGATACCTGTTTATTATATCAAAGGATGGGAAGGGGAGTGGTGGTTAATGAGGACGTACTGGACAGTGTGGGACCTGAGCATGATGTAAATGGTATGGAATAAGGGGTGGAGAATGTGCTGGTTTTGACGGGGATAGAGTTAATTTTTTCCATAGTAGCTTGTATGAGACTATGTTTTGGATTTCTGCTGGAAACAGTGTTGATAATGTTTTCATTACTACTGAGCAGTGCTTACACAGAGTCAAGGCCTTTTCTGCTTCTCACCCCACCCCACCAGTGAGTAGGCTGGGAGTGCACAAGAAGTTGGGAGGGGACACAGCTGGGATAGCTGACCCCAGCTGACCAAAGGGATATCCCATACCACATGACGTCATGCTCAGCATATAAAGCTGGGGGAAGAAGAAGGAAGGGGGGATGTTCGGAGTGATGGCGTTTGTCTTCCCAAGTAACCGTGATGCGTGATGGAGCCCTGCTTTCCTGGAGATGGCTGAACACCTGCCTGCCAATGGAAATGAGTGAATGAATTCCTTGTTTTATTTTGCTTGCATGCGTGGCTTTTGCTTTCCCTACTAAACTGTCTTTCTCTCAACCCACAAGTTTTCTCACTTTTACTCTTCCAGTTCTCTCCCCCATCCCACTGTGGGGGGAGTGAGCAAGCGGCTGTGTGAGGCTTAGTTGCCAGCTGGGGTTAAACCACGACACTATATACTTCCACCCCTTGGTTTCAGAAACAATATTTATTGAATTGCAATGTCAGGCCTAAATTTGGGCTTTGTTTCTCTAATAAAGCATTGGTTCTTCTCTTGCAGCCCAGCAAGGAGAAGCAGCTCCCTCCAAGCACATTTCCAGCGTCTGTCTGCCAGCACTTGCTGCAGTGCTCCACCGAGAGAAAGGGGATCCTGTCATCCTGCTACTGCACTGATTAAGTGTTTGCTGGCAAGCACCAGAAGGCTCTCCAGAAACATGACACAGCAACATAAAGCTTATACAAACTGAGAGGCATAAACATAGCCTACTTGTGTTAACCCTGTAAAAGAACATGTCTACGACAAGAGGAGGCAGCACTACAGAGCGCTGTGGTCTGTGATTCTCCACTGCAGTTTTTCACTCCTTAAGAGACAGGACATAAATGAAGGTATGTCTTCTCTTGGTAAGCCCTTACTTCCATGCAAGGTAAGGCTTCTTTGTAACTCAGTTAGCACCCGTACTAACTAGGCTGGTTAAGACCCACTTTCAACATACACAGAAAATAACACCACATCCATTATGTTAGCAATCAAAGGTATACAAGACTGTAGATTGTTTCAGAGATCAAAGGCAGTCTGTTAGACTTCATTACAAGAAGAAAAAAGGCACTCTGACTTCAAAAGATGTTGCATTGTCCTTTGTTTCCTCCTCAAAAATAATTTTCAAGAAGATGGTGAGCGACCTCAGAGAAATCTAAATTAACAAGCCTTTTGACATTACCTTCTAGATCTGACTGCAGTTTCATCTTCTCATTCTTTTTCCTTCTCCTTTACTTCTACCATAAGTAAAAGTTGACTGTTTAGCCTGCTGGCTTAATCCTGGGGCACATTAAGGAATAAAAACTTAAGCACTTCATCAATCTGCAAGTTATCTAAAATTGTTCCTCCCCCTCCCTCCCCAATTGCTTTGTCTTGCTTACTGCAAGATTAAGAATATCTGCAAAAGGCTGCTTGAAAATATCTTCAGTTATACTTTGTATTTCCCTGACTGAAGTCATACTTTCAGTCAGATTCACAGAAAAAATTACACTAATCGTGAATAAAAATAGCATCAAGATTAGAAGACTTTGGTACTGTTTTAGCTGTAATTCATATGGATACCTTTTTGGAGTGTAGTTTCTTGAAAGCATTCACATTTTCATGACTGTTTTAAATGTTTTTAAACTATTACGTAAGGGAATTTTCAGAATTTTCATAATTACCCACGAGACAAAAAACTCAGCCAGCCACACAAAAATTCAAACCTGTATACATCCATTTGTATGTCAAGGCTAGCAAACAGTAGTAATGCAATATTACCAGTCTAAATTTGCTTTTCCTATATCCAGGGCTATTTTACATTACCGTTACAGACCATTGACAGTCTACATAGCCTATCCAAATAGGCTAACAGAGCTAAGTCAACAGCGCTGAGAAGTTCCTTCAGTCCAGAGTAGAACTAAGAGAAAGTGTGGGTCTTCCTCCAATTCACCTTCTCTACAACTAACAGTCATCCAGATATCACTGAACAAGTGTGCCTTTTATTTGCCTCTGGGATCTAGTTTTCCATTTCAGAAATTACACGTGAACAGGTTTTTCACTATCATCAAACATTGAGCTAAAGTATTTAATGGACAAGATGCTGATTTACCACCTTTTGAGCTCTCTCCTCATAGGTAATGATCACTCTTCCAGCTGAAGTTGCCCTCTGGATGCCTGATAACATCCCCTCTTTAACATGCTATTTCTTTTCCTATTAATCCGTGGATTAATATCACTGTAAGATAAATTCCCAAAATTTACTTCAAGCTGACTCCACAGGCATTGTCAATATTGATGATGTCAAAACACTGGTGAATAAGGTTTTCTACACATCTGCACTGTAGTTTGAGAAATGTAAATGCTATGGGGAGCACTAAGATAAAAAGCATCCCCTCCACAGACTGTGCTGGACAGGCACTGCAGAAATAGAGTCCTCAATCAGCAATGTCAATATCTGAAGTGGTGTTAATATGCTGTAAAGTGGTACTTAATAACAAAGCAATACACCTACAAATGCTCAGAGTAGATAAGGAAAATTAGGAAAGCACTCATCCAGGCTGCTTTGGGCTGCTTCTTTCTTTTCCTTGAATGTTTCCTTTTACTTAGCATTTAAAACCTCTAGTTTTGCACAGAAATAAAAAGTGGATTGGTATGGGGGGAGGTCCCCTCCAAGTCATGAGAATAAACACCCTTCTTAATAGAAATATTTTGTTACATAATCTTTTAACCTACATGGATCAACTTAAATCTGGTTCCTGGTGACTCCATATTCTATTCCACATTAATCACTGAGGCATCATCTAAAAGCTGAGAGGCATAAACTAATTAGCAAAGCTAATAACAAACAGCCAAAATGGAAAACTGCAAACAACCCCTGAACAAAGATGTTCAGTCTTTGACCGCTTTTTGCCTCCTTTCCCCCCCAGGTCTGTTCTTTCTCAAATGTTCATGTGGAGATAAACACGTACATACTTATATATGTATAAAAATCATATATGCACATATATATAGAGAGAGATACCACCACGTACACTGCATATATATATATAGATACAGATATAAAAATAAAAAGACTGTTCTATTCATGGTTTTCTTTAAAGCTTTTTTTGCTTAAAATGCATCTTCTTTTCTCTGTGCAAGATGGCTGGACACATTCCAAAATTCACTTTGATTCATGATTATATGTCACATTTTTTAAAATTAGCTTTCTGAAATCATAATTGTGAACTGCAAATATGAGTAGTGGCGAGGCTGGAGTTCCCACCAGGCGAGGCAGGCTGGGGAGGCACTCTGCAGCACCTGGTATTCCCCAGACTTCCCTCACAGCATGCCCATAGCAAACCATGCCCACCACACAGCACTGCGTTAGGCTCTCGGTCAATAGTAGTTTAGGTCTTTGATGGATGCAGATTCAGACCCTGAGATTATGCAGTAGGCAAGAAGGCAACCTCTTTGGGAGTCATGACAAAATGAACCTGGAAGTCTATTAGTTGGGGTTACTTTGCATTAATATACAAATAAAGGCAAGGGTCAATTGTAAAGTCTTTACAGCCATCTTGAGTCCAAACAGTGAAACTTTATCCACTTTTTGTCATGTTGTTTCCTTATAAAAATCATAGACAGAATCAATAAGGACAGAACACTAACAAATGAGGAATTTGAGCCATTCTCTGCATACACACACATGTACACACACACATGTATGTCTGTTCTTAGAGATCTGTGATTTGGCCTCAGGTAAAAGGAAAGCAAACCCAGGATCTAATAATCTACTTCTTGCTGTAACCATAATGAAACTTATTGTTAAACCTTGAAAATAGTGATGATGACTTCCACCTCACACAGTGTCCTGGTTTCAGCTGGGGTAGAGTTAATTTTCTTCCTAGTAGTTGGTATAGTGCTGTGTTTTGGATTTAGTATGAGAATAATGTTGATAACACACTGATGTTTTTAGTTGTTCCTAAGTAGTCTACTAGTCAAGGACTTTTCAGCTTCCCATGCTCTGCCAGCTGCACAAGAAGCTGGGAGGGAGCACAGCCAGGACAGCTAGCCCAACTGGCCAATGGGGTATTCCATACCATGTGACGTCATGCTCAGCATATAAAGCTGGGGGAAGAAGAAGAAAGGGGGGACGTTTGGAGTGATGGCGTTTGTCTTCCCAAGTAACTGTTACGCATGATGGAGCCCTGCTTTCCTGGAGATGGCTGAACACCTGCCTGCTGATGTGAAGCAGTGAATGAATTCCTTGTTTTGCTTTGCTTGCATGCACGGCTTTTGCTTTACCTATTAAACTGTCTTTATCTCAACCCACGAGTTTTCTCACTTTTACCCTTCCGATTCTCTCCCCCATCCCACTGTGGGGGGAGTGAGCAAGCGGCTGTGTGGGCTTAGTTGCTGGCTGGGGTTAAACCACGACACACAGGCAGCATCCAAAAGTGAGGCAGGCTGCAACAATTTTCCTACCTCAGCTTGGATAAGTAAATGGCAGCTTCTCGTGCAAGAATGACATGATGCTTCTCTGTATTGGTCATGGCTCAGAAGTCACTCTGCGTGCTGGAAGTGACCTCTGCACCAAAATTAACAAGGTAGAGCATAGTCCTCTGGCTTGTGAAATATGAGACTTTATGGATTTTTTTCATTATATTTCACAAGCAGAAGGTGGAATTCTTTCTTCCTGTCAAATTTATTTCTCTCTCACTTTGCATGTAATACTGGTTTGCTCACTGAGAAGGATGAGCGTGATCAACTGTATGCTCTAGATATCTTTAATGATTTTGCTGCATAACCTGGGTCAACAATTAGTGAAAACAGTTCACATATGCTTAAGATCATGCCAATTGAAAGCACAACTTAGATATTTATTTAAGTGTAAGAATGTGTTTCAGCCCTTTTGAATAAGTAACACACAAACCTAGTCTTATGAAATATTGTGAATTAGGATGTTTTCTTGATTTAGGATTTAGCTTTTGTCTTTCATGACTATAAAAAGCAATATACAGATGAAGTTGGGCAGAGACCGAGTTTGGACAGCGGTCCTCATAAAACTATTTGCGCCAAAAGGAGGTATTGTTATTGCTCCAATTTGCCTTCTCCTTTTCCTCATTTTATTTTTCCAACTCATTTCCCCAGTTAGCTGGCCTGACTGGTAAAAAACTAACTCCATAGATTGTCATCTCCAGGTTTTACAACAGTTCCTTATATAAACAATATTCAATTCCCAAATAATTGCAATGTTCCTGAGGAACGCAGGCAGTTTGTATTCATCAACACAGAGCAATGAGCAGAATCCTAAGCTAATGGCCACCTTGATCATTACATACAAGCTGGCTGAATGTAACAGCCCCTTGGGAGCAAATGCTATTTGCTGCCTGTTAGATAATGCATTAAGACATGATTCTGGTTAATAAAGGACATTCAGATGTCACACAAGGGACACTGAACACCTGCACCTGTGAAATGGCCTCCCATAAAGCAGTACTCACAGATTTTTTTCAACATGAAACTCTGCTGCAGGAAGAATACCGTTAATGGTGAAGGCAGAGGAATTAGTAAGAGTTCATACAGAAATTTCTTCCAAGTTCTACAACAGAGCTTCAGAGCCAGGCAAGGGGCAATTCTGTAGTTCCTCCGTGGGTCACAGCACCATATTTTGCTCCACTTGGCTTTATGCCACAAAGGCAAATGTTTTTTCCCTTTATCTTCCATTTGCCCAGAACAACCTGGATGACAGCTTTCACTGGGAGAGATTATAGCTGGAAAACTCTTCAAGTCTTCATGGTTTCTGCCTCCAGAAATATCTGAAAACACCAGATGTTTGAACAGGAGATGCCATAAACAAGAACCCTGTCTACTTGGAGAGGCAATCTGTAGGCAGCTCATCACAGATGTGTTCTGGATGGCAAACAGAGCTACCACTCTTTGTAAAATGTCTTTTTTTCCCCTTTTTTAAAAAATATGTCTAACACATTTTTTACTGGGATTCTTAATAAAAAGACCACTTTTTTGCTCTTTCATGGCAATTAATATGATCCTGTCATGCGACACACATGACCTTTTTTGACATTTAAAAATAGTGAACCTTGAATTGAAAAATATGTTGAAAATATTTTTAGAGGGGAGCCAGTTGGCAGTAACATAACTATCAGAAACTTAAGAATAGCTCAAAAAATATTTCACCTACCCACACAGGCTCTCTGGGAGATTGTTCTGGGAAAGATGTTACACATTGCTACACAGCTATTTCTGCTTGGTGATGAAAATAGAATAGTGGGGTTCAACAGCCCCTGTGGAAAGATAGGTAGAGGGGGAAAAAACCAAAAGCCTTAGGAAGATGGTCACTGGTTCATCAATAGTACCTATAATTTGAATTCATTTTCAGCCCAGGGGCAGTATCTCAAAAAACACGTAACACACAAAAGCCAAAGCAAGTTAGGTGTTTTTGAAACCATTGCAACATGTACAATTGGCTTGTACAAAAGTAGACAGGCAGGAGGGGGTGATCTCAGAATAATTCTCCATGCTTTAACTTTCCCAATTTATTTCACCAATCTAATGTAGTTCATTGATGCAAAGACATGGCTTAAATGTCAAATTTAATATAAAATAAGATGTGGTAATGTTGCTGATCATTTTTTTACTTGAAAAATGCATCGATATTGGGTCCCTCTTTTAAAAAAAAAAAAAATTAGTCTAAGGTGATGTTTGAACAGCATGTCAAGACACACAAACAACAGAAGTCCAGATTTTAACAGATACCTTACATCCACTTTCTTCAAAAGACAGACAAGACTCAGCACTGAGAAACTCCTTATTAAGCTACTCACTCTCCCTCAGGAAAGTCAGAGAATACCTGCTAGGGTAACACATGCTACTTTAACACCACTTTTTGTTCCTTCAAAAAATCTAGGGCTTAGAGCCCAAGATATTTCCATCTCAGCCATACTGGAAGAGAAGCAGAAGGTACCCACCAGCTTGTCCTGAGCCTGTGCCTGCAACAGGATGAAAGGGGGCTCAAAACCGGTACCCAGCTGCTTCCGCCATACAAATCGCACCACTCAGTATAATGACTTATAATTCAAACCAGCTTAACAACTGTTCCAGTGCAAGGCTTGACTAAGGGTTTGCTTGTGCATATGGGGAGGATGGGGACCACCTTGCTCTGCCCACTCTCCTGCTCGGCTGGGGCACTGCTCTAGAAACTGAAGAAACAAGTGAGCTCTGTGGTGTCCTGACCCGTTTGTCTGGGAGATCTGATAGGCAAACAGACCTGGCAGTCAGGGTGTAAAGATAGGACATGGCACAAAAAGTAAAGGCAAACTGCGAGACTGCAGTTCCTGCAAAAACCTTGTTGCAGGCTCACAACGGTCACTATTATAAAGTCAATAGTCAGATTTTTCCTCCTACAGATGTACGCCTGCACGAGGACTAGTCCCTGGGCTAGAGAAGATGGTTGGGTTTATGTTATAAGCAGTAGCCTTCCTGCAGATGAAGTTACTTAGTTCACAGAGAGACTCCAGGCACATCTTCCCTGAGACTTCAGGGGAATACTATATTTCAGATAACATTGTGATAACTGTTTCAGATGCTGACTCATTTAAACCATGAAATACTGATCCTTTGTTTTTCAATATTAACAATTTTTTCTATATTATGATCGGGAACAAAATAAGCATATGAGTCACTAAAGAAATAAAAACAGATTAAATCTAAAAAGCTCTGTAATTTTCTCAATATTTTTAGTACAATAACTCACAGTATTCCCATTCATTAAGGTTACCCAGCACTTTCCATGATAAGGCTCTCTTTCTATTTGCTTAGCACTTTTGTCGTTAACTGCTTAGGCTGAAATTTCCTATGTAATTTCTAAGCTTCAGTTTCAGTTCCAGAATAACCACAGTCATTTTTCTGAGTAGAGAATAACAGAAGAAGATCAATTGTTTTGCCCATGCTGAAAGAAAAAAAAAACAAAACAAAACAACAGTATCCAATACTGTGCTCAAAGACTGACTTATAAACATACTGCAAAAAGAGTTGAATTCAAGTTCCCCAGGCAGCCACCATTTTGGCATTTTCTAACTCAGTTTCCCACTTACTTTTCCCTTAATGCCACTATGAGACTGTAAAGTACAAAACACATAGACAGCATTTAGCATAGGGTATTTCTTCTTACAGTTTTCTTGAAGCAATAGTTTATTTGTAAGTGATTAGAGGTTTGGGGGCTTGGTTAACTCACTGCTGGAGGCCTATATCTGGACTTGAAGTCTTAATAGACTTCTAGCGCACACTAAATCCACATGCAAAGGCCAATTTGAAATTCATAGTCACACTTTGGCCTGGGAAGGCAACACATACAGTGTCTTGGGCAGGCTATATCAATGACAGCTTCAGCTGCCATAAGGGCAACTTTGGCGGGCTTTTTTCTGATGGGCATTTGTTCCCACAGCAGTGTGGGAATGGAATGGAAGAAATTCCCATTGCCGTTTCTCGTTCACTACCTCTAAGGATACAGGAAATAGTACAGAACATCTCATGCAACCACAGGCCATGGAAATTATCCTAACGTTTCTGTAGAATATTGAGAAAAAGTGAGTTTTGGCAAGATGGGAAAAAAGAATCTGTTGCTTGCAAATGAGTTTGACTTGATGTCAGGAAAAAAGCCACACAAGAAAAATGCAGGTCTTTGCACTTGAGGGGTATGAGCAACTTTTCAGTCCTGCATCACTTGCAAGATTTGATTGAAGGCAATTCAGAGTAGCAGACAGATAAGGCTAGAGAAACCTTTAACCTAAGCTTCAGGTAAGTCAGCCTCTGGAGGCTGATCCACACAACAGAGTGTGCTCTCAGTCACACTACTTGAATCAAACAGCTTTTATTTACTGAGCGGAGAGCGTAACTTGAGAAAGCGTTCAGCATCACATGGTCAGGCGAACTGCTCACATGAGAGGGGGAACAGGGATCTTGATTTTTAATTCTACCACCGCCTCACCCCTAGAGAATGCGGGTCCAGGCCCTGGGAATTGGCTTCATAAATTGGAGACACCGTAGAAGGGGCTGGCCATGGAGCTGCACAACCATTTGGCAGCACAGGTGCTGTTTATAGTGGGGAGGCGCTGGCAGCTCGTTGGCATGCTCTTCATACTACAAGTCTGTGCGTGTGCACTGGGCTGCCTTTACAACTGGAGCAAGATGTTAAATCTGTCATTGTCTGTCTCTGTCTTGACTCCAACTGCTGTCTGCTGGCAAATGCTGATACCCAATGCCTGAATGGGGTCTCTGTGAAGTTGGCACTTGCTACGGTCTGCTCCACCCATCTCGTGTTTCAGGACTGGTGAGATCTGGAACAGTCATTCAGGAGCTATCAGCATTAGATGAGATGACGAGTCTCATCAAGCACAGCTGGGAAAGCTCCATTTTAGGATCCATATAAGAATTATCAATCAACAACTGTTCAGATTATCCCAAAGACAGTTTGTTTGCTCTCCCTCACACAAAAATATACATATTTCCCACTGCCTCCAGGGGTCTCCTAAAAAATATACAAAGAGGAGAAAACCTTTCACAATGGGCTCATTGTGACTGATGTGCTACTAAAGTGTAGCAGATTGCAACTGCATGGCATGTTGTGCCATAATATCTGTATCTGGATTATTCCCTCTTTCAGCAGCTATCAAATATGGTTTTATCTTTTTTTTTTTTTAAAGTAGTTTTTGCTGAGTGAAAGTAATACAGTCCCTCTGAGGCTTCTGAGGCTTATAAAAAAGGTACTTCATTTTTTCGTTTGCATGCACGCACTCGGGGTTCCTATAGTTTGTGCTCAATCAGTAAAACTGAATGGAAATAAAAATGAAAAATGAAAGATGTAAAGCTCACAGATTTATTTTTGTCTTGAGAACCTTCAGGAGGGGAGATTTTTCAGCCTCTAACCTTAATGATACAGCAGTCGGAAGGAGTGATTATCTCTGTGAGCTTTACACATTAATTAAGCTGTATTGTATGTTCTTAGTTGAACTAGTCCTTGTTACCACCACCTCTGTGAATCTCCCCTTCAAAAAAATAAAGATCCTAGTTGCAAAAGAATCCTTGATTTAAACAAGGTAATGAGAAGAGTCAGCAGTTTCTGGGAATAGCTGATTTTTATAGTCTATTAAGAGCAAAATCTTTTACAGCAAAGTCCTGATCTATCTGTTTATAAAATAAGTATTTTGAAAGAGAAGATTACTTTTAGAGGATTCTGTGTGGGCATCCTAAATACTCAAGCACACCCACAGACTCACTACTAACAGTTATAGATATACAACAAAACACAACTGAACATGTTTGCATTTATTGGCCAGATTTTCTAGGTTGCCAAACACTTTGCAAACAGCAACCATCACATCTCACCAGTACGGTGAGGTGAGGTGAGGTGACTGGTACTGCATTTCACCTTTTACTGAAATAACAAGGTCAAAATGTTCCATTTTATGTGGATGCTCAATGTAAGACAACTAAAACCTTATTTCAGATAGTACTTAGTGTTCTATAAAGCTTCATGTTGAAAGCACAGCTCAGGGGTCCTCCTGCAATTTACAGGTCTCTGTCAAGCACAGGGAACAGGTGCCAATCATCTGTGAAAAATCTAATCTAGGTCCAAGTTGCAAAGGCTGAAATAGCCAAATATCTGCTGCAGTGCTTCCTACAAAAGGCTCCTTTCCCCTCCCTAAGCTTACCTCATTGCCTGTCCAGCCTGTCCAGACTCTGCAGCAAAGGACATATGGCTCCTCTATGAAACTAATTTCTTAGCTACTTACCCTCTGTCCATGGGTTCTTCTTAATTAAAGCAACCATTTAAAGTCCCAACCGCAGCTCATAATTTTTCAGCTTTTCAACTTCTGATGTGATCTGAACAAGGGTGCAACCTAAACATCTATTCTTAATGCCACGTGCCTGTGCCCACTGCTATGTATCCTGACAGCCTGATTCTAACCCAGGTATTTACTGAAGTACCAAAAGCACACACCTGAGGAAAACACCAGTGTAACAGACACCCATTAGTAACTGCAGCAATGGCTAATGTTCTCTATGACCCCCCTCACTTTTCTGTTACAGGCAGCCTCCCCCCTCCTCCTATCATAGTACCACTTGGCTCCACAGTGCACCTAGGTCACCTCCCTACCCTGGAGCCTTCAGAAGAACTGAGAGTTTCCATTTCACCCATTTTCCTGACCATTTCATATCCATACCATGTGTTGGCAGTAAGAGGACATCAATCTTAAACTATTTTTTTTTCCAAATTCTTAAAGAGTGTTTGGGTTGAACTAGAAGCAATGGTATGAGGAATCACACCGTAACTCCTTACTACAACTTCTCTTCACCCATAAAGAGGAAAGTAAAAATATTCATACCAGACATTCCAGGAAAGACCAGAAAAATATGGTCCCATATTCAACACTGAGTTTCCCATCTGAACATCCTAAAGCAGAAGACACAGCCTGAATGCATTGTTGTGCTTTATGTTACTGCAAGAAAACAGGATATCTGACAGAAGAAGCATCCAAAATGTCAGCAAGCAGTGGACCATTTTGGTGAGCCACTGCTCTGCAATATCCAAAGTTATAACTACAGTTGCGATGAGCTGTTGGCTTGATAGCATTTCAAAGAAGCATTCAATATTCCTACAGGATTTTCTTCTACAAGTGGCATCTACTGCACATACTGCCTCTTTACTTAATTTGCCCTCATTAGTGTGGTGTGGTGGGACACTTCAGTGGTACTAAAATAGGAATGCTCCCTGTTTTTATGGGGACTTGTAACACAGGCCTTTTATTTGGGCCAATTGTTTTCTTTTTAGCTTATAGGACTGATGGGAGTTCTCTTCTGTCACTTTCTTCAGGGCTAGGTGCTTCATTTCATATATGCCTAAAGCTGTGTTTACTACTGGGAAATACTCTGCCAACACGAACAATCTTGTTGGGACTGGAACAATGACAAATCAATCATTCCACAGATTGGAAATGGATGCTGGAAGCAGAGCCGTGTAAAATTATTATTTCCAAGATATAGCACATAAAACTGGCCTCCAATTTATTTAGCAAGTCTTTGCATCCCTGAGAGTCTGCACCATACTTCGGGTTCAAGCGTCCTTAGGGTTATTGGAGCAAAATCTTCGTTTGTATCAAAAGAGCCACAAAGTGATTTCTTCTCCCAATGTTTTTTCCTCTGCGAATGCACACCTTTTTCTGTCTGATTTCAAGCAAGTTTCCGACTGCATTCCAGGGCAATTAGCCATTTATTAACAAAAGAATTGCCTTGTGACTTTTGTGGCAAGTAAAACATTGCACAATGATACAGACAATAGACATAAGATCAGCAGTACCCACTCAACACCTATGGAGTAACTGTGTCCAGGATAAAAATATAGATCCTCAGCTGGGGTCAGTTTACAACTGTGATGCGAAAGAAATGACTGGAAAACGCTTTAAATTTCAAAGCCTATGATACAAACCGTTACCAAACAGTAAAAAATCTGCTCTCTGAGCACTACGGTGTTCAAAGCTCATTGAAAACTACTTCTGCTTTTCCTGCTCCTGATGAACCTGTGATTATACAACTATGATTCAATTTAGAAACAGAATGAGGTATACCTTCTTTCCCTCTAGTACCTCAGTCACAATGAATCCAACTCTTCTACCAGTCATCTACATAATTCCAATCCTTCCTCAAAACCTACAGAAATTTAATAAAACAGTAAAAGTAGAATTTGTAAGACACTAGCCAGTGTGAAGCCCTGCTTACATTACCTAGGTCATTTGCTTTCCAGCTGTCAAAATCTCATTGCCATGTTTTGGTTTCTACCATTTTAATTACACAAGCACATATTTTGGACACTCTGAAGAGTACCTACCACACTAAGTGCTGACAAATTGAAAACCATGAATAAGCATATAGTGCCACTTGACACCAATGTCATTCAATATACTTGCTAAATTACTCCTAACTTGCCAGCAGGCGAGCAAAAAAATCAATACCAAAATGTCTGCAGTTAAACTGATAACGTGGGTCCCCTACTACTTCCTGTGCATTTCTCAACATACACCTCCTATAGCTTACAAAAACAATTACCTTCATCCTTGAAGCAATTTTGAAAAGGTATTTGTGAAACTGTGAGATTGCAAGAAGAAAGATTATGTTTATTGTTAACATGAAGACATTTGCATTAGCTGACTAGCTATATTTATGGCTCTAAAACATGAGGATTCTATCATCGACCCTCTGAACCTTGAATTTCTGATGACAAAATTTACAGAAGCATTTCATTTTCTTGCCTACCATTAGTAGTATTGAATAAGCTGTAGCTAGCATAGGAAATGAGATCATTCAGGAAAGTTACAACTGCTTTTTCTTACGTTTCAAGATAACAAATACAATAAATGCAAATCTGCACCAAATTCTTGTTTAGTATTTGACCATTTTAGTCAAAGCAGGAAAGCAATTTCCTTTACTCCTTTTTTAAAAGGGAATGGGAAGGTAGTTTTGAAAGCTCTGCTTTTACTGAAATCAATGTGCAGCATCTTCACTATTTAGACATCGAGTAAGTTAACTCTGGCTAAAGGATGAGTCACTCACCTCTATAGAATTTTTTTGTGCTCATAATGTTTTGCTTCAAGCAGAACAGAAAGAAGAAAATGCCTAAAATACCTTTAGCACTTATTACATGCAAGACATTAAACTACAATCAAGCAGAAGGAATTGACAGCAATGCTCAGAGGCGAATATGTACATTTTATAGCATGTCCTTCCAGCTGGCTTGTAACCTGTGTGCTACTGACTCCAGACAAGAAAATTTCAAACAACACTAGGTAATGATGAGAGAGGACTACATTTTGTGAGAACCCCAAAAAACTATTACACTCAGTTCTTCTCATTTTCCAAATATTGATGTAGTGTTCTGTCGTCCCTGTAGGAGCAGACAAGAAGAGTCAATAGCGTAAGATCTTCCTTCTGTTTCATGTACTGATGCAGATAAAGAACATTTCAACATACAGCTGATGCCCTTTATAAGACGGATCACTAAATTTAACCTTGCTGACCTTGTATGGAATTTAATAATTAGGGGTATTAATACCTAAACTGTGCCTGACTAAAACACATTTTCTGAACAGTCTTTCAGTCTTAAGCCAAAAACAGCAGGACAGGGAGTACTGGAAAAAACACCACTTCCTTTGATAGCTTCCCCCAATGACTCATCACCCTCCCTCAAAGAAGACAAAAATTCCCCTTACTTCCTATCTGAATGTATCTATTTCGGATTGCAGACATTGGTTCTTCCTTTTGGTCCATCTCAGCTGGGCTAAATACTCTGCCTTTCTCCCTCAGGAAGCTGTCATTCTCTCTAATTGAATTACTTTCCGTGATGATCGAGATGTACTGAGGTAAAGGCCTCTCACATCAACACATTTTACAACGTTACACACTTCAGCACATTCTGGTGGATATTTGCTCTGCTGTTCCTTATTCCTTAATTCCTTTTTCAAAACACAACTACAGAACTGTGTACAACACACAGTATTCTACAACCAGACATACACTTCCCATTTTCTCCTACTCACTGCTCGTGTTTACTGATTCAAAAAAAAGCATCTACAGCTGCTTTAGGCATGATATCACTCACTAATAGTTTCTTCTAAGTTTTTATCAGCTGCAACATCCAGATTTTTTCCAAAACAAGTTCAGCATATTTTTTTCCATTTCTTTTCTTCCTTTGGAATACAGAAATTACCTGTATTAAAATAAAATATGCTGAAATAATACAAAGCACGGTCATTAAATCCAGTTCTTACCCTTATTTACTCTCCTTATAATCTTTATAATCTGATAGTCAACAATTTTTTAACATCGATAACTTTATTTCCTAAAAAGCCCTATAAAGCCCTACTCAATGCTTCCGTCAATCTAGTATATACTCCAACAAATCCACTAGAAATACCACTATTCAAGGTGATTTTCTCTGAGACATTAGTTATCCAGCTTTGAATTTGTTTAACACACACTTGATTTACTGATATTGTTTTAGTGTCCTTTTAAAATTGGAGTATCATTGGATGAATGCCATTCAAATATTTATTATGCAGTTACCTTGAGCAACCAAAGTTATAATCTGATTGAACAAGACCTGTTTTCCATAGAAAAACATGGAACTTTCTGTATTACTGTTTTGTTTAATCAAATCCAGTATCAGGCCTTTCAGTTACAGTGCCTAAGGCTGAATTCAGTTTAACAAGTTACCCATGCTATGCTTGTCTACTTCAAATAGCTCTCTGAAGTGTTATAATCTTCCACGTTTATTAAATATTAATGCTAGCAAGAAAGACATCTTACCCAGTGGTATTAGACTGTATACAAATTGTCCAAGCCTTCTAAAGTGTTTACCTTTAAACATTGTTAATTATTATTCTCCTTAGTGGATGAGAAGGCAGTATGTCATCCTCAGGTGATACTGGCACATCATCCAATTTATTTTCAGATACAGAAGAGAAATGGTTATGAATACTTGTCTCCTTCCTGCATCATCATTTTACCACCTCCATCTACAAATGGACTTTGCCATTCTTTGTCTCCTATATACATGAAGTTTTAAATCTTTTGCCTCTCTTGTCCTTCTTAGCACAATGATTCTACATTCCCTTAAGAGTGTGTTATACATCCCTAACTTTTAAGTTTTATAGTACTTCATATTTCTCTCTTTATTTAGATATTGCTTTTATTGTTTTAATTGAAAACTTTATTTCACCACTGAAACAGAAGGGGTTAATTGAAATTCTCCTCTTTCTCAACCATATTATTGCAGCTTTTTCACTTCCCTGTAAACTGTAAGATCCAAATTCTTATTCGTGTTTTTCCATCAGAATTTTATTTATAGTTGTCCTTATCTTTGCTAAATAAGGCTTTTTATAACTTAAAATAGTATTTGACTGCTTGGAATTGCCTTCCCTTTTCCTTATATTAAAGGTAAACAGATCATAACTACTGATTTATAAGCCGCCAACCAACTTCCAATCCAGTCATAACCTTACCTTAATCCATTAATTTAAGGCTTTAAATGTGGCAAATATATTCATGTAATATTGTTAGAGAAAGAAAATCATCATGAGTAACAATGACTTTATACTATGACCGCTTGCACATCTCTTCCAAATTGAAATTCCACAGTAACAAAAGGTCTCATTTTTATATATTCAGAACAATGCTCAAAGAGTAACTTTTCTTCATCTTTGTTCTGATTCAACAATTGTTAAATATCTCCAGCATTCCATAATTTAGACTATAATATTCAACCATAATTGTTACAGCTCCAGATTATGTTTTTATTAGTTATTGATTACTTGAAATCAAGCAATGGTATTTTATCGTAACGCCACGTTCCCCTAACTGTATCTCTAAACTACTCCAAATGTCCTAGGTAGAATTTAGCCAATGAACTTGACTGGTTGTAATGTTTCAGTACTGATAAATAGTTCCAATCAGGTATTAGAAATACCTGTTACAAAAAAATTCTCGCACAGTTGGATTTACAACTTCCTCTTGTTTGTTGTTAACATTTATTGTATTTATATTTATATTTTTTCTGTTCATATTTTTCCATTAATTACAATTAGTCAAAACTGATTAAAAATTAATTGACAATATTTTTTCAATTAATTTAAGTTTTTTTCATTTAACATATTTGTTTGTCTTCTAGTCTGTGCCAAACTTGCCTCCCTAGCACTCTTCCTTCCAACTAGACCATCAAGACTGCTCCAGGAAGCCTCCGGCTACAAAACCCTTCTCTATCTAAAAGATGCAGACCAAAACCCCAAATCTTCAAAGATACTTGTCAGAGGGAATATTTGAACTCTCAATATTTCCTACCTTCTCTCTTTCTCAGAGAAGAAAGTTGACCACTTTCTTCTCTGCTACTCCTCATAATTTCAAAGCTTTCTACAGACTGCATTGTGCAACATGCTGTCATCTAATTTGCTCCCACTTATATAATCAATTTGATGAAATTTTCTGAAGACTCCATAAACTGGCCTAATTGTGCAAGCATAATTTAAACCTTTGCCCTGAAAAGAAACACATATTCCTACTGCATTAAACTCCTGTTCTGAATTCTCCATATTTTCAATGACAAATCATCAGGCATCTCAATATTGGTAAGTTTTCTTTGCCCTGTTTGTTGTTTCATTAGGTATTTATTTTCCCCAGAGGTTGAGACATGGTGCATTTACCAGAATAAATATTTCTAGCCAAGTTGAGTAACTCCTGGTTGTCATTTTTCAGTAGTCAGAAATGTCTAGTCTATTTATTTGCTCTTGACTATTTATAGTCACCTTAGTTCAAATATTTTTTTTCCAAGCCACCCGTGGCAATGGTTTATTAACCTTTGTTTTCTTCGATACTGCATAGCACAGGAATTTGCATCTCCAAATTATACACTTTCTCCTGCAGTTTATGCCACAACTCGCTCTCTACAAACCAGAGCTCTGGTCTATCTGTGTTTCAGAACACAGAACACTACATAAGCTTTAGGAGAGCCAGCAGGAGCATATTAACTGACATCTGCAGAGTCAGAACAGGACAAGAGGATTCAAAAGGAGGTTTTCTTCCCAGTGACAAATGTCAATCAAAAAGCATGTTTCTGCTAGGAAAGGCTTCAGTTAAACAGGTTCTCTGCAAAACAAGAATTAGTAGGAAAATCATTTTGAGATAAATTATGAGATACCAAGTTATATACCATATGGATACCAAACATAAAGAAATAGTCCCAACCAATAGCCACTATGTAGTAGGACACTAAAACCACTGTGAATACTTGTAAGAAAGAAGAGCTATCAGTCAGGCCTGCCTTTGTTTTCCAGGGGAATACTGTGTCCAGAGCACTGCACCTTTTGTCTGGACAGATAGTAGAGTTGCAGTAATAGTGTTTCTGATGTCAGTAAAGTTCTGCTGGCCAAAAACATACTAGATCAGACAATTTGGCTCTTTGTCTTGAAAATGCTCCTACCCAGAGCAGTGAATTGTTATCCTGAACTGACTCTCAGTTTCCCAAATACATTAGACTAATATTTCGCAAAGTATGATCTGAAAAAAAAAAAAAAACAAAATATTAACATCTCTGATGATAGTTATAAATAAAAGTACAGGAAAGGATACGTGATGTTCCCAATATTTTAAGGTTTTTCAATTGGTCTAAAACATCTGGGCACCACACATTTATACCTATGTCTTCGCTAGATGCCTGAACCAGACATTTTCTAAATGGAGAACATAGTAAATATATTTCCACCTTTCAGGGTGAATTTTGGGCTTTCTTTTATTTTCATTGTTTTCAAATTACTCCTTTCTTAATCTGTTTCTTTTTCACCCCATAAGGAAGATTCAAAACTTGACATTCATTTTGGTGGGAAAACATGCCCTCAAGAGACGTCACCATGTGAAATAAAATCCTGCGTACTGGGCCACTTTTGCTGCAGCCTGGGATCTTTCACATATGTGCAAAGTGGATGTGAAGTGCTGTCATTCTCAACCAACCAGAGTGGCCACACAAGTGAAAGTGGAGACAAGCGTGCAGCCTTTAAAAAAAGAGAGCCTAGGTACTGCTGGAGTTCTGCAATAGAAAGCAATATTACTCCCCTCTGGACGGGAGACTTCCGGGGGACTGTGCTGGTGTCGCTGCTGATCAGCGACCCTCCTTCTGATGACTTTGGCCTGCCAGCAGTGGTTATGGTCCCCTGCCATAAAACACTGGCACACATAAAATGAAGTTCACTGCAGCTGTAAACTTGTGTTTCACCCCTCATTTCTTTACCATTGCTTCTTCTTTCTCTTTGTCTTTTCTCACTTCTTTCTCACATCCCAGCAATGTCTGAGAAAATGAGAGAAGTGGAGTTTGTTTCTGCATAGCAGACTTCCTCTTCTTCCATGAGAGAATTGAGATTTAACTCAGGAAAGATTTTAATCAGGCTTCTGAAGTGATAGGGTTGAAAGTGAACACACTTAAGAGAGGAGCATTTCTTTAATAAACTTTGAAAGTAGGTCATAGGTGAAATAAAATACATAAACTTTAAAAAAGATCTTTCCCCTCCAGATGGGATGCCGTGTATGTATGTCTCCAGTACTCTAATATACATACATGATTAAAAAGACATTTGCCTCGTATAAAGTTTGAAGCAGGTAATTTTTGTGTTTCCTTATGCAAAAAAGAGTCTGAAATACTTGATAGACCTCAATATGAGAGCAGCTGCTCTCTTTTTTTCAGAGGAACTGATGGGCTATTAGCCAGGGAATACTTGAGCCTGTAGGTTCTTATAGTTTACTTTGCAAGTGTGACCTATGAGTTTTTAGTTTTATGTGTGTACATCCATCTCTCACAAATCAACTTCAATTGTGAAATAGTTTTCCTCTGTGTATACTTAGATAATGAATTCTTCCTGTTGCAAAGTGACCTCTAGAGTCTGAGAACTAGTTTCATTTCAATTTGTGTCAATGAAATACTTGACAAATTGCTCTATTTAGAGTCACGTATATCCTGGATTTCAGTGCTGAGCATTGCTACCCCTCTGACAAAGATAAATCAGGCTGTAAGGTTTGCCCTGTATCTTCATGTCATGACTGCAATTACAGATACAAGCCCAAAGTGCAGTCTCTGAACAAAGTAGGATGCATCACAGTGACACACTATTTACTTTCGTAAAGATTACAGGCATCATGCAACTTGAAGATTTTAGAAAGTGCTTTAAACAGAGCATGAGGCCTAGTAAAAGAAAACCAAACACACTAACTAGGCAAGTGTATACGGATTTTTTTTCTGTATTTTTTTCTTTTTTTTCTATTTAAGTGAATACCAGTTAGATGGACTGTCAGCTCAGTTTAGCTGTGAGGCTACTGATTTAACACTGTTTCCACGACACAAAGAGCATTTCTGGAGGGAAGCCATGTCTTGGCTTCTTTTGTGACTCTGCAGGATTCTCCTGGAGGAGCCATAACCCAATCTTCTTTATTAACCAAAAAAACCAAGAAAATTTGTGTACTGTTGATCTGAAGGCAAAGCCTTCATCACAGGGATGATGAAATCATGTGCTTATGATTTGCCCTTCCATATGCTGCACTGATAGAAGCCAATGTTTCTTGGAGCAGCTGCCACTTGTTCTTTTTCTCCTTGCTCCTCAATTATTTGAGCTTCACCTGTTCCTTTCTCAAATTAGCCCAAAATTGTTTTTCATTTCTAGGCTTATGCCAACAGTAGCAACTGTACCAACTGGTACCTAGGCCTGAGATCAGTGGGCCATTCACTTCTGAAATGATGTGTTCTTAATTTCTTTGAATAGAATCAAAGGTTTACAAAATTAGCCCAAGGATTCAAAAAATGGAAATTATTCCTGAGCAATATACATGCAATATACAAACAGATACTATCATGTATCTCAGGAACAAAAAAGTATATAGTATCACCTCCAAGAAACTGAACAATCAACCAAAACCAGAGAAACCTGTTTTTGTTAAGTAGACTGTGATTATATTAATTAGAAATGGTCTGACTCCAAAATCCTCAGTCAGACTGTTACAAAGTTTTTTAAAGTTTTCAAGTCCACATACAAATCAAAATCGGAATATTTCACTGAAGACATTTGTCTTTCTAATATTTTTTATACTGTTAAGCTCTTACTGACTCTAAAACCAACAAAAAACTTTAGCTTGACAATATGAACTTAGGGTTTATACAGAAATTATTATTTAAAATTACAGTTAAAGTTCATGTTTATAACTGAAATTCTATTGTTCAATAAGAAAAAGAATGAAGAAACATGCAGAGGTTGCATGTTTCAAACTGAAAGCAAGAAAAGCAATCTTTTATACATTTACTCTTCTAATATTGTGAAGACAAGAGCATGCAGAATTTGTAACGCAGCTATAATTAGTCCAGCTACATTTTTATATTTTCAGTTATATTTACTGGGAGAGTATAATTTCTTTTCTTTTCTTTAAATGCCTACTCTTTCCTCTCTAGATCTGGTTTCTCTATAAAAGGTTGTTGCTCCACATTTGCAAAACAATTCTGAGCTGATATTCAGTAATGCAAGAGGGTGGTTTCTAAACCTTCCAGTAAAGGTTTCTAATTCAGCTCTCATAAAAGCAGTGGAAAGCCCTCACTTACTGTGTTCAGTGAGAGCTGAACGCATCCTAAAACCTGGAGTAAGTCTCTTTGACTGGAGGTTACAAAAAAAATTCAATTTCCATCTAGCATTTATGATCCAACATGACTAAAAAACCATCAGCCACAATTCAGAATCTCTATGACTTTAAGACAGTTCCTAAAGCAAAAGCCCTAATCAGCTCCTACAAACAATTATCAGTAGACAAGATGAATAAGAATTCTTTGTTTATTCATATCTAAGCCTTATAGTTGTAAGAGGACCTATGAGTATAATTTTCCATATGCTTCATTTCAGGGACTCGCATGCAGCTATTAGTAAAAAAGTATCCCTATAGGCTCTGAAGAACTGGGAAAGATCAGTGGTGAAATCCATGCCTTATTCATTTAAAAGAAATCTTAAAAAAAACTTCAATATATATTCCAATCCACCTTCTACAAGGTTATTTTGAAAAATATGAGTATCATTACAAGGAATACTGCTGGTACCACTTTTCCAAGGGAACAAAAACACAAACTCCACAGAACCATGTTTTTTGTAAGTGCAAGTGTTCAGCCTCCTCATATATAGCCATAGTAAATCAAAGCACACTTTTATGCAGGCTGGGTTAGAAAGGAAAAGGAAGGAGAACTGAATTTGATGTCATGCTCACTTTTGGTTTTTTAACTGGGGTTTGGATTGAAGATTTTTTAAATTATATTGAAGTAAAATTAAGAAAAGGCAAGATGTCATAGGCAGGATCACTAATCAAACACAGCCTAGATAATGTGCACCATGTCTTGCTCAATGGGAAGTAATTACTATAACATTAGCTTTGCAGTGCTTAAACAACCATTTCATTATATTTTTTCTACACTGATTAAATTTTCTCAGCATTTATAATGCATCATTACATCTGCTTTGTGCACAGATAATGCACAGCATAGCTACTCATTAAAACTTCCCTGCTCTCCTTCATAATTTTTAATAAATCTAATTTGACTGATTTGCATAAAGTTTTAAAAAGAATTGTTAGTTCTTTATTAACACCATATCTTAGGTGTGAAGTGACTAGGCTACCACTTGCCAAAAGCAATTTTTTTCACTTTCAAGGCCTCAGGGAACTACGCGTGCCRGAGGTAAATAAGAGTAAGCTCTAGTCACAAACATTGGTATACTACAGCAGTCCACAGCCAAGCATCACTGCAGCATGGCGTGAGCACATGATCTTACTGCCATTCCCCTTGTTGCTATGACATTTTGTCTCATGGGTGCAGTAATGGAAAAAAAAAAAACCTCTCAGTCTTCTGGTTCATAATAAGTTTCATGGATATGAAGGATACTTCAGAGAACAACTAAGGAAATAACCTGTTTAAATTATCTCAAGAGGAATTTTATATTCTCTCAAGCAAAAAGCTACACTGACTATTAATCCAAGTGTTGTACAAGATGGTTACTCTGGGCTGAATTTTCTGAGTCTGGGGGAAAAAATCCTTATTTTTTTAAACTAACAAATGAAAAAGCCTAGCTTATTTCTTTAAACCATTGTGAAGYAGATGATTTAATTATTGCCCTTGATTTCATCATTAGATGCAAGACTGTACCAAGAAAAAACAGAAATCTTGATTTATTTCTCTTTATCATTTATGATTTTTTAGATCTCTGCCAGATCCCACTCCATCTTTTTTTTTTTTTAGTTTCTTTCTTAGATGTCGTACTTCTTATGTATGAACATTGTATTTTCTATTTGGACAATGTAATGAGCTGACAGAGCTGACAGATCTGGGAGCTCTGTGGGCCCTGGCTCCCAAATACACAATTGCTGATTTTCGGGAATTTGAAGCTCCATTCCCACTCATAAAGCATCATGAAGTTTGGGGGCGAACTTTGTGACCAGGGTGAAAGTACTCTTCTGCCTGTCATCAGAAGGAAATATCCATCTTCATTCATCTCTCCACCAGGGAAGTAACAAATCTTGACAAATGAGAAGGCTCAATCAAAGCCAAGTTCTACTTTCAATGACATTGATGTATATCCAAAGAAACTTCTCTTGCTTTGAGGGGGTTAAGCTAGTAGTATCCAAGATGAGGATTTGCCCTGACATGTTTACATTTCTGTTATTTTAATTAGAGTAACTCCAAAAATGGGGTGCTGAAGAAGATGCCATCTTGATTTCCTTTCTAATACTTCCTCTTTAATTCATTTACTACCGCAGTGATCCAAAATAATCACATCATACCTTTTTTTCAGTGCTGCTGGGAAATTAATCCAATTTACTGATTATCCTTATTTCTGACCAGAACTTCCTTAGCGTCTCCTTCAGAGCCATCAAGTGCTTCTAAAAGACATCTGTGCCACTTAGTTTTAAAGAGCTGCAAAGTTTGAGGCCAACAGCATGTGCTGTAAGTCTCTTACTTGGWYCCCTTGGRTCTTATCTTATTGAATAAYAAGMATTAMGATTGCTGATGCTTCTGTGATTGRAGGACCACTGAAAACAGSAGAACACTCCATCAAATTTTAAACTGTCCTTAATAACTCCCTTTTTGTTATTAAGAAACTTTTCTCAACACAGRTGACATACTTATTTTCCTTTGGTTTCTGATTTATACTTCTTTCAAATGTATATGGAAAGATTACTTRTATTCAGTTGTAAACTCATCTTGCTCAGTCTGCTTTATCTGGAAAAAAAGTCAATCACATTGCAATATGCACAATAACATGCATTATTAATAATGGCTTGTTGATTGCTATAGATTTTAAATGTCTGTCTCTCTCTTACTGTTATTGGAGTAAAAGAATTTGATATGATTACAGTCTAAAAGAACTTGATATGATTATAGTCTATAAGTAGGTTGCCCAGTATTGCAATTCTTCAATTTGAAGTCACATGTTTCTAAAACTGTTCAGGTCAAGTTACTGTATTACCCCAGACAGAATCCAAGTATCGGACAATATTGTGAGTATAGCTGTGCAAACAGGTGGTCACTCCTAAGGAATAACCTTATATTACAAAATAGTGAGGTGGGAAAGTGATTAAAATATTTTTGTGACTCATTTTAAAGATGGCTATGTGCAAGTCAGTTGTGGTTAGTGAGGAATTTTTGCACTGGGTAATATACTATTTCTTTCCCAAAAGCATGTTGGCTTTTTTAAAAAAGTCCCCACAGCCTACTTTCCTTCTGTGTGCAAGCTGATCTGTGCTAGAATTGTTTCTGCTTGCTCTACAGGCACTTCAGAACAGGAAAAGAAAAAGCATTTTCTATTCTTGATATAGATGTAAATATTTTCTCTTAGGAGAAATGAAAGCTTTTATCTGCCCAGTAAATTATAACTTGTCCTCTGCTCAAAGAGAACATGTCTGGCTGGAAGTTTTTCTTTGATGGGAATTAAACAACACCAGCATTTTATTAGAGGTACCTGGTCTATACTAACTAGATAGCAATAGAAGTTTTACACTAGACATGAAAGCCTAGCATCAGTTTCAGCTTTATGGGCATGCTGCCAATAATTACTTCTCAGCAATCTTTGTCTCAGGAAAGATCATTCCTCTGTCCTCACCCATCTCTGTAGGCACAAGTTCTTGAAGTCCTTCTCCTGTATTTATACACAACAATACTATTTCAAAAGAAAGTGCTGGCTTGTGATCAAAGAGAACAAATACTCCCCTTTCTCCTTTCCCCCTCAGAGAGGCCACACTATTTGAAGTTTTCCGAATAAGCCAAATACAAAAAAAGAATCAAAAGATTGTAAAGGAACAGCCTTTCAATAGCTTGACATCAGAAAAAACTGGGAAAAGATAAGGAAAACACCAGAGAATAACATCTGTCTGAAAACTCAGAACCACTCTGCAGTCCCATAATGAAATAAACTTTTAAGATCCTTTTATTAGACACAATTAGAAGTTTCCCTCTTGAAGAGGAAACCAGCCTTCTTCAGAAAGCTTTACTCCCCTCTACCTTCAGCTGCCAGAAGATCTGAGGTGGGAAGCAAGAGTCTTAAGAGCCAAGCAAACCATAGGACTTTCATCCTTCAGATCATGAGACCAGATCCTTCAGAGGTGAACAGCACAGCTCTCCAGACAACACTACCCTCTCTTTCTTTGTAAACAAAAGGAGAAACAGTGCCCTAGGGCTCATTTAAACTCTCCTACAAAGCTAATACTATAGTTTCTGCTTTCTTTTCTCTTAAAACCATTTTATTTCATTTTAAACTCAGAACATACATCCATCACATCAAACAGATTAACGGTGCTTTTCCATGCAGACTGTGGGTGCACTGACCTACTCTTAAGGAGGGCAGCAAAGTCAGTGTACAAGGGGTGTGTTTCTCTCCAAAAAAGGATCCACGTTCACCCCACCACAGATTTCTGCTTGAAACTCATAGGACTTGTAGGTGAGCACTCTTTTTCCATTGGTATTGCTAATACCTACTGCTTCCTGTAAAGCTAGTAAGTCCATGCCAGTGACTTCACAGAGCAAGGGGCAAGAATTTTTTTCCTGAGAACTTGTAGCCAAATGACCTTGACAAAAGCTGGCTAAATAAGAAGGAAACAAAACTACAATAGGAAGACATCCACCCAGAAATGGAACAACTCTTAAAATKAACTCAGTGAAAGAGATTAGGCACGTGTAATTGTAGCACATTGGGTGCTAAAATATTTTCTAACACAGATGATGAGAATTGTCCCTGTTCAGCTGCAACCAGTGTTTCACTGAAAGAGTGACTAAATGATAGAGCGTTCATTACTCAGTTCAATATCCTGGGCTGGGCATAACTTTGCAAGGGTTGCTAGATAATTCAGGAGAAATACTTATGTTCTCCCTGCCTCACTGCCCTTAACTGTAAAACTAAGTCATTTACATTTCATGATCACACTTTGGTCTAACTTGCTGTTCAAGATCCTTAATAGCTGGTGCATTGTATTATTTTTCTATTCACTTGCAGAAACCCTGCAGTCGCTACACTGACATGCAAAACTTCAGTGATAAAAAGTAAGAGGTGGATGAATGTATGGACAAATCAATGAACGCAGACTGTGAATTTGAGGCCAAATAGTAGGAAATGAAGAAGGAGAACAACTGCAATTCACAGAGACTTTTTAAAGACACAGAGCTGACAAATATCATAACCACCTTGGTTAAGAAGTAACCAGATCCCGTTTTCAGTCAAGCATAAATCTCAGTGTATTACAAGTCTCTTTAGCTCTGCTTGTTCTCACATAAACATTGCTGTTATCCACACAACATGGTCTTCCTATGAAGTCCTTCCTTAATGAAATTGCATCCATTGCTCATGGAAACATCCCAGTCTCCTGGGTCTTTTTCCACTGCTAAAAAAATTCCTATTCTGTTCTGCCTTGCATTACTACCCGTAGAACAATTATTCATCATTTATCAGATGCAGAAAAATTACTTTCTCTTCCTTTTCTACATTTAGCGATACTGGACACCAGGCATTTGAATATAAGAGATGCCAATGCAGATTGTGGCCTCCGCAGCAAAGACAGCTAGCTAGATGACACAACCAGGGATAGATTAAAGTAGTACAAGAGGGCATCTTTAGCACAAAGCTTTCTGAAAAGCTTGCCTGAGTCTGGAAGAAACTCTCTAGAGCAACACTGCATTCAGGATACACAAACTAGGAATGAAAGTATCTGAAAACGAACTAACGCATTCTTGATTAGCATGCAATTCTAATTAAATCATTACTTTGGTACTGGAAGAAAGGTTTTCTTTAGTGCATATAATATGGTGTTATCTGATCCTAAAATCCTATGKCTATCCTTATGAGAAAAAATTTAGAAGCAATTTATCCTATCCATCCCCTTGTGGGCAAAAGATGGAACAGCTTCCAACTCAAAATTGTCTCGTTATGTCTACTTTTGTGTATAAATCACTTCTCCTTTTCCCACCTATTATCCTCAAGTTTTTCCTCTTGCATAATAATTTTTGACATTATTATGGTTTCTGTAACATTGGCAAGCCAAGAAGCTTAAACCATTTGCATAAGGACGTGGACTTTGCTTAACTGAGCAGGAGCTTCRTGGAATTTGGCATATCAGTGCCCAGAACCTTATCAAGTATTTCAAGGGTGTGGGTGTAGATGTGTGCATGCTCACATCTATGGAAAGATACCTTCTATCACTCCAAACATTTTCATTCCTGTGAAAAGAAAAGAGTTAATGGTTATTGCTATTTGGCATATTCAGGATAGAGCCAGCTATCTTGCACAAGCAAAATGGACAGCTGCGGTAGACTGCCTGCAGGGCACCAACACAATGAGTACTTGGTGTGTGTGGAGTGGCATCTACTGCTGTTCCTGTTTTCCTGCCAATCTGGACGAAGCAAGAGTGTCCCCAGGTGCTCTATTCATATCTCTGCTTCTCCCCTCTGTGGCCATAGCCCAGCCAGGTGCCCTTCAAAGCTTTGAGCAGTAAAATTCAACTCTGATTCAATTTCAATAAAATTAATCTCTGACTCAAGCTTAACCAAGAAAACTGAAGACTTTACAAAATAAAAACTTAGGCCAGCCAACAAGTCAAGTGTGATTGCAAACAGCCCACTTCTCACCTGGCAGGAATAATGCAGCGCTGCCAAGAGATGTAGCAGGCTCAGGCCAGATAAGGCTGCCTCACCAAGGATCAGCAGGTGCCATTCTACAAAGACCTCATCTCTGCTTGCAGGCTGCTCTTTGGAGTTAGGCTAGAAAATAATTCAAAAAATAATAAAAAAAAAAGAATAAAATGAATGTTTTATTATTGTTCTGTTCGGCTAAGGAGAACAGAAATAAAAATAGAATTTGGGACAGAGACAGCAGCACATTCTGGCAGCAAGCATACTCATTTCTTTCTGAAAGATAATACTATCTGTCAAGATCTATCCCATAAAGGGTTTCATATACTGCTGTTCCACTTCCTCACATTCAAGTTGAAAAGATCAGAAATTGTTTTCTAGGGGACTCAGAGCCAGAAATCATTCTTTCTATCCAGGTTGCTGTAAGAATGAAAAAGGTTAGCAAGCCTAACAAGACAATAAAGGAAAAATGTGGTGTAAAGGGGAAACCTGAAAAGAGATGTGGGTAGAAGCAGTATTCGCAATGCAAATTTGACACAGCCTACAGAAGAACTTCAGCAGACTGGCAGGAAAAATTATTTTAGTATAATGAGCTGCATTCATAGTAATTCCCCCAGATAGATGTCAGGAAATGCAACAAACAGAACTTTGTTCTCATACACTTCTCTGATACACCATTTTAAATATTACCACCCTGAAAGCAAGCCCCTATGAAAATTTTCAGATTAATTTCAGGTACTACTACTAAAAAGCAAAGCTACCCACAAGACAGAGCTTGTTTCAAGATCAGCAAATCATTCTGTCGATTAGTTTTTCTATGCCCAGACTCTCCCAAGTCTCTGCATGAGAAAGCAGTATTCACTGGCTTGTACTAAGCTTTGCTGCCTGTGCTCAGTTGCAACTTATATGTAGAAGTGTGCAGGCATTCTGCAGCACACACTGGCTGCAGGCTTAAGTAACACTGAATGTCAGTCTTTCAGAGCTCACAAGGTGACATCCCCAGCAGTACCACAGTGAAATTACTGAATAAGAACACAGAGACATGAAATTTAGAATTTTGTGCCACCTATTTGGCACCACAGACTTTGGCCAAGATCCTTTATATCTGACTTCCCTTCCCCTGTGGGAAAAGGATGGCTGCTTTCTACCGGTGTACAGGGAGTTCATTCCCACAGTATCTGTGACTGGGGAATTGCAGACCTTGCTCATTTAGTGTTTATGAAGTACACTGAGCTGCCCAGAGCTCCTGTATTTTAAGTAAAGGTATCACTAGCAAGCTGTCAGCGGTACCTAGTAGTACAGCTATCAGTATTCCTATTATATAAAAGGGAATTCTCAGGTATTTGGAAACTGTTTGGATTGGATGTCATCTCAGACCATAGGGACTGATGCTGGAAAAACCCGTTTTCAAATAGAAAGTCACTCAACTGCTCAATTAAATCGAGCTCTGTTGCCTTATTCCTGAAGTCAGACTGGAGCTCCACTGGCACAGATTGCTAAATCAGCACTGAAAGCTATTCATTTTCTTACGCTCCTGAAAATACCTGCATCAGATCACTGAAGTCTTTATGCTGTGGCATGTTTTTAAAGAAAAGATGGGTATGTAATCTTCTCTGCCTATCAGAAGCATCCAGCAGCAACATCAACAACTATCTCAAACTCAGTTGACATTCCTCCTCTTTTCTACCCTTCGTACTGTCTTCAAAAGCATAGACCATAAAATATATTTGTTAACATCAGATGGACTAAGACCAGAGAAAGACAACGTTTTAATAAAAAGTATTACTTCCAGTGGCCATATAGATACTAGATACATTAAGTTATGATAGACTAACTTGATTACTTCCACTTATCACATTTTCAGCTTCATCCACATCTACAGAGGTCCAAGGTGTACATTTTTCTCTGCAGCTCCAGGGTATGGAGAAAGCATGAGGACTTTTGACTGGAACTCTTTCCACAGTCAGGCCATTTTTTTTTAACTGAACATGTTACAATTTATATGCATTTTCCTTCCCCTTTCTCAGTTTGACGGGAGGGGGAAAAAAGCTAGTTGAAAATCTACATCTGACCACTCTGACAGCTGCTCTCAAAAAGGTTTTCCCATCTAACATGGACTACAATTTTTTCTGGTTAGTGAACAAGTATAATGTTACTTTTCACATTCCTTAAAGCAAAGCCATCTTTATTTTAAAGGAATTGAAACTGTGTGACATACAAGAAAAAAAATGAAAATGTAAACTCGTAACAAACTACTAACATTGTTTGAAAATACATAAATTCAATATAAATTCTGAAGTTTATCCAAGTGGTTCATTTTTTTTCCTATATAACATGGTCTAAAAAGTAGAACATTTTATCCTATGGCAATCTTTTTCTTCTGAGGATTTTTTCACAGTCCTGCATACTTTTTGGGCTTCCTTAAAGATAAGTTATTGGGCTCAACACGTGTACTTAAAGCTTTGCTGATACATAAAGATTTGCAGGATTAGAATCTTGAAATCCAAATCTTGAGGATACATTCACATAGTTCTGAACAGAACTGAACAAAAAAAGAGGAGAAAACAGAAAGTATGCCACTAAGGAAAAAATAAATCTAAAATAGCAGATTTGTTTGCTGGTTTTTTTTTTATAATAGGCCTGTTTGAATCTGGACTTGACACCATGTTAGAAGTTTAAAGATCAACTTGCTTTATGTGTTTTCCTGTCTTGAACCTCAATATGCAGTCTTTCTCCTTAAATTAATCTCTTCACTGTAGTACAGTACCATACAACCTCCTCCCACTTTTCCTCTAGTCCTTCCCCAGCATCCTCACCTCTCCAGCAACGTCTCTGTCTCCAGTCCAGACTAGCATCTACCAGAATTTTGAGAACTCATTTCAGCATAATGAAAGGTGGGGAAAAGGGACAGGAAACAACCATGCCATAAGATAAACTAGAGTACAGGTTCTCAGAAACTTTGTAATTTGGAGATTTCAACTGGACGTGGCCTACTAGACTTCTGGTATGTGTCTATCATTACCTCTTCATGTGATGATGAAAGTGTTGATGATTGCCATAGGATGAATTGTTCTATAAGCATGGCTTAATCAGGAGGCAAGCACAGGCTATCAAGCATCTCAGCATTGCCACGGTTCAAATAATGTCACAAGCTACGGCGGGTCTCTATGGAAATGATTTGCTCCTTATGGAGGTAGCTCTGTTTATGAGCTGCAAAATGTTTTGAATCAGATGTCTGCTGTTCAAATCTGTTACTTCTGGCAAGACTTTTGAATGATACCTCAGGGAGCAGTTATGGACAAGTAGAGGAATTGTCTATAAAAGTTTACAAGAGGTCATTCTTTAAACATATCCTATGCTGTACTTGATCATTTTGTACATTTTCACTAATGCATGACTCCCTTTCTATGGGCCTCACCTCATGAAGCCAGAAATTTGTCAGGCCTTCATGTTTTTTTCCATTTGATCTCATCTTGTAAACCGGGACTGGGGAGTCTCAGGTATTTTGGACAGCAGAACACAAACTCATTGGAGGTCTGCTCCTTTTCACATCACTGGCAGAGTACGTGAAAAAAAGAAAAAAAAAAAGTAGGCTTGCTCATTTTTAAATTCATTTCCATAGCACGATGTAGAAGGGATTAACAATAACTGGGAATTCCAGCAAGCAAGGAGTCACTCACAGATGACATCAGAGTCAGCAATGATCAACATGAGCAGACGCTAGAGCTAGGATAGAATTGAAACAGTCACCGGATTCCCTAACCTGTGCATCTCAAATGCACCACACTTCATATCTTAGAGTGTCTTATTTCCCAAAACAGCAAGTCCCAGCAGGAAGCAGGGACAGGCCTCAGCAGAGGTACCATCTTGATGTTCAGGAGGAGCCTTAACAGACCTCTGAGACAAGTTCAGTCATATGAAGCCAGTGGGCAGATAAGTATTATTTATCTACCCAAAAGGCAAAACTAAAGCTTTAGGAAGGCACACAGTGAGAATTTCTTCACTATTCACATCCCAGATTTTGCAGCCATGTGATGCAGCACCCACTATGAAACAAGTTCCTGCCCTAGAAAGGCTCCAGGCTCTAGAACAGGTGCTAATGTCAGTAAATGAGTCACAGTGGAAAACCCAAGTCCTGCAGGGTAGCCATAAAACAGAAGATAAGAAAAAACGTGCTACGTGACTAAGAAACTATATAATTTATCAGAAATTTATCAACTTTATCAGAAATAAATGCTTAAAATAGGTTCAAATAGCAACACTTAAGTCACTGACACAGTACACAAATGTTGTTCTATTAGAAATTACATGTTATAATGAGGTGATTGATTAACCATCATATTCTTCCTTCTTCAGTATCACAAACAGTGGATCGTGGTATTCTCCTGTCTCATCCCCATCTGCCTTTAGGTTAGAATTTTTCTTTCTTTGCTTATTTGTATCTGCCAGTGAAAGATCTGAATGTTTTGGGAGTGAGTGTAAAATCTGCCAACAGTGCCAGGAACGTAACACATGAGCTCACATACAGACATTATTAATTTTTCTGTAAATGGATTAATGCAGGAAGATAGATAAAATTCTTGTGTGCAAATGGGATGCAGTGCATGATCTTTCAAGAGTAAAGAGCAGAACTGCTGAATCAGTACAGCAGTTCACTGAGGTCTTGGCCCGGCTCCTTTGCAGCTAACAGAAGTTTTCTTACTGACTTCAATGGTATGAAGGCATACTCCAGTAGTATCTGAAGTTTCATACACATGCAAGAAGTGCCACAGTGGAGTATCAGGAAACCAATTTAATAAGTCAGCATACCCCTCAAGTATAATAAACTGCTCAAATATCAAATCCTCTGCCTTTCAAAGATAAGACTCTCTACAAGAGGAACCACAGAACAATCACGCCTGTGGAGAAAAAAGGCAAAAAGAAAGAACTTGCAACAAAATCAAAAGCCGTTCCATTTGAGGACAATGCATTGCATCATAAATGTCTGGTTTAGCCTCTAAAAATGTAAATTCATGCTGTTACACAGAAACTACTCATTTTCTTTACTAATTTTGCACTACTTTTACTCTGGGAACAAGACTCATAAAAGCATATATATATATATATAAAGTAAAACACAAAGTAGGATGTTGTAAATCTGCATCTTTTATTGAAACTAACACTCATGTTTCTCAGATGCAGCCTATTTGCTATTTAGTCTAATTTTAAGTTCTTTTTCCCAATTTTTGCTGTGGAATTAGAGTTGTGCCTTACACTTGGATGTCAGAGCTTCAGAGTGGAAGTCAGGCACATGCACCAGCACATGAGCATTTCAAAGCTCCCCCATCAAAACATGATTTTGGAACAGTCTCCCAGAATTGGTCATTCCCGCCAGCAACCACATTTATAACTCTGCATCATCCATAAGGCTGAGACTGATAAATATGCTGAAAAGGTCATGTCATGTAGCAGTTGCTAAAGGGATACTACAAAAGGCCACAAGTAATAAGTCAAGCAGGAAAAATTTACTCACTAATCTTAACACTCTTAAAGTCCTTCTTTGCAGAAAGGCAAAATTGCTTGCTGGAACAGAAGATGCCCCTGTCTAGCTAACACTCTCAGTACCTTCCTTGTTGAAGTCCTCTACTGAGACAAAACATTTGGTACATTTTTGTTATTAAGTTGGGGCTTTTATGACTACATAAGAAAAGAGGATGAGAATTCACATAATGTGTTATACGGGTCCATTTCAGCATGATAATTATCTGGCTTTTCCAAACATAAGATGTGCATAAGGTACCAGTGACACAATTTCCAGTGACTCTGACAATCTTCTCAGCATATGGAATGTCACAAATAACATGGCTTTTATTTTGTCAACAGTTTTAATTCATCCATTCACTATTTCATTGCAACCCTATCACAGCACATGTAATGTCACAAACCCAACTGAAACTGCTTCTCTTCTTTGTATTTCCCATTACCTACTACAAAATAACGCCAGACAGATATACCTGTTTGGTGTAAGCGTTAATTCCAGAAATGAGTGCAATAAACACTCTCAAAGCATTTGCAGCTCTTGCAGCAAGGCATGGATATTGGAAACTCATCTTGGATACAGACTGTCTTTTTACAACAGAAATTGTATTTAGAAACAAAGTACACAGAACATCAGCTTACCTCAAAAGATAAAACAATGGGAATATTTGTTTTGGCAGAACTCACAGGGAAATGGTTACTGTTTTGTAGGAAATTTTAAAAGATAAAATAAGGTTTGGCTCATCAATAAAGTAAACTATAAACTTCAACAGCAAGGAACCCAGGAAACTAAGTTTCTTTATTAGACTTCTTTGCTGTTGTTTTTCCACTCAGTGACACAGATCATTTAAAATGATAACCAGCAGTTGAGCCAAAAGAAAGCTCCTGATAAAGAGCAGCTTTAGGAGGGCAGGAAGCTTTAGCAGGAATATATTCTGCTGCTATAAACTTTCAAATGCAAATGGTGTGAAATCTGAGTATCTGGCTACAATAGTGCCCCCAGGTGACGTCCCTGTTTCTATCAGTTATTCCTGTGTGCTAATGCTGTAACAGTACTGAAAGGGACTCGTATCAAGCTGTTTAGGACCTGTGTTTCCAGTGCTTTGGAGCTACAGTTCATCCCCTGGAAAGTCCGTGATGCACATACAAATTCCACTTCAGCATCAGAAAAGAGCAGACTACAGACTATGTGAAGATCAGCCCAGATTCATCTCTTACTTGGTCCAGCAGCCTTGAAGGGAAAGAAATCAGCTTCTACGCAAAGCACAGCTGATGGATGCTGCACTGAAACCTTATCCTGCCTGGACATCAGGACAGTCTCAGCAGCTAGGCTAAGGGGCAGGGAGTTTTTTTTTGGAGGAAGCTTTTTTATTTGTTTTACCATTAGCCAGGAGAGTGGATGAAACAAGGGATGAGTTTAATGGAGAGGAGGACACTTCAAAGATATATTTACTGAAAGTAAGTTTCATGAATTTGCTACAGTATTACACGGGTGCTGTTCTGTACATCTTCAACAGACATTTCACATACATTTATTCCACTACCAATATTTGTTAAGTAGAAAAATACTAAAAAAAGGTATGCTGGGAAGCAAATGGGAATTTGTAAGTGTGCAAGACAAACCTGGCCATTAGGCTGAAGAAACGTTCAGTGATGGCACAGGTAATTCTTAGCCTTTATTCTGAGCTCTTGCATTTCCTGGAGAAGAGCCAGACCTCTCTTTTGGCTCAAAGAAAGGTTTAATCCAGGGCTGGAGGTATACGTGATTTTTCTGGCTCCATCACTTAGAGCCAAACATGTCCACTCTTGGGCAGTGCTAACAAGGATTGAGGGCAGAAGCTATAATCCCTTGGCTTCCCTGTAAATCCACCCTTGAAGCATAGACTTGAGTTCACATGGCATCTAGGAGTAGACTCCACCCACTTCTGGTATCTATCTGGCAGTGGTCTCCYGTATCTCACCTAACTAGATACCTATAGCCTAGGGAGGTCAGCATGCATGCCTTGCATCCATGTTGTCTCTCCTGAACTGGCCTCAGGAGTCTCACTTAAAGCCCATTTACACTGCTGAAGTATCACGTAAAGGCCCAGATGTAACCAGTATGTATCACTGTAAGACAAACGGAAACCCAGAGGGATTTAATGACTATTATTCTCCCAAAGATAGATACTGTTCTTTAAAAATTAGCTATAAAGAACTCTGAAACTTTAATAAAAGTTTGTCTGTCAAACCATCTGCTCTGTACCATGGATCATTCCCAGTTAATTCACACAAGTTTCTCCAAKAACACTTGCAAATCACTGAGGTCAAGACGAGCATATCCTGCTCATAACTGACTGAGAAACCTGGCGTAGAGTGAATAATGTATTTGCTATTCATCCACCTCTTCCTTTCAAGAACTGAAACAATACTGTTGTCACCACCAAGACTTTGCTATTAAGAGATGCCTGATTGAGCAATACAGCTCTCCAAGTATGCACTGGTGTTGCTGCATCCATTGCAGTGGAGTTATCATCCTGTACAATGAGGCACCATATATATGTCCCTGATGTGCAAGTATACAAGGAAGAGATCTTACTCCACCCTAGAAAATATTTAAACACATCCTTAGACCTGTGTTCAGGGGCAGGCCTTGAAGCTTCAAGTGCTTGGGACCTTACAGGACAGAAGCCCTCTTCCCTAGAAGCTGTGAGATATTTTTCAGACCAGTGAAGAAGTACAGATTCTACTTCAGACAGCAGGATTTAGGGGTTTTTTTTGTCAGTTTGAATGTAATAGGGAATACAAGTATATTTTCATTTGCTGCCTGAGGGAAAAAAATCAACACCTGCCATTTTGGAAGTTGTACAGTTGAAGGGCTGGCTGCTCCAAACATTTAATCAAAAGCTAGGAATCCGCAGCTAGCTGTTCCTGCTTATTAAGGGTGAAAATGTTTTAAACACCTATGATTCAGGCTGTCTTTGTAATTTCTTTTCATAAAAAGAAGTCAGGACAGCTGTAGTTTGTTGTTTTCTAACCACTTAATGCAAGTGGATGAAAGAGCCACCTTCTCCATAACATTAACAGTCCAGTCGACAATGCCCTCTACTTTAAAGCTTCTGCTCAGTAAGGGATAACATAGTCAGGGGCTACCCATGGAGCTGCGCTTTGATTTCTCCTTACTCATGTTACCTTGAAGACTTAATAGGCACTTTGTATCTATTTATTTATATATAGACTAGATCGTTAGTCAGGTGGAAGCTGTGTTGACACCACTTAAACCCAACTGGTAAGATTAAAATCATTGCCATGATGAAAAAGAAATTCTGACTGCCTGTGGCACTCCAAGTGCAACAAGTTCGGACATTAGCCTCTGAAAAGAACACAAAACAAAATGTACCAAAGAAATCAAAAACATGTCCCCCTCCCCCCCCTCCCCAAAGCCCAAAATTTATCCAGCAATTTTCAAGCCAGTCAAAAAAGAAAAGGCACAGGCATGAAATGGCAAACTAGCAAATTTTTCCAGGCTTTGAATTAATTCTGAGTACCACTGCACAATAATACCCAGAATTAATTCAAAGGCTTGGACGGATGCTTGAGGTGGTAGGGTAAAAGCACACATCCGTTACAACTTTTCTTTTAGCACAGTGTTAATGAAGTACAGCCTCTTCCCTTGCAGAGAAGCAGAAGCTGCGTTAGTTACAGGCGGGTTTTTGCTCTCACTGCAACGGAATACTTCAGCTGCCACCTCCTGGATAATCAACCCTACTGCACTGCACCGACCCTGTTTCTCCTCTGCCTTCCTAAATCCTGTAAATATAGAAAAAACAGGTTTTTCTTTAAGTATATTCTTATCCTAACCCAAACAGGTGCTTTACTAACTATTTTTCACCAGTAGTAAAGAGTGAAAAACAAACACTCTACTTTCAGCCTCGATCCTAAGTCTGCAGGAGACCAGAAAGGACTAGGAATTTGGATGAAACACAGAGGAAACATGACTGGTCCAGGGGAGGATGGGGTAGGTACCATAGACCCACCTACCCAATAAGATGGCAGTACTGAACTAGGGCGATCTCCGTTCTACCTAGATCTGCCAAGTCCTGTCAAGTCTAGCCTTCACGGGGAAGAACAAGAAGCTAAAAGGAGAAATCCTTGATGATCGGCAGCAGTGCATCAGAGATTTTACAAACATGATGTGGTAAAACTGGTCATTAAATAACACAGGTCAAATACAGGTTTGTGGTGAGGAAGAGAAAGATATTTACACATGTATTTCTTCATTTGATTACTATCGTGACATCAGCTACTACCTAAGCCAATGTAGCTTGGTCATGGGTGATATCTATCACCTTGCTTTAGCAAGAATGAAGTGAATGTCTCTGGGTGACCTACGCATTACAGCACAGGAGCTGCAGCCTTTGAAATTCTACATCTTGTTCAAATGGGGCTAATACCCTAAAGTAGATATTAAAGAAGAGGATTTTGGGCCTCTTTGAACAGGAATTTTTAAGGTCACTGCATCTACCTCTATCTGCTGCAATGCCCAAACGGAACTACAGAGAAAATGCTTGTGATAAATACAGGTATTTCACACTGGTGAATCAGGCTAAAACTAAGAGTTGTAGGATTCTACTCAGAAAACTGAACATCCTGGACCTGTTAGATTTATGTATCTGTCTCAGGGCACCCTTGTACTACAAGCCAACAGAAACTGTGAGAACATGACAACATATCTCCATATGCATCAACCCCATTTCACTTTGTTGGACAAGGCACGGGGTCATAGTTGAACATTTGACCTAAACAAAGCATCACAGTTAAAAACAGATCCATAGAGAGTGGAAAGTCACAGGTAACACCATCCCTTGTAACCACAGCCACCACTAGCATCCAGTTTCTCTCACCAGAGACTAACATGCTTCCAGTGGTGTTCCACAGTCCTTGCTGGCTTTATCTCCTTAGTATGAGTCTTCAGCAGCTTGGGGTATTTTGACACTGTGAAACAAGTATCACACACTCAGGAAATGTGAGTTCTCCAGGCAAGGCCATGGCTGGATGCTCTATTCAAAACTTCTGTTCTGGATGAGAAGGCCAGAGAAGCAGAGCAGTAGACTTAATCCCCAGTTTTATGAAGAAGCAGCACTATTTCATTGTACCATAACATATCACATTTACTTCCAGCCAAGCAAGACAACACTTACATAAAAAAAACACACTACAACAAAAATTGCTTGTACAAAACAAAAAGTTTGCCTTTTACTCTCATAATCTCCCTGCACATTTTCAGTTGTTGTTTTTTTTTTCTTTTCTGAAGTATGGCATTGACTTATCCAGTGCTCTGCATCAGTGACTGCCTCCATCTGGGGATCCCTGGCCTAGAAGCATGAAGATTATGAAAATACTAACATTGCCTCCAGAAATTCTTAAATAATTTAGATAATGAGAAAAGATGGGGAAATCAGCATACTCAACAAATCAAAATAATGAAAATCAGAAAAGCAGGCTTAGGAGGTTTATCTGTTTTGTGATTCCTTTCTAATGGGATCTAGCTGCCTAATTATCAGGTTCTTCAAATAAGTCAGTTTTTGCCCTTTCACCTCTAAATCTCAGAGTGGTTCTCCATGAACCCGCTAACACAATTTTCCACTCCTTTTTTGTGCCATAATCAGGAGAATGAATTCTCTCCTAGTATTAAACAGCCCTGTTCACCTGAGAAGAGCGCAGTCACTTACGTACGCTAACGTCACATCCTCTGAGGTTTCTAACACCAAATACCAGCCATTCATTCCTGTCTGGTATTTCTTCCCCATTAGTCCACATTCAGAGACTCCTTCTTCCCAGTCTTGATGCCACTCTCAACAAGAACCTCCTGACTCCCCACTTCCAGCTGAGCTCTTCCCCCAGCCACTGCCACCTTTGCCCCATGATCTAATAAAGGCAAATTTGCTTATCAGTAATTTCAAAGTAATTTTCTAAGATGGGCATTACACTCTTCTGGCCTCTGCTGTCCACTGCACAGGTTTGTATATAAGCCACAGTCATTTGCAAAGCACTTTGAAATTATTCTTGACTAAATGTTCTGCATAAATAATGTATTATTTATTTATAATCTGTATCAATGTTGTACCCAGATCTCACTATTTTGTAAGTTTCAGGGGTTGTGACAATTTTCTTACAAGCTGTAATTAATTTTTTTTTTAAAATGAAACAAATCAAAACAACAAACCAACTTCCCTCAAATCATTTAGTCAGTCTTTGATCAAATCTTGGAAATATAGGCCAAATTGAATTAACCCAATTACCTCTCTCTCTCTGCTTCACTCGGTGTTTCAGTCACTTGTCACTAAGACGAAGCATGGTTTAAAGGAAAAAACCTTTCCCTTCTGTCTGGGAATAAAGGGCTTGTTGAAACAGAACACTTTTTCATTTTGGTGCTGACCTTGCCTTCATTTCCTTTCACTCTTCATCTGCACATCACTACAGCAATGTTACTAAGGCAGGGAGATAGATGTCATCTGGCTGTTGTAGGAAAATAACATCCAAGAATGTGCATGCAATGTATATGCAACTATTAGGACACAAACTTTTTGAGGATTTTCCTTCTTCCCACTAGCTGTACGAGGAATTTACAACACCCTTCATGGCTGATCTTACCCCCATCTCCTCAGCTCGCAGAGAACTGTGGGACGCTTGCTTTCTTTAAGCACTCTTATAATGTGCAAATTTCACACAGGAGGACAGTATTTTACCGCAGTTTCCCAAGGGCATCAGTTAGTTTGCTTTCTTTCATCTACACTTTCCTGGTAGGCAGGAGTGATGCTTGGTCATACTGAAGAAGAGATATCACCATTAGGGCTCTCAAATACACAAACAGCACTGTTCTTCTCAAGAAAGCAATGCAAAGAATAAACATGAGCTTGAGTTCAAGAAAACACAGCGTAACACAGCTGCAGGGTTAAATACGTACACAGGTTATTTTTCTGCTTCATCATCCAGATCTGCAAGTAATATGGCTCAGAACTGATGTTGCGTCACCTTGAAGAATTCACAGCTACTCAACATCAGTCAGAGCCAGATCAAAGATCCACTGCTAGAGGCAATAACTTTTTGGTCTCAGCTTGCTATGTTTCAGTGTTTCAGAAACGCAGTTTCTCTGCAAAACCAGACTACTGGACTAGAAAATTCATCAAGCTGTTTCTTTCAATTAGTCATCACGACGCACAGAACGAGTTTTAGCGCTTCTCAGCATTCTGTATGGGTTAGCACTGGTTTCTGAAGATCATTTTGAGGTAGCAAGGCTGGAGGGAAGATCAGGTAGGTCACTGCCTTTAAAAACACTTTCATTGACTTTTGCCAAAGTGAAACTGCTGATTGTCCATTAATGCACTCACCATCTTTCTATACATTCAAGACTGCTTCAAAACCAGACCTTGAAGCATCTATTCTCTTTGGTTTTGTACTTCTTGCTCAAATTAGAGTATGAGAAAACGCACTTATTTAGTATTCTCATTCACAATCTTTAGTAGGAAGAAAATGTGTCAGTTTTATTCCCGATCAATACCATGTTGATAGGGGTTATGAATGCCTTGTTTCAAAAACAAGGAAGCTTTGGAATACAAACAAAATACATTGCAAATCAACGTGAAAAAAATCAAACTGGAATCTCTGCATGCAAAATAATTCAGAATACTGATACTTAAATGAAGCTGATTATTAATTGGGACACCTTACTAGGATATAGAGCAGGGAAGTAAAAAATTATGTTTGGGTACTCCATCTCATTATGGGACAGAGAAGGAGCAGACATTTGCTAGCAAAGTGATGGCACCAAGATTTCTGGGTATTTATCTAGACAACTTAGTGAAAAGCTTCAGACTAGGCAATATCAACATAAGAGGCTAGAGGAAGAATTTTGGCAAAACTCTTAAAAGACTATCATATATGTCAGCTTAGCCAATGTAAAGTAAGAGGAAAATAAAGTAAGTGGATGCAAATATCTGAAGGGAAAAAACATCAAAGGAAGAATAATAGTTTGCTGAAATAGAAAGCTTGCCATGTTGAACAAAGAGATGAAATTAAAATAAGGACATTTAATATGGTTATTAGCAAAAATAGTTTATGCTAAAATACATCAGGCTATGGGAAATATCACAAACAGAACTGAAACTTCATAAGTATTTAGAAGGAAAAAAACCCAATATATTTATATACAATCATTCTGCAGCAGAAATTAGATGATACAGAAACTACCAAACAACAGTGATCCTACAGAGCTTTTGTCACAATGTTTCTAACTAATACCACTGCCAATGTGTTCAAAAACTGCAAACATTTAAATGCTGCATTGGTAATAATGCTAAATAACCATTTTCTTAAAAAGTTGGAATCTTGACAGGCCCTTGTAAACATTGACACATTTTTCCACTTCATGTAGACGTATCCAAAATATTGAGAAATACAACTCGAGGGTATTTATGCAACCTTTCAGAGTAAAAGTTTTGGGCGGCTTTCTCTCAGTTTCAGCCTCTCCACTGATACGCCAAGGGGAGAGAGTCCCACGGCAACTAGAACAACAGGATATACCCTTTGTGATACACCACCATGCCCCACAGGGCTAACCAGCATACCCTATATGTTGAAACAGAGCCACTTCCCAGGCAATGCCAACCCCCAGCAGCGCTGTGGCAGCACGGGAACCATACCAGAAGAAACTCTCAAGGTTTTTAAATGATCCATAGCTATTTTCACTATTGATTTCATTATTATTAAAACAGTGACAGCGTTACAAAAACTGCAGATTTTCAGATAGATCTGCGGAACGAAATGGCAGAAAGCCTGCAGCCTGGCTGTACACACAATTAAAATGAACAGGCTACAGAGACAGATGTAGTCCCCCCTGACCTTAACGATGTTGATGTTTACATATGAACCTCCCCACTCAGCTGCAGATAAGGAATGACAGACAATACTACAAATTAGTGAAGGTCAATAGAGCAGGAGGCAGCAGTTAGTCAATTACAAAAGCAAACCCTCTGCTAAAGCACCATGTCCTGTGTTTTCTCAGTATAATCAACTGCCTGAGTCATGGAGTCTAATAAAATTGACCTGTTTTTCCTTTGTCTAATTGACTGATGCCTGGAATTGCATGAACTTTAGGTGTGCTAGAATTTAAGTCTTAATATCATGTAGCAAAAGGCAGACATCTAATTAGTCTGTCTTCAGGTCTAATGGCTGCCTCTGCRATGTGCAGTTCCATCCAACCATGACAAAATCTTTGCTTTGAAGGTGTTTACAAAGACAAAAAAAATTGTTTACAAGCTATGTATGAACTCTACTGGGTGCTAGTAAAGTTGCTATAGCAAAATAGTTCTCGTGTGAAGAACAAGGATTGAATTATAAACAAAAGCAAAAAAAAAAAACCACTTTCCTCAAATGAGATGTGTTCTTTCTGGCAGAGATGAAGAAAACCATGAAGTTAGTTTTCTTGAAATAGCAAGGAGCAATGATTTTCCTGATTCATTCCCCAGAATAAGTCATTCAAATTCCTAAATAGCCTTACAGATCTGTTTTTTCCCCTTAGCTCTGTGGGTCATCTACATAACTATTCGAAACCTTTGAAAAGCTCTATACAGCTTCATGATTTTCAAGGGGGTTTTTTCCACACACTTACTATGTATTTTGAGCTTAACTTAAAATGGCCTTCAGATGAAATGCCTCAAAGCTTGCTCCCTAGTGATAAGCAGCCACAATTGCTGTTATGGTTTAAGGGAGTTGCTGCTTCATAGCTCCTCCTTTAGCCAAGGTATTTGTGTGCGTACTTGAGCTTAGATGCCATTGCTGTACGTTAAATGAAATAAAGTTGGACACTGGTCTCAAGTACTATTTGACGCTTGGATTTTCAAAGGAATCCAAGGACACACAAATCTCATTGCAAGACTTGGTGACAAAATCCCAACCCAAACCAGAAGATACCTTACTGTTTCTTGGCCATGTCTCTGAGTAAAAAAGTAGTTGGACATGGAAGGCCCACTAAGATTACTTTTACTTAAGGCTCTACGATCCTCCTCCCCTCAAAATATACTCACTGATGTTAGAAATTGGAAAGTAGCTGTAAAACTCCACTACTATATCATTTGCAGTATGAGACGACAGAGATCATGAAAAATAATAATTAAAAAAAGAGAATAAAAATTGAGACAAACTCCAGAAATGTACTTTCTGTGTACAGTTCCCTGTGCATTCATAACAATATCATGTAGTTTCTGCTTTGGATAAATCAATTGCCTAGGGTTACCACTGATTAATTCTGCTTGAAAAGACATTATAAATAAAGTTCCTCTAACAGTGCACCACGGAGCACAGCTCCCGCAAAGGGATTCTTCTGACACCAGAAACTATAGACCAATAGGTCGAAAAGCACATTCTCAAAAACTCAAAGCAAAATTATAGCCTTCATTTACACAGTTTGGTGACAAAGTACACATACTCTCTCTCTCTAATCACACACAATATTTCATATGTATGTTTACACATTTATATATATATATAAATAAAATGTACGACTTGGAAATTCACCTTCCAAATCCATTCAGTTTCCCACTGTTATATTAGTAGTTTCTCTGCTCCACTAAACCTCTAACCAGACTTTTCAACAGTCCCTCTGTTTAGACCAGGAGATTTCCTCGTTGTTTTCCTTCTCTCCCAGCTGCACAGTTACCGATGCCTCATTAACATGTTTCCCTTGAACTGATATTGCTTCTCAGCCATCTCTATGTTCCCCAGTGTCATACTGCTATTTCTGGACTAAACAATGCATTCTATCACCACGTAAGAGTCATCCCCTAAGAGGCAAATCAATTTATTTACTATTACTCACTACTTTTACCAAGGGGCTACTTAGTTGAAAAATCAAAATTTGTTTTCAACATCCTTAAAAACAGCACACTTATAATGCACTCCATGAAACTCAAGTTTTTTAAACAACAGCTTCAGTGCTCACATACATTCAGAAGTGAGCATCCAATGCTTCCAGAAAGTATTAAAACAGTACCTCATGCTGCCACATAAGGCTATCTCGATCTATAATAAAAGGCCAGGGAAAATGGAATCCCTTTAGTCACTGACATGATTCTGTTACATTCATGAAATGTCAGAGATAGAAACATTTTAGCAGCAGATACAGAAAAAAGGAAAGTAAGTAGACTTTACATCTCCTGTTGATCAGATCTAGTACATTGTACAGGTCCAGCCAGTTCCACTGACATGTCTTAGAAACCTTTAACAAACTTCAAAGCTTCCCTTGAACTAACTCTTATGTAGTTCAAGGGAGTTCATAACAGGCATTGGTCTGACAACAGTAGCATTGTCATGCCTAGTCAACTTTTACATAAATATTTCCATTCCACTGAAAAATTGCATATACAGTAACATCAACAAAAACTGAGTAAACGTCAGAAGCCTACACACCTATTACCCACAGCCACAAATTAAAACAAATGACTAGTTTAAATGACTTTTAGCAGGATTAGTGCTCAAAAGTATGGGATTCCCTTGGGATCTTTGAGAGATCAGAGCCCGAACTTTCCTTTTAATGAAAGATGGTACTTGTGTACTAGACAGAAAGTTAACAAACACTAAGGCAAAACTCAGAAAGGTTGAAAAAAAAATCCAGCTTCATTCATTACTAAACATTAACTGTGTTTAAGCTCTTTCCCAAGGAAGGAATAACATTGGATTTGTGATACTACACTCACTTCCACTGCAGTAAAATTTTATGTCAATTAAAATTACATTGAAGAGAATGTCTGAACATATCTTTCCTTTGGCCATCACAGTCCTTGTCTCATTGTCCAAAGAGGCGTAAMAAAGATACAGGGGGAAAGTCAGGGGAAGAGGAGAAACAAGTATTCTCCCACACCATCCGTGCCTTGAGGTAGCAGGATCCTGTTGCGCACATCAGCAGGATCATGTATTTCCTACTGTACTGGGTATGCACTGCAAGTGGAACTGGCTGAGTCCAGAGAGGACCAGCAGCGACACCAGGAGGGCTGAGGCTTTCACTGACCTCACTGAGCCGACACAAAAACTACCTCTCAAAGACTTTGGTAAATATCTACACCTCTATGTCAAAATTCACTGAGCACTGTGCATACCGGTTGCATCTCCACCACAGTAGACTTGGGCCCCTTTAGAGCATACCAGTTGTGTCCATACTGGAAAAGGGAAATCTTTTGTCCAGTTTGTCGAGAGATTGTGTCCAGCACTAGAGCTTCCTCACAAAGGGAAGTAGCCACACACCAAAGCCAAGGCCTGATGTGCACCCATATACCGATGACTGAGGGACAGGATTTAAGAGAGCAGACAAAAGAGCACCACATGACCTTACAAACTCACCCACACACATCTCCTATAATACAGTTAACAATTCTTGAGCTGGCTCTTGTATTTTATAGCACAGTAAGTGCTCTATAGAAAGTTATAATCTGATAAAATGTCAGTTAACATACATGAAGGCCAGAGGTCCCAAATGGGAAAATTAGTGAGATCTTCCTGAAGAGCAAATTTAAAACAGAACAGCTTATAGAAAACAGATGCCATGGCAGCACACAATTGTATGTTGCAGTTTTAGTTTAAGATACAGCCTTATGAACCATACAATGTTGTAATCTCATATTGAGATATGAGGTCTTCGGAGCAAAGAAAATGGATCTTTGAAAGCAGTGTTAATAGAAAGTGGTTAGTACAGTAAGGCAAATGAAAGAACTAATTTATAAGCAATTAAACTCCAGACACTCTAATTCTCAAGCCTGTCCAATCAAAAACTAGGCATATAAAAATAAGAGAAAGGATCTGATAATTTATTAGTTGGGAAAACTGGTACTCTGGTTTTTAACAACTTGTCAGACAAAAGCCAAAGGAAAGATATTTAAACACAGCCTTTCAGAGAGGTGGGTCAGCATATGCCCTAATTTGGGAAGAGGGCATGTCAAGAGAGACACCAAGAAGGTTAGAATGTAATTCCTAGCACAAAGGACATGTTGAAAATCAAGGAAAAGACAACAGAGGAATGTGAAAGGCTCAGGAAACCCAAGCAGTCCTGAATGGGTATCTGCAGTATCTCATGCTTTTGTAAAGCGTAAACTATGTTTGCAATTTATGAGAATTAAAATTTTGCTATGGATAAATTGCGGCTTGAGTGAGAAACCTCTAGCAAGACTACAGACCTGATTTCTGTTTCATAGAGACAGAAAAGTCTATTAAGAGAACAGGAAAAGGCACTGGTGAAAGTTACATTTTTTAATGCTGAAATTAGTTAGTTGGGGTTTTTCTTCTTCCCTGAGTACTTTTGCAGCAACAAGCTTAAAGACTAGTATGATCTACACTGCTCCACTGAGCATTTGCAGCTAACTGGGTAGCTCAGCGACTTGAAAAACGTGATCACAAATGCTAACATTGTAATGATGTTTTAAGTTAATGACTTTACATTGCAGCTTGTCTGAAGGACACGCATGGCCAGTTACCACATCTCACCCATCAGGAAATACTATTGGTCTACAACATTACTTGAAATCTTTTTGCTCATACTGTTAACAAAAAATCATGCTCAACCAGGTACAGTTTGAGATTTAAGGACTAAAATATATTGACATATTTTGTTTTAGCCCGTATTTCCCAGGTTTTATTTGCTGAAATTGGATCTGACCTGTTATCTGGAATTAATATTTTTAAAGTTAATTTCCTTAAAGGAAATCAAAAGCTATAGGGAGCCTGAATTACTGATACTCTTGCTAAAACTGTCGTTAAATTTCAGTGGGATCACATCTACTTTCCTGAAATCATGCCATACTGTTCCCTGCAGCCTTAAGAATCGATGACCTAGGTATCACAGCATCATAAATAATGTGTCRTTTTTTATTAAAACAGACTTTTGATCCAAGGAACACTGAAATATAAACATGTCACAACAGTGCCATGTGTCAGTGTGCTCCAAGTGCCATTAAATGTAAAATCTCTGGCATTACAGAGCATCATTAAAATATTTTTGTCAAATTGAGTAGGTTTAATTAGGACCTATTATATCCAGGAAGGCACACTACAAAAGACAAGGATAGTATGCAAGAGCTATATACAATTATTTCTATTCCTAACGAAAGTTGCCAAGTAGAAATTATCTGCTTCTTTATAAATAGCAAGCTGTTAAGATTCCAAGTAATGGGGAAATAGTGCACAGTGGTATTTCAACCAGTTACCTTAGATGTGTAGTAGAATCATAGAATCATAGAATATCTCAAGTTGGAAGGGACCCATAAGGATCATCGAGTCCAACTCCCTGCTCCTCACAGGACTATTTAAACTAAAGCATATGACTAAGAGCGTCGTCCAGATGCTCCTTGAACTCTGACAGGCTTGGTGCCATGACCACTTCCCTGGGGACCCCGTTCCAGTGACCAACCATCCCCTCAGTGAAGAACCTTTTCCTCATGTCCAATCTGAACTTCTCCTGATGCAGCTTCATTCCATTTCCTCATGTCCTATCGCTGGTCACCAGAGAGAGGAGATCAGCACCTTGCCCTCCGCTGCCCACCTTGAGGAAGTTGTAGACTGCGATGGGGTCACCCCTCAGTCTTCTCTTCTCCAAGCTGAACAAACCAAGTGACCTCAGCTGCTCCTCCTAGAAGTCTTGGTTGCCCTCCTCTGGACACACTTGTAATAGTTCGATGTCCTTCTCATATTGAGGTCAAAACTGCACACAGTACTTGAGGTGGGGCTGCACCAGTTCAGTGTAGAGTGGGACAATGACCTCCCTCTCCAGGTGAAACACTCCCACCTCTCTGCCTTTCCTTACAGGAGAGATGCTCCAGTCCCGGACAGATTTCTCCAAAGGACGCCCCAGAGATGGAGGAGAGCTGTGAACTCAAAAAGCTTAGAGAAAACTACTGCAGGCATGAAACATGTTTTTCTAACTTCAGTGGATGACAGGCTCTAATCCCAGRAGGAACAACCTGGCCTATCATACCATCTTTGAAGTTCAGTGCAAGGTAGAAGTCAGCAAAGGGGCTGGCCTGCCTTCTCAGGCTGGCTTTTCCAAGTTACTGCCCGCTGCTCTTGCGGCAGCACGATGACACCAGTGCCCTGGGTCTGGGGTCA
>JAYKAV010003056.1:283566-319806 GCA_035582835.1 Phoebastria nigripes
GCCGGGAGGCAGGCCTTGCTCACATGCTCGGGGAACAGCCGATCGCCAGCTCTGGGGTCAGGAAGGAATTTTTCCCCCCGGGGCAGACTGGCACTGGTCCCTGGGGGTTTTTCGCCTTCCTCTGCAGCATTGAGCAGAGCCCCTTGCCAGGGCTCCTCTGGGCCATTTTGGGTAAGTTCCTGCCTGCTGCTCTTGCAGCAATTAGATCCTTCTTTTTCAGCATGAAGATGCCACTGGTGACCTGGGTGTGGGGTCAGGAAGGAATTTTCCCCCTGGGCAGACTGGCACTGGTCCCCGCTGATTTTCTGCCTTCCTCAGCTACATTGAGCACAGCCCCTTGCCAGGGCTCCTCTGGGCCATTGTGGTTAAGTGCCTGCCCGCTGTTCTTGCAGCACGAAGACACCGCTGGTGCCCTGGATCTCTCGGGAGCTGTGACTTTTCAGCTGTCCCTGAATGCAATAAATGTGGAGTTTTTTCCTTGATCTGTGTTCGTGTCATGTGTGTGCTGGTCTCTGCCCAGGAGTCTTGTCCTGCAGCTGTGCAGGTACACTGTATTGGGTTTATGTGGCAAGTTTGGCGGGGTGGGAGGGCTGCAGGGGTGGTTTCTATGAGAAGACACCAGAAGCTGTCCCCATGTCAGACAGAGCCAGTTCCAGCTGGCTCCAAGTCGGACCCGCTGCTGGCCAAAGCTGAGCCCATTAGCAACGCTGGTAGCGCCTCTGTGATAACATATTTCAGAAGAGGTAAAAACTGCTGCAGTACCTATCCAGGTATTGCATTGACCTTTTAAATGCCACTGCACATTTGAACACGTTTTCATCTCTGGGATGTTGAAACAAATTTTACATGCTGCAGCGAAGTCCTTATGCCAGTGTAAAAAACCATGATGATGGTAAGGCAGAAACAAAAGGAGCAGTCTCCAGCTGTACCTAAGAGAGGCCTTCAATAGCCACAGGACGACTTCTAGCCTTACCAAGCAGCACTAATGAAATGGCACAATTGACCCATTAATTTTTCAAAAACTCCTTTCAAGCATAAAGCAAGCATGTTAGCAGGTTTTGGCACCACAATGAAAATGCAGAAATTAAGCAACATTTTTAAACTCCTCAAAGATTCTCAGATAACAGATCCTCCGTATAACTCGACCATCTACAGGCTGCATTCACAACTGGGGCATATTTGCACAACAAATATATTTATTTAATAAATACAGAAATTAAAACACAACCGTTGGTATTTACTATGCATTTCTTACATGAACTACCATCTTTCATTTTTAAAAGATACTGGATTTCTATTAAAGCTTGCTTCTGTTCCTGCTTGGATTATTTACACGAAGTTTAACTCTTCAGGAAGCAGAGCAACATAGAGTGGAGTACCTGCTTCTTCCCTATAGTTTTCCATACCCATCTGTAAAATTTTGTCACCATGCTCTCTTTAAAAAGCCAGTTCAGCTTGCCTGAGAACTGCAGCCTGGCGCTACTTTAGGCAACAGTGACCATCCGCTTGTTTCCATTTTAAAACAGAGCATTTGTGACAGCTTCAGAAGTGATACACACAAATGCTGTTTGGGGTTCAACCCTACTGCACCTCTGGCTGTCCTACAGGACAAAACTTATTAATACTTAAACACCAGCATTAAGACTATCATGCATTTTACATAGGATGCGTTCGTTCCAACATGATTTCTTCATTGACTCATTGGCCAGCAAGGCACTTGCTTCCGTCTTRTCTGAATTATTCATGAGGCATTCCCCTGTAGAAATCATCAACTTAACTGGAAGAATCATTCAACAGAACACTCCTGTCATATTTTATCTTTTCTTCTTTATTAAGTTCCGATGTTAATCAAAACCACTGCATTTTTTCCCCCAAGAAAGAAACTGTGTATGAAGCATTTATCCATGAACGTCCATTACCTGCCACACATCAGAAACAGCACGTTGGACTAAAAGGTGGAAAATCTGTTATGCAGATGACAAAGTTACTAAAAATCAGTGAATAAATAAGATAGAATAACATTTTGATATAAATACAATTTGATATAAATAACTACCTGCCAAACACCTATTTCTAGGAACTAGTAGTTTCATCAAAATAAAGGGACTACTACAATTGTAACTTTAGATGAACTTATAAAGGGGATGAAAATCAGCTGTTGCCATTAAGTAGACACAATTCATACAATTATTTCAGGAGGCTGACGTTTCATTATGAAAGCTGGAGATGTACAAAGTGCTATAATACCACCACTAGGTTTCCATCTTCTATGGTTGCTTCAGCAATTTTGGAGGCAGAATATACTCAGTATTTTACAGGCAAAACATCAAAGCTAACTGTAAAACTTGCAGTGAATTCAATCCAAATCACCAAGATTTCATCCACAGCTTCACAAAGGCAAAGTTCATACCGCTGCATAGGGCAGCACAGGACCTTTTTTTAGAATTTCAACAGAATATAAAGATGAAGTCTGAGTTAGTTCCCTGAAAGGTTGTAACATTCATATTACAATTTTTCTGACTTAAAAGTGCTAGGAAGTCAGAGCAGATGCAAATTACAGAGTCTAAACTCTCCGATTCTGTAATATACCTCTTTCCACATCCAATCCAATTTCTCCAATAATTTTTCCCCCGCTCCTGAATTTTAGAGCTACCTCAAAAAAACCAAACAAACCCAGAAACACCCAATTCCCTGTCCCCAAACTTTGTTATCACTTCGAATTAGGTATCATTTTCTCATATACACACTGAAAACAACAACAGTACTTCAGATCAGTTTATGTCTGAGGCAAACAATGCTGCCAGGTAAGTAAATGCTTCTCTTGTTTGATTTTTAAATACGCTTAATTTCCTCTTGCTGTTAAGCCCTTAAAAACTTAAAAGAGGACATATCCTAATGAAAAGGTTGCATCCCTCCACAGATTCTCTTTTATAGCAGTAATATACAGTGTTACAACAATTTAGAGCTATACAATAGTCATGCCCCTTTCCCTCCGTCTTTGAAGTGATATGTGCCTCTAGAGATAGAGAGGAGGAACTGTTCTTCTATTCCCTTGAACAGAAGGGCTGTGATTTCCTTTGCATCTTGTGAAGGGCACGTAAGCAAGGACTTCCCGTTACCTGCTCCTAGGCAAGGTGTAAACTTTKGTCCTTAGAAGTTCGCTTTCATATTTGGTCCTTTATCATTGACAAATACTGACTTTTTATTTTTTCCATTTCAAATAAACCCCTAGTGAACAGTAACTGCAACAGAAATTTACGTTCACACCGTGTTCTTCTTCTTCATATCAAAAGCACATAATGCCGCAACAGTGCTTAAACAGCTCTGCAAAACATCATCCACGACTCCACAGTGACGACGGGGTCAAAAAGGAAACATGACTGCTGCCTGAACAGAGACGCAGGGATGATTTAGTTTTGCAGGCAGAGGTGTAAGTTCAGCCTGCATGCCTAAAGAAAGTGAAACTCTCACTGATCACAGGAAGACCAGCAGCACGAATCCCAGAGGGGAGAACTGCTGTCTGTCTGGGGGGAGACAGGTGAACAAAGCCAAGCAGAACAAGGATCTTACAACTGTTTCAAGATCAACTGAAGTACGTATTTGTCTACTACAAATGCCTGCTCAAAGAAAAAGAGAAAGAAAATGTCTTTGAATAAGGCAAGGGTCACAAACTGTAAGTGTTCAATTTTTTTGGCTAATACCTGACTACCAGCACTTTACATTAACAAATCCATTATTGATACAATCCAGAATAAAACAGAATGACCAGTCAGATTCCAGTTCTGCATAACTTTATTACACTCAAATGGAAAAAAACATAGACACTACTCCACAGACACTCTCAGTGAAAAAGAAAATCCACATAAACTTTCTAGGGAAAATTATATAAATGGTCTTTTTATCTAAAATTAGTATTCCTCACAATACTGATTCCACATTTGGCATACACCAGCACATCTAGCACTGACTCAAGACATCCTACCTAATCCCTGAAAAGAATAGGGAACTTGATTTTGTGTAAAGTTAAAATCCCTTAGAGGACTACTTCAAGTATAATAAAGTACCGTAAGCTGATAAATTAATATACTACAGTATCACTTTTTCCTCATTACCTTCTGCTAGTAATTACAGAGAAGATTCAAATGTAATGTAAATGACCTCAATTCTGCAAATGCTTAATCACAACCCGTATATGACCCATTTCTCAACACATCCATTTAAAAATGTATAAAAAAAGCATATAAAAAAAACCCACTAGAAATTTACTATTACTTTTATCTACACATCTGCTATATATACATATATGAACCTTTTGGCAACAAAAGGAAAACAAGGAACTAAAACCACTGACTTTTTTTTCATAGAAATTTAATTTTACTTTTAAAACCTATTTAAAAGATGGTGATAAATTACAATAATTATGTATTTTGTAAACACATGACCTATATTTACATGTATGTATATATGCAAATGGCTTATATATTATTAATTTGCCAAATATTCAAAGTTGCTCTCTTCCATTAACACATAGAGTAGGTATGTCTTAATGTGCTTTAAATCTTTTGTATATACTCTTTGATACACCTCTTTATTGAGACTAAATCCTAGTATTCAAGCCCAAAAGAATCTTTCATATGCCGGTTTCAGTTCAGCTATAAAAGCTAAAATATGTTACCTGTCCTTACAGGCACAGTAGGCCACAGCCTGGCATATGGTCTATTACAGCTACCGAGGTTTTTAATTATTACTTACATGGGCAGAGAGAACAGTTCAAAGCTACTTCCAACCGAGCATCTGCTGCCTCTTACATCCATGACAGAAGACGTGCAGTATGCATGGTCTAACCAGATCAAGTGGTGCACATACATCAACTTAAGCCATAACTATGCAGCAAGCACTACTGCCCCATAGGTATAGCAATTTTTCTGTTGCTTAGTGATAAAAGTACCTTCTCACACAGAAAACTAGTTAGCACCTTTTATGAAATACAAAGGGATCCAAAGAAATATTTAGGGAACCTTAAACCAGTAGAACAAAGCAGCTGCCCTAGGGTATACTCCACAAACAAGTCAAACTGTTAGGACAATCCTGGTATTAAGCAAACACCAAGCCATAGTGATGAGTATCAAGCTTTATAGCAGCCACACTCTAGCAACAGAAGCAACTTTTATCTAAGTCTCTTATTCAACTTCTTAAAACACAGACCTTTCCCTCCTTCTCCCCTCTTTACTTCCTCCTGTCATCTGTCCCCCACCACAAAAGCAGCAGCTCTGAGGACATGAAGTGCTGGGGCTTTGGAGGGATTGTGACCAGGGACACAAGGAACAAGCCTGGTAACTAAGGGTGTATGGAAGTCCCTGAAGTGCAGGTTTTGTATCAGGGAGATGAGGAATGGCTGCATGAGAACAGAGCCAGCTTTTTTTTTAACTTCAGTACAACAATTTGGGGAAGGAAAAAATGTGGGTGAGATACAGGATGTTCAGATCATCACTCCTAGTAGGGCACTGAGCTGGAGATGCAGCGCTTGGGGAATGCTAGAGTGTGGGAAGATGTGCGTGTTTGCGGGGTAGCACAGGAGTCAGCCACTACTGCAGAAAGCTAGAAGAGAGCTCTGAAACTGAAATGCTTGAGAAACTGCCACAGCAATTTAGTCTTCATGCAGATTTCAATGGATAACAAAGGAACCTTTTTCTTCAAAAGGCATAGGAAAAGCCACATCCCTTCATTAACTGACTGAATGGTGCTAAAAAGGCACAAAAAAGGACTAGGCTTACCTCTTTGTGATACCAGCACATGCGAACAAATTCAGTTCTGTAGAGACGCAGTGGCACACGATCACAGTAGATTAGATCTTTTATTGCTTCGAAGCAGAAACAAATATATAATTTATGTGCATTCATGTGTGTAGGCATAATAAACACAAACCTCAGGAGAAAAGCATGAATGACTATCCCTTTTAAAAAGTCTGGTTTTTAATTAAATTTCAAAACAAGCAGGAAGTTGTAGAAAATAATGCAGCATAAGCAATTTTTTATCTAATGTAACAGTTGACAAGAAAACCCTTGGTCTTAAAATAATTTTTGCTCCTTTTGAAGTCAGTTGAAAAGTTTTCTTTTTATTTAAAGAAAAACTAATAAAAGAGTTATTTCATGGTAGTATGGTAACACCATCTTCCAGCTGGAATTCCAATGCAGTTATGAGGCAATGAAAGTAAAATCTTGAAGAAAAATAAATTTATGTTTGTCCTGAGCATCTCTTCACTTTTCATTTGAAAACTTTCTAAACAAAAGGTGTGTGGAGGGTTGTGTTCTTATTTTGAAAGATTTCTAGCTTTGTCTTTTTTCTTAAACTTTGTCTTACAGATTATGAAAATATGGAGACTTAACAACGCCCACTTTTGTAAAATTTTTACATCTGTTCATGTGTTCAAAAGCCTGCTATCCATGTCACCAGTTCCCCAAAGCATGACATAGTGGCACACGGAAGGCAGATTTCATTTTGGTAGCAATATTTGGAAGTACAAAGTGGACAAGGACAAAGGACCAAACATTAGAAGCAAACACACTCCTTTCTTTTTAATCAATATCTTGTTAGACTGGTGGGTTTGACTCATTAATCTTTTGCTAAGTGAAAAATGAAACAGATTGACCATTACAGCAAAAAATAAAATTGCAAATTAAACTCATTCTAATGAAATTGCTAGCAAAGAGTGCTACTTCATCACGCACCACTTTCCTCAAAAGAGTTTGGCCTTCGGAGTACCCATTTCTTTGAGGTAATGTATTTGGAGATAAATTCTGAATCCAGAAGACCTGAAAACAAACTTTCTAAACTCTTCCTCTTTCATTGTGTATATTTGTAAAGCCATGCAAGTTCCACCAAAAAAAGTAAAAAATAAGTATTGTATTTTGTGTTTAATAGCTTCGAACAAATCTGAAATTGAACTTCATATGACTGCTGTGTTGCATCTTAATGGTCACTATATTATAGCTGAGATGCGACATACAAAAAACTCAAAAAATAAAATGCCTGGAGGTTTGCAATGAATTGTGTTTCATTTCTTCAGCAACTGCTGCACAGTGATTGATCTAGTACTGTACAACACAGGAAATTAGCAATTAAAGGCTTCCATGCATCCAGCATTAGATCCTACAAATCCTGTTAACCACAGGAGCAATTTTAGAAGAACAAGAGGAATCAACAAAACTAAAAAGTGCTTATTGTAAGCTGTATGGAATTTGTCCTTTGCTGAAAAACATGAAAACTCTGCACAGATTGCACGCACAAGAGTATTTAATGTAGGATTATAACTCAATTAAGACAACTATTTCTCTGATCCTGTAATTCCAAGGCATTTTGCAGATGTCTCTGAATCCTAGGCTGTAATACAAATTTATTTCTGTTCTCCATAATATAAACTCACATTTTATGAAAAGACACATTTAGCCTTCTGTCTAGGAAAATAATCTTCACAGTGTAGGACGAAAGATACACTACTGTTCTAGATGAATCTAAAATAAGGTAAACTAAATTAACATATACAACATTAAATGTGAACATCATCCATATATGTAAATACGGCATTAACAGTAAAGCCTAACTGATATCCTTGTTTCCTTAAGGAATGCTTGGACCATGTCCCGGAGCACAGGGGAAACGGATTCCCAGCCCAGCACGAGCTGTGCCAACCCCAGAACTGGAGGCAGCGTCACACACAGGGCTGTGCAAGCAAGCTGCACAAGACTGCAACTTCAGACTCCAAGCCAGCCTGGAGACTGCTGTACTGCGCTTCGCTACAGGAATAAACATGCCCCTTCTCTGTTCCAACATGAACAAAAGTGCATCTACGCTATCATTAATCACATGAGACTGTTTTGCTTCAGATTTGTCAAAACTAATTCAGGTTTGCTGAATTTAGCAAGAGATACAGGATTTATCTAGACCGGGAGAAGAGAAAAAGGTTATATAAACTTTGCTAACATAGCCAGACAAATTAAATTGTTAATCCATGCCTAAACAAAAGGTCACTATTAGCTCAGAGTTAACTAAAACTTCTTAGCTAATCTCTGACCTAATTTTGACCTCTCTTCTTAATTGCAGAAATGCTTTCAGTTAATATATTGGTTAGCTGTGTTTACACCTCCCACTTCTGTAGTTTCTTGCCTTGCAGCTCATAAATTAAAGACAAAATATCTTTTTCTAATACTAATGAGTACCCAATTAGCTCCATGTTGTTACCTAGGGTGGAACCGATAGTAAAGACAAACATTAAGCATTTTAATCTGTTTCATGAAGGAGGCATTTATGAACATGAAGAAAGGAACATCAAAACCTTTATTTCACTTTTTTTTCCTCCAGATCATAAAATATTACTTCACAAAGCTTGTAAAAATACCCAATTCCTCCGCTGCTAGTGCTTCCCATTAGAAAGAGGTACAGTTATATCACTGTTAGAAGAGAAAAACTAATTGAAGAACACATGTAAATCTAATGGATCTGCAATCATGTTAGTAGGTTGTATCCAGACATAATCATTTGTCATTGCACTGGGCTTGTTTAGTTCCTTTAGTATCATAACAATTGTATGTCAGGGTATGGGTATGACGTATCCATATCCATAAAATGTCCCTTTCTGTGGAAGAGTGGTTTTTGCTCAAGTAAAAGTGAAGCACCTGAGTTATAATTCCAAAACGCATTTCTCTACATTCACTGTTTTTTTTAAGTCGGAAGTGTTTGGGTTCTGGTAAAAACATATGTGGGCTTAATTTAAAAATTAGGTCTGAGAGAGAAACTAAACCCAACTGCATTGTAAAATGTATATAAATTTACGAAAAGGAATTCTAATAATGTAAGAAATAAAAATCTCAAAGTTAAAAAGAACTATACAAATAGCATGCCTGATGTTCATCTGAACTAAGTAATATAAGGAATTACAGTTTGAAAACCTACTGTAATTAGATACTGAAGTTAAAAATGCTCAGCAGAAATTCAATATACTTCTAAATGCTGAAGCCTTACCGTTCCATTACATTCATATTCCTTGTCTTTTTGTAGTGATAAAAGCTTCTTCAAAGTAAACTTATCAAGTCATATTGAGGATCATACTTGTCACCCAAGAGATAACACAACTCTAAATTATGCTCAGAGTTTTCTTCTTCTTTTCTATAGGAAATGAGAAAGATCTTCTATCATCTGAACAAAGGCACCTGGCCTACTGCAAAAATGAAAAAGCTTGTCCATTACTGTTTGTCACATTGGTAGATAAACTCTTGCCTACGAAGGGCCTAAAAGTTGCTTTATTACAGTACAGTCAACCATTTGGATCAAATCCAGATTCATATTCATTTGCTAGCTGCAAATAAATCCCACTGTACTGCCAGTACAGTTTTCTTATATTTTAACATTATTCACCAAAAGCTCCATTCTTCTGAGTTTGCGCTTATTCTTTGGCATTGGCTTGTCATATAAGCCATTTTTGAGAAGATGCTCCTTGCTGTGATGGATCTGGGCACCATGCTGAAGCTGGAAAGAGCATAAAGCTTGAAGAGGACGGAGTATAGTCTGCAGAAAGATGAAGGGGTAGGGGGAGACAAAAACCCCAACCTTTTAGTAAGCTATTTTAAAGCCATCAATTATTCCAGGTTTTGTATTCAAGGACTACTTTAAAATGCTGATAAAATATAATTTGGATGATAAATGCTGATAAAATATAACCTTTGGAAAAACAGAGGGCACAGCTGAATAAGAGATGTACTAAAAAAAAGCCACATAGCAGACATACATCCACCTACCTGCTGTCGTCCCTTACTCCTTCCTTGGACCCACTTAATCCTGACTTCAGCCACAGCTACATTACTGTAAGTTATGGCTTTAACTTGACCTTAGCAATGGACTACAATCAATTACTGTGGCTCAGCCAACAAGCTGTAATAAAATAAGTAACAATAACTAAGCTGTTTGTGCCTGCATGAAAATATCTTGACGCAAGGTTTTAGAAAGAGAGGAGGTACTCATGATCAAGGCAGCTGGACTGCTATCCTGGACTGTACCCCTGCTTCTGCCCAGCAATAATATGTAGGACTAATAGAGCCACACAAACCAAATTTATCTCAAGTGGTTCCTAATTGTAGGTTCTTCATTTTCTGGTTGCCTGACTCAGTATCACGGGGCCTCATGTGCAGATGTGTAAAGCCATCACAAACGTAACTGCAGCCAGCAGGAGCTGAGTTTCTACCAAGCAAAATGTGACTCTTCTGAGCACACAAGAAAGTCAAATGACTTATACTGGGCATCAAACTAAGGGCCCATTTTTAACTTCCATGGCTCTTGACTTCAAGTCCCCATCTTACATGCTGGGAATAGCACTCATTTAATTCAGAGAAGGTATAAAAAAGTGCACAAATGTTTACGAAGCTCTTGGCTATTGCAACATTTATAGAAGCACCTTTGAGAAACTGATAATTTTGTCTTTGGAAAGTAGGCTGGGCCAATTTTGAGTGGTAGGGATAAAACAGAATACAGGATTGGGAATTGTAGACACTAACAAAACATCCACCCAGGACCTAAATAAGACAGAAATCCTAATGAAGGAAAAATATGCCAACATTGTCCTAGCACACCAAAGGAAAAAGTAAATATACAAAATCCACTTTAATTTCAGTATTTCTAATTTTTCATGGGTTTAACTTCTACAACAAATAATTACCCTCTTTTAACATAAAATCATATGATAGCCGCACTGTCATAAAAGATACATAAGTTTCTAGAAAAGTTTCTTTACGCAGAGTTCCAATTTCTGAGCCACATTTTCTTGGGTGGCGACATACTTTGTCCCAGTCTGGTTCTAAATGAAATTGATTTAATGTTGAAGTGACTCTCTAGCATCACAGAGGCAGACACGGGGGTGGCATACACTACACTATGCCAATTGCAGAAGCAATTTTTGACCTGGGAACCTTATTTAGTAGGCAGAGGTCAAGTACCAAAATATTCATTATCTGATGGAGAGGGATATGAGCATCCCAGGGTGGACACTAGAATGTAGTGAATACGTGGATGAACCTTAAATCTCTTTCACAGACCCTTCTGTACTACATTCTGGGCACACACTCAGATTGTAGACCTGGGTCTATGGTGCGAAACTACTCGTAGGTCTTTTTCAAAAGGCTTATTAAATTGATATTACTAATGTCAGCAACAAAAGATTAAGAAGGACATTATCTTAATAACCTCTTCCATCACAGACTAGTGGGATCACAACTTGCAAGGAAAAGGCTAATGTCCAATTAGTATTCTTTGACCTGGGATAAACCCAAACTCAAGAACTGTTAAGTCCCAAATTGCTCCAATGACACGTGAGCGTTGTGAGCTAGCTGGTAGGAAGACATAACCCAGTGGGTTGCATTCCACGGCTGCAGGAGTGTGGGAGGTCAGTGGGACAGGCTTACAAAAGCATTTTATCTTTGAGCTAGCTGTGAGAGGGTATTCAGATCATCTCTGCCGTCTAGTTTTTGCAGAAAACAACTTACTAATTTCCATGCAGTAATACACTCAATTGCCTGTCTCCAACTGGATCAGCTTTTGGGTTTTTGAGAGTCAAAGATCACCTTGCTGTGCTTTGACTTCAGAGAATCATTTAAAAATACAGATCTATTAAAAAAGATAATGGTTATTTGACTCCAGTAAATATTCCGAGACCAACACATGCTAAAAAGGAAATTAATCCTACCTGACTGCTAACTAAATGAAACTTTTTAGAGCGTAGCACCAGTTATTCTCAATGACATTTGTCAGCGCAGTAATTTTAAATTCAGATCTTAACTGAAGAAGTTAACCATAAATTTAAAGGTCGTTAAATACTTCAATATCCTATGTAAGAGAGAGAGAAACTTTACTGATACTAATCTCCCAATTTTCTTAAGTTCCTCACATCTTGGAAATACTTTTCCTTTTTAACAAGTTGTACCCAAAGGTATTTTACAAATTCCCAAGAGCCTCAACTGATAGTACCTGAAGTAATACTGTTCCCCACTATTAGAATATGAAGAGACTGGTGAAAATATCTGAATACTTCTATGACAATTTTGTTCTCAACTGAAGTAAATAAACATTTTAAGGTGTGCATACATATACACTGCCTGCTAACATCTATTATAGGATGTAAGATTTAAAATTAATAAACTCTCCTGACTTTAAGTGGCTTCAGGTTTTATCTACCATTAGGAAAAAGCATAAGAAAGTCAATGGCACAAAGCCTTCGACACCCGGCACAAAAAATTCATTCCAAACACTGCTTGCCACATTATTCAGCACCAATGAATCACTAATCAACTAAATAATCATCATGCTTTTCTGGCTTCATGAAAATTAGACATCAGAGTGATTATAGGCCATAATCTCTGCCAAGTTTACTAATATCTTCCTTTGCTACAAAATACTAACCATACTTTAGACTGAGTATAACTTCGGTAACTTAAGAGTGCAACATGTAAATTCTATACATTACAGCAACTGAACGGTTGTTAACAATTAACTGTTAATTACAGTTAACTAACATAGTACATAAAACAAACTAGTTTTCAATACACTATAGTTAAAGAAATACCCAAAAGAAAACTGTTTAAAAAAAGAAAACCAATCTAGCATGTTACATTTGTATAATTTAGTATATTACATGTGCCCRGTACATAGTCTATGTTTTGAAGTTTTGCAATAAAAAATGTCAAGTGAACTTAGAAAAACATCACAGGAAGAGATAACTACAACAGTGCATCTCTGCACTATTTGCCCTGCAAACAGTACTACACAATAGTACTTCTATATGTTTTGGGCTAAATCCCCAACTGTCATCTTTATGGATTTTTATTCTGTATTGTGGCAAGCACAGCATATATTTGGTACCTTATAAACCAACTTTTTAAAAAAAAGTAATGTACAGGTGAAGAGAATCTGAGTCACTCTTCTCATCATATTTAGAATTACAGAAAGAAGCGTGCAAGAAAGTAGTACAGGATGAGAGAATGTGATGGGAAAGAAGAATGAGGTAGAAGGAAAGAAGGAACTGGACTGCTGAGTTAAAAATGCATAAATGGTACATGGGAGAAACAGTCAACAGAAAAGACGAATGGAAAAAAGAGGGAAGAAAAGGGAGATTGATTAACAAGTACAGGAAAAAGGGAACTCAAATCCTGAGACAAATGAACCTGAAGACTGCACAGTGAAAACTTGTAAAAGTGGAAGTGTCTGGGGAAAGCACTAGACAACTAAAGAAAAGGAAGGGGGGAAAAAAAAAGTCAAGGAAAAAAGAGGAATTGAGGAGATGGGTTGGGAAGGTAGCAGTTGTTTTCAATAACCAATCTATTACTCCATACACAAAATGGGCTACCAGGGTAAAACTGGTGTGTAAGATAAGTAGTCTGCATTCAGCCTTGATGGACATTGCAGCGCCAAATACAATCTGTTACAGGACATGATCTGACCCTAACTGGTACTTTAAACACCATCAGAGCAAGATTTTTAGCCCTTAATCTTGCCCAGGTTTATCTTCAGACAACTCTGTGGCAAAAGAGCCAATCGAATTCCATTATGGGATGGAACAAAAAATACTGTACTAGAATTTAACATACTGAAAAGAGCAATAGCAAAACAATCATTCAAGACCTTTTTATCTAACAAGTTCCCCCAGCAATCTGACAGCAATGTTGAATAAAGAATAGGAAAACTATTATAGAGACTTTTGGGACACAACAAGAAAGAGTCACAGTAATCTGAACATACTAGAGCTAATAARTATCTGAAGAAAAATAGTTTCTATTGGTACATTCTTGTTTTAGTTTGCTATGCAACAAAACCATTACAACGTCATTAAGATTTTGACTGTCAAATGTGACATTAATAGCTAAGTACCTTCGCTGTCCCTCAACTATTCAAAAAAGAAAACCTCAGGTGTTTAAAATTACGTACCTCTTGTATACTCTTATTTTTTTCCATGATAGTAAGAGCAACAGCTGCACATTCAAGTGTAGACAGACAGGTGTTTGTTGGCTGTGTACGAATTACATATTGACTTGAAATGTTGGGTTTTAACTGCACCTGAAAAATAGCAAACTCTACTAAAATAAACAGCTCAGTGTAACAAACAAGATTACTTCTTTCCTACACTAAGCAAAACACAGCCCCTTCCCCTCTGTGGTCAGTTGCCTTCTTTCCTGTTGCTGTTTTGTCTCCCAATAGCCAATGGCCTTATGCTACCATTAAGTATAATACTGTAATACCCATGAGTCACCATCAGAGACAAGAACTGCACATTTGTTACTGTAAAAACATGTAAATAAAATACAATTGTTTGTTAGAGAAAGACTGAGTGAAATTTTAGCAACCAATTTCAGTTGCTGTAGATATCCTATAACAAAAATAAAATTATTCACCTATGCTTGTTTTATTGCTCACTCTGAACACACACATGATCCCGTGCAATGTACAATGACTGTATAGTCACTGACACTATTTACCTTGGTTAAATAATATTTGCCAAGTTCTGAACGAAAGACCTTTAGAAACTACATTTATTCACATAATGTACTAGGTCACTGATTAGAACTATTTGCTTACCTAAATCATGTTTGAAAATGATTTACTGGCTCTGCCTCAAGTGATAACCACTTTATACTATCTCACAAGCTAAAGGTTTTTAAGAAAAAGAAATTTACTTCAACCACTACACTACCTGTTTTATCAGCCCAAAAAACTTTTACTGAGTTTATAAACAGCAGTTGAAACATCATTATTAGACTTTGTGTGAAAATTCAGATATGATTCCTTTATTCCTAAAATTTTCATCTCCACATATATTTAAAATATAATCTGCCAAACCAGTTAAWGTTTTAGCAACACTGTCAACTATTCTTAACCAAAAATTATCAGTTCCTTTTCCAAAAAATTGTAGTACAGTACAATAAACTCTAAGGAATTATTACAAAACAGCAAGTCAATTTTCTTTTTTTTTAATCTCATCCCAGCAATTGTCTTTTATTTTTCCTTCTTCTCAAAAAAATGAGTGACTGTTCCCCATAGCCATCATAATATTGCTCCCATTCTGATAGCCAGAGGTTTTTCAGCATTCCTCACTTCATTCAGTATTTTCCCTCTTCGCTCTTCCCATTTTTGCTTTTATTTGTAATGCTTCGTTTTCCTTCATCTCTTTTACACGCAATCACCCATTCTTAAAAGTTCAAGATACCTCATTTATAAAAGGGAAACTCCAAGCTGCTGAAGAAACATGAATGAGTAAGATACAATTCCAGTGCTTTACCTGATCCCAATGTAATGAGAATTAAAAATAAATAAATAAAAAGAAGGCAACAAGAGGAGAGGAAAGCCATTCTGGAAAGGACAGATAAGTAAGCTATAAAAGTTCAATATACTCAAATATAGGAAAAGACAGAAAAATGTACCTTTGTGACAGAAGGTCCTAACTTGTTTATCAAAGGAAACTTTTTTTTTTTAAATGCTAATCTTGTTATTGGGTAGGCTTGAAGGACCAAAACATGTACATTTCAGAATGTTTTAAAAGTTTCCAGCAAGGATTGTTTAGATAGTTTGGAGAGACCACTTTCAACAGCCAAAGAATAAACGCTTGGGTTGAGAAATTGAGAAGATGAATGCATGTTAGTTATGTAAAGAATACAGCATACTAACATTATGATTTTTGCATTATATAAAAATACATTTGTATTCTTTTCACAACTGTAATACTGGAGGTGTCATTTTAATTAAATAATTTTAAAATCACATCTTCCAAAATCCATTTTGCCCCCTTGAGTGAAGATCGGTGCTTCTGCTATTTTAAGGCTGCTTACCAAAATAATTACCTGGAATGCATTGTAGTTTTAATCAGGTGATACAATTATCAACTGTTAATTAAACTGAAAATGCACCAGTGGTCTCAAAGCACGTATAAATGTATCTTTCCTAAACATACTTACTATTCTTAGATATTTGAAAGTAATGGTTACTGGTGATGATATACAGAGTTATTTCCTGCAAATTCAATGGTCATCTCCACTTAAAACTCATTTTCATTTTCTGCAGCTATTCAGCATATTTCTGCAAATGAATTGGCACAATGTATGATAAATTACTCAATGAATGCCTATTACTTACTATAAAGTCTAACCTGATATTTTATATTTAAAGCCAAGATAGTTGAAGTAGTTGATTATTCCATGTCTGCAAACTCAGGGTCTTTAGTCTCTAGCGCTGTACTCTGACTGTTGAGAGAAAAGAATTTATACCTAGCACCTCATTAGCAGATTATGCTTGCTATTACACCATACTGGAAGCCTATCATACAATCTTTAATTTATAGTCATACTGTAGAATTTTTATCTACTGTATGAAAGATGTTAACAGTTACTTGGATATTTAACAGCAAATTCAGTCCACATGCTGGGGAGCAGATCCAGGGCAGATTCAGGAATTAAGCTAGTGGATACATACTAGCCTTTATCAACTACCTTCTTCAGTTTGGTACTGAAAAATCAAAAAGACAATAAATTGATTTAGGAGAGAAAATGTAGACTTTGGACAACAGTGTATGTAATGAAATGCAAAAGAAAATTAAAATTAAATTAATATTTTCATTTGTTGTTCCTCAAGGCTTACTTTGTTTTTATGCTCCCTTTACTGGGACCATGTATGGATCTCCATCATAGAGTAGGAAGAGTAGGAAGGCTAGTTATTTCAAGTATACAGAGATCTATGCTGGAGGGAGCTTGTAGTCCCTACTTAGAAATTCCTAGATAGGTATTAAAAACCAGGGTAAACTCAGTCCATTGTTTTTCCAGCATGTATCCTGAGCAGCAGAGCAGAAACATATCCACACTTTTTCTCAGCAGCTCACAGCCACATTCTTCATAGAGTCTCTCTACAGAGGTTCAGAGAAACCACCTCATGGACTACCTGCAGGCACACTGGCTTCCCCCTTCTCGGACATAGACAACAGTGGCTTAAGGGTTTTTTTTTTGTAGGAACTAGGAATAGTTATGTCTGCTGGCTTCTATACTTCATTTCTTGGGGCTCACGTTGAAAAACTTTTAAGATCATCAGCTTTCCAGAGAAAGGAAAATTATTCATCATTGCAGGACAACTTCTATGGAAGAAAAGCTGCCTGCACTCCGCCTTACACTGTGGAGCCAAAAAGTCTGTAAGTGCAGCTCTCAAACAGCTGACATTGTATGAAAGGGCAACTTTCTATTTCTAACAGCAACAGCAGCAGCAATCAAATTTCTTCTTTCCTGGGAAGAGTGAGAGAGGATGGAAACAAGTGGTCTCCGTCAATTTTTCTGAAAAATGACATATTCACTGGGATGACATGAAAATACCACAGACAGACAGCACAGTGGTGGAGATCAGAGGAAGAATGACCTGACCAGGACAAGTCCCTGCTACAGTTTGTCTATTAGGTTTCTTTCAACAAACATGCATTTTACCCTACTCTTTACTCCAGAGAGGCACAGTATCTAAATAAGAGACCCTTAGTCACCTGAAATACAGTCAGCGTAGCCTTTGTCTATCACAAATTGGATAGACTGATTGTCTATCAGAAACTAGGTACACTCACTGAATGAATAAAACACACGATAGGAGCTCTATCAGCCTAAAGCATAAACTGAACGGTAAGACAAAGCCAAAACAATATAGAAACCAAAACAAATTAATATAGTTAATACATATTTCAGACATGGGAAGAATATCTTCGTGAAAAAAAATTGCCTAGATATATGAAATATTTACTGTTCTCAAATGTGATTGGGTAGGAGGACAATTTCTCTCATCTTCAGCCAACAGGTCTAAAACTTGCCTTGCCTTTTGTGGAGTTAATAGTTTCAGGCAGGGTATTGCAACAGTCTCATCGAAATATCTGCACTACCTAGATGGATTAATTCTTTGTCTGTCACCTGCATATCTCAAATCCTGCTGAACAAGCTTAATTCAAAGTTACGGAAATGTTCCTCCGCAGTTAATGTAAACAAAATCAGATCATCTACCCCTTACATTACACTTCCAAAACTCAGAATGAGTATACATAAATACCCTATTTAAGTACATTTCAAAACAATGATCATGATATTTTATAAACACTTCTCCATAAAATGATAAAGATACCATGATGCAACAATTTACTTTTTTTTTAGCTGTCAAAGTAATTTGCAAATCATATGCACACTTTGGAATAATTTCACTTACTAACAAAACACAGCAATGTCAAGTTGAAAAAACAGCAGCCTATTTAACACCACTCACCAAAATAAACAATAGCATAAAACAGAAGATGGAAACTATCTCAACCAATTCAAACTGAGAGAGGAATTTAGATAAGCTGAATGCAATTACTCACTGGAATTTAGCCAAGACACTGAAATTAGCATATCTATTCTCTTTAGAAGTGCAAGGGAGTTTGGGGCCTTAGTTTCCAAGCCATCAGTAGCACGAAGCAACACATACAATCAAGTTTCATTCTATGTGTAACTCAAGACCCAGTGTTTCCAAAAGCCTGAATGTCAGCAATTCTCAGAAACTGTTACATTAACTTAATAAACACTGGCTTCTCTGCCAATGCACCACCCTCTTAGCAAATCATAGAATCACAGAATCATAGAATAGTTTGGGTTGGAAGGTACCTTTAAAGGTCATCTAGTCCAATCCCCCTACAATGGGCAGGGATATCTTCAGGTTGCTCAGAGCCCCATCCAACCTGACCTTGAACGTTTCCAGGGATGGGGCATCTACCACCTCTCTGGGCAACCTGTGCCAGTCTTTCACCACCCTCAGCGTAAAAAATTTCTTCCTTATATCTAGTCTAAATCTACCCTCTTTTAGTTTAAAGCCATTGCCCCTTGTCCTGTCACAACAGGCCCTGCTAAAAAGTTTGCCACCATCTTTTTTATAAGTCCCCTTTAAGTACTGATAGGCTGCAATAAGGTCTCCCCGAAGCCTTCTCTTCTCCAGGCTGAACAACCCCAACTCTCTCAGCCCTTCTTCACAGGAGAGGCGTTCCATCCCCCTGATCATTTTTGTGACCTTCCTCTGGACCCGCTCCAACAGGTCCATGTCTTTCTTGTGCTGAGGGCTCCAGAGCTGGATGCAGTACTCCAGGTGGGGTCTCACCAGAGCAGAGGAGAGGGGCAGAATCACCTCCCTCGCCCTGCTGGCCACGCTTCTTTTGATGCAGCCCAGGATAGGGTTGGCCTTCTGGGCGGCGAGTGCACATTGCTGGCTCATGTCCAGCTACAGCCTTTGAGCATTTACAAAGGATTTGAACCACAGTAAAAATAGTGACGCTTCAGTATTTCTCAGGGCTGAGTTCTTCTTCCATGGCCCTCTTTAGAGATGCCCCAGGCAAGTGACGACCCAGCTGATCCTGTTCAGATATTCAGAACTAATGGAAGCAAAAGTGTTGCCTTGATGTCGTCAAAGACCTGCTGTTTGAAATTTTAAAAAATTTAAGTCAGTAAAGACAGGCAACTGATTTCTGCTCTTATTTTAAATATTAGGACTGGAGCTCTTGTAGAAAGCTCTAAGTGCTATCCTCAGTCATCTCCTCAATGTCAATATCCTTATCTTTTTACCTTTTCTATGCTGATTTCTTCATCATTACTCTTACTAGCTTTACTCTCCAAACAGAATCCAGCATTATGCAAAATTATATTTGGAAAATAGTGCATCCCCAAGAACACAGAAAGACTATAAAGTTAATGCACCTGTCTCACAAAGCACACTCAACAATTCTTGATTTTGTCTGTCCTGTTTTCTGCAATTAGACTACAGACACCTCAAAACAGGCAGAGGAACAACATATCCTTCTGTGGCTTCTATGAAAAACCTAGTACTTATTTTAAGATCCCCTCCTCTTTTACTTCGGTTGATAGTGTCCTTACAAAATCTGAATTTCTGTTTGGGAATTAATTTGCTCAACTCTCAGAGAATGAAGTAAGCAAGTACCACCCATCATCCTGCTTAACATAGGCAGTAGTTATTGTTTATATGTACTGCTACTTTAATAAATGTCTTCCAGAAAAAAATACCACAAGCCTTTTTTTTTAAAGGAACTCAAAAGGCACAAAAAACCCCAGAAAGATTACAACCACATCCTGCCATCTCGCCCATCATTTTAGAAAATAAGAAAAGGTGCTGAAGAGGAAGAGCATTCTCTGTGTGCTACTGCACAAACCTCAGACAGAAAAGGAAGTCAGGCATGGGAAAGATCTTTCATTCAGTATCCAGTTGGCACAAGCACCTTTTACCTGTAAGCCAAAACAAACCATTTTCTGTATCTTATAGAAATTTCATGCAGTTAAATAAAATCACCTTTGTGACAGAGAAGATAGCCTGAGTAAATTTAGTCTCAGCATGCTACTGAAATTTAAATCAGGAATATAAATAAGTTATTTTGTTCAAAATCTTGGCTTTAATTTAAAGTGACATCTTAAGAGCACTCTGTTTCTATATACTCGAGGGAATAACTGCCATGCAACTGTCACAAATGGATAGCCTGAAAGAGTACATAGATGTCACAAAAAACTCTGTTCACTTTACATGTATTTTGACTGAATATTTAGGCATATCCATGACATTCCTCTGTATGATCCATGTAAAATGGTGAAACAAGTCATAGATTATATTGTGACTTTCAGGTAAACTTGAAGAAATTTGTTCAATTTCTAAAAATGACAAGATATTTTGCACATTGTCTTGGACAATTTCCAATGAACCCCCAAACCTTTCTCTTTGGGTATCCCACCAACCCTTCCTCTCAGGCATTTTATGGCGTCAGGTTAGACTCCAGAGTCTTATCACTACAAGAAGACTCAGGATATCTCACTGCTGCTGTGATGGGAACTGTAAATATGTAATATTCAATCTTTGCAAGAGAAGCATAACTGCTTCTGCTGAACAGTGGCTGTGTGTAGGTTCTATCTACTTACGCTCCTTTCAGCCTGTGCAGAAGAACCTCAATTCAGAGTTACAATTCAGATTAGCTCTTTTCACAGGTCAAAACCAGAAGCCTTCTTACACCCTTACAAAATGCACCTGTGTAAAAGCAGTGCCCAGAATTTCTCTCATCAAATATGTCATTAAAGTGTGAAAATACATTAAACTTCTATGCACTTTCAAGAATGCCCTTTTGTTGCTTCTGGAACCAAAACAATTTAAGAATCAGATTTTATTGCTGGGGGGTATTACATGCTAAAGATAAATGGTCCAGAAGAAATCAGTAAAGCTATTCACTGAATGACTTAATGTTCATCATCTGAATATAATCCTACATGATGTCTCTTTGTTACATGACTATGTCAAATGACACCTCTTTTAAAAACATCACCTCTGTATTTCATTATGTCTCTTTCCTGTTACCTTTTAAACAAGTTTGAAAGAAAATAAATAACCTGTAATTTGGTATATAGAAAAATATTTGAGAATGACACAAGTACATACTGGGAAAAAAGTATTTCTTAGTGTTTCACAATATTCTGACCTTTCTTTTAAAATATCTTTTTAATGAGGATAACTCAGATTGTACAGAGTATTTCTCCACTGTATTCCTTGCTTTCATTTTCAGACATAGTTGATTGACAGGAAGAGAAATTAAATTGCAAAAGGAATGTGTCCTTCACAGACAGAGATTCTTACATGACATTCCTACAGAAAATTTTTGGCAAAAAAAAAACCCAAAAGAAAGGAAAAAGAAATTTGGAAAAAAAAACCCCACATGTATATGCACTTTCTCCACCCCACCCCTGCCCAATTTTAAGCTTTTAGAGTGCTCCTACAGTGCTTCAGCCAAACTTGTTCAATAGAGATTCTTTCCCAAGAGCTGGGCAAGGAAGCAATGAACATAAAAAGGAAATACTGCCTTTAAAAGGTAAATCAGAATAAAGGCAAAGCTCTTATGATTGTACAAGATAACATTACATTTTCCACATGTAAAAAATTGTGGTAAATGAACCAGGGCAGCAAAAACCGCTGTAAACAAAAAACATTAGTGATAGCATCATTCATCTGCGGAAGACAAGTTTCTCACATACAAGCTTTCCACTTTGTAATTTAGCTTGGGTAAAGACTGGAGAATTTGATACATAAACATGAAACATCCATTTATTAAATAGTTGAAAGAATTGCAAGCTAAATACCTACTGAAGTTAAAAAATAGCAACCAAAATAGATACTTTCACTTTCCTAAATATATCTGTAATCTAATCTATATGTCTATATTGATTATCTTTACACATGATACTGTATGAAGTTAAGGTAAAATTCAGGTTCCCAAGCACAATTTTTCTTGCAGGAGAACCTGGTAATTCAAAATACTTAGTACCATGTATACAGATTGTTTTGAGAAAGTCCAACAACTACCTAATAACTCCTTAGGCTACATATTTCTCTCTTTAATGCAATATAAAATCAAAGATCTACACAAAAACATGGAATAGTTTGCAGTAGCCTCCTTAGCACTTCATTTGTTTTATACAGCTATTTACAACAGGCCTTCTTCTGCCTATGCAATCATTTCTGAAGTGTTTTTACCAGGAATCTCATTACAGTTTTTGTTAAGAACTCAAATTTTTAGCATCTTCTCAAAGATGCTAAGAGAATTCAACAGTTTAGCACTTATCACATCTTGCAAAGTCAAATAAAATGGTCTCCTCTTTAGGTTGTCAAATAAGGTAGTAGAAACACCTGCAAACTTTAGAAGTATCACCAAAGTAAACAATGTTTTTGAAAGTTATTTCAAATGTTTATGCCCATCTGCATATTTTGAATCCTTAATGTTACATACAATATGGAAGGGGTAAAATTACAGAATCACAATGTTTCAAACCATTTCCCACGATGTCTGTCATCACTTACACCACGCATGGAAAACATATAGTATGAAATAAGTGTCTACCCCAAAAGAAAATAAACCTATGTCTACCTGAAAACCTCTTTTTTAAAGAAGAGAACAGGATATTCAGGCCTACATTTAATAAATAAGATGTAAACAGTAAGTATATATAAAAAAAAAGAAGTAATTTCTTCAGTATTCCTGCTCTGCAGAAAGTATCTATCTAACTTATTAGATAAGTAACGTGAACTTTTACATTAATGAAAATCGTCATCAGTAGAAGTTATCTAAAATGGCACTTTCTAATGTGCCAAGACCAGGCTGCTGACAGTGACAATAAGTATCAACCTCCAGTGCTGGAAGGAGATTGAAGAAAGTTTGTATGCATGTATCCTGCTTCTCTGAAAGACAAGACGCTGAACTTGATGTCAGGAAGTAACCTGAGCTCACTAAATCACAGTGCAACTTTAGGCAAAACACCTTCCTTCTCTGAGCTCCAAGGTCTCTATCTGTAAGACGATATTTACCCAATGCTGTAGAGCACTTTGAAGGCTGAGGGAACAGATGATGGAGAAGCAGGAGACAAATCAGAAACAGTAAGTGCTGTTACTCAAGATAAGAAAAGCATCTTCCTTCTGATATTTTTGTGCGATATATTTCTAAAAAAGCTATAGGAATGGCAAGGAGAAAAAAGCAAACAAGAATTACGCCAACCTTTCTTACATATAGGGATAAAAGAAAATCAAGGTTCCCTTCACTATTTCCCCTGTGTTTCTTGTATGAATATTTACAAGCACAAGAAGCACTACAAAAAAAGCCAGAAGGCCTTACTATACTTAAAGAAAGTAAAATATTATGGTTGACAGTTAAAATAGATAACTGAAATAAAGTCCAAGTACAGACAAACTGTAGTTCTAATCTAAAAATATTAGTTTAAATTCCTGTAAAAGAAGGCAGCCTGAGGCTGACCCAAATGGCTTAAATAAAATTAAGAGCTAACAGTCAGTGAAATTGTAAGGAAAGGAAAGTCCTAACAGCTAAGGCAAAACAGAGGATAGGACTGACCTAGTAATATTTGGGCTATGTATTTTGCACAAATAATTAAAATACCATCTGGTTATGGTCTCAGGTTCTGAAACTGCAGGTTTTTACCTATAACTAAGGAATGACATAATACTGCCATTATGTAATGTAAAAATAATTATATTTAAGTGCAAGTCATACAGGGCATGCCTTCATAAAATGACTATGCATTTTTAGTTAATTTCCATGCATTGTAATTTTTTGTATTTAGAGAAAGAAAGATCCAGAAATTATTTCTGGTAATATCTCTCTTGCTCTGCTTACATTTCAAAAATGAATGTCAGGCAACAGATCAATATTTTATGCAGCACTATTCTTTTAATAATTAATACAACAGGAAAGTACTGCAAGTAAATTCAGTCAGCGAGCAGAGTACGGATCTAGAGAACGAGGTCATGAAATGAAGGAAGAAAATTTAATTACGTCTATTGTCACAGCATTTAACTTTAATTACCTGCAAATATCAGAAAATTGAAAAGGAAAATTAAATACCTCAGTGTCAAAAAGTAGCATCAACGCAATGACATTGTTCTTTGGAATCTACTAATTGCTTTTGCTTTCTCTGGTTTCTTTTTTTCTTATTATATGTGAATAGTAGTAAGCACTTCCTTGGAAAGGGAAAAGGCAGTGGAAGAAGTTCCTGAGAAGAACTTTGGCAAGGGCAGAAGGTAACATGTAAAGAAAGACTAAAAGAAGGAAAAGGCCTTCAATTAATCTAGTTATTTGAAAGCAAGCTCAATCAAAATTAAAAATATTTCTAGTTTCCTTTTTACGAAGTATTCATATCCCATGAGAACTTCAGCATGGGCACAATGGTACAAAACCTGCAATTGCTCCCGGATTGTTCTAGCAGCAGGATATTCAGATATTCAGCAAAGAGTTTAACAATAATTAGGAAAGAAATGGCAAAGAAATAAATTAAAAGCAAAGTTTCTGCCCAAGAGTGAAAATAGCATACACTTCTGACATCTGGCAAATTACCTGAGACCTTTCAGTCACAAAGAAAATGTCACTGTATTGAGAGGTAATAAATACATACTTACAACGAGAAAAATGTCAAAGTGGACCAATGTCATTCAAATTAACCTAAATGTCAGGACAGATTCCTGTTGATTGCTCAGCATCATATCTCAACTGTGCATGGCGTCTTGACCCAAGGTACTTCCCCGTTCTCTCCCTCTGATCTCAGTCTTCCCGAACAGCAATTTCTGCCAGTCCTAACATAAAACACTTTGTTCTTTAGGGTCCAAAATATTTCCTTGAGTGTTTCAGTTGTAATGAGACAGCAGCTAAAACCTGAACGCATCAAACATTGCAGAATATGTAATAGATTTTAACAATTATCTTTACCTTTCAAGTTATTATACAGCAGAAGATATGAGCTACTTAATGAAAACACATTTTCTTGCTACATCAAAAATTACTCAATTTAAAAACTCAACTCAGAAACAAAAATTTACCATTAAAGCTCACAGAGACTTCTACATCCTACAGATAACTGGGCTCTCCTATGGTTATTAGTAAAATCACCAGTGTCACACACATACAGATAAAAAACATTTATAGAACAACTCAGTGAAAACAAGGTATTTTTCTTCCATTAGTATGAGGATGCATGGTTGAATGCATACCACTTTCTGGGACCTACATTACTACAGTTTTCCCCACTGCAACCGCTGTTGGCTCTCCTTCGTTGCCTTGGGATCCGATTTGCCTCCTGCCCACCTGCACCCGATTCATCACTGTACCTCTTTCCCTTGCAGAATTAAACTGGGCATTGTCCATTTACTTAGGTTCTGTGGCAAAATCTGGTATTTAATCTCCCTCTCTCTCGTGCAAATTGGAAATTGTGACAAATGAAAACAGAGGTAGGAAAACAGAAAGATAAAAGGGAGGATGAAAGAGGACTGTAATAAAATGTATTTACTACCTGGCACTATTTATTATTTGGTCCTCATATATTCACTTGCCTGAGTCCCTCCCTGTGGAGGATGAAAGAGCACATTTTTCTCTGCATCTCCTCAGCTCACTGAATAGGACATTGTATAAAAATAATTCAGAGACCAAACATCAGAAAAGGAATAAACTAAGATACAGCCAGATGACAATAGTGGTTCTTGCCATCTTGCTTGCTCTTTTGTTCTGGGTGTTTTCTGTAAGCAGATGAATGGATGTTTTTATATTTCTGTTTTTACATTAAATGTAATCCTCTCTTAAGGTGTTCAGACAGTTGTCTATACATCTTAAACTGTATTACACTCATGCCTGTGAGCACTAACTATATTAGAAGGAAGTTTTTAACCTCCTCTAGAAGGAATTTATCTAAATGGCAGATTACATTTTAGAATAGCTGCTTGCCCCAGCAAAGAAATTCTTCTGGTTTTTGGACATGATTTCAGAAACAGAGTGCTACTCCTTCTTTAATCCTCTAGGCTTGAAAATGGCAAATCCCCAAATAAAGTTTTATTGTCTGAACATACCAGAGGACTAGACCACAAAACCCACTTTCTGTTAAAAAGCACATCAATATAACTAATCACACACCTTTAACCATTACAGTTTGTCTGTCAACTCATTCATTACTTTATCCATCATTACTGGAAAAATAACAGAATTAATTTCAGCTTCTGCTCAACTATGCATGCTGCCAACTTTGTATTGATAATTCTGGCACTGCTGCAAGTTGAATTGCTGGCAGAAGACACTACTGCCAACTACAATTCAATGTCCTACATCTGTTGACTCTTCTGCATTTTATCCTATCTGCCATACACTTTGCCTTAAACCAGATGGCATTTTATCATTTCCTGTCTAAGATTTAATCCCTCATTTTTCCCCATGGGGTCCTCCTACCTAGTAACTCCAGTGGCAACACTAGAATTGAAAAGCAGGTGGAACCTTAAAGGAACAGCTTTTTTAATTTGGTTTTTTGTTCTTTTAAACAAAAAGAGCAGCAAGATTGTTTTGAGCCAGCTTGTTTGAACAAAGATCCCTTACCTTGCTTTCCATACTCCAGGTGCAGTGCCTTCATTTCTTACTGCTGACACAGTGCTCAGTGAGGTCCAGCCAATAGTTTGAGCATCCCTTCACTGACTCCTACAGAAGAAGGATGAGAATGGTCTTCCGAAGAGTCCCTAGGATGAGAGTATTTCAAGCAAGTTGCTTGATAAGACTTACTCTCAGGGTCCCCTAAGTATCTATGAACCCATGCTCACCCACCAGAGGCAGCACAGAAACCATGAAGTCAATCCATTAAGCGCTACTCACTTTGCACAGCATGAAGTTTTGACATGAGCAACACGGTAAAGTGGCAAAGAATTCTTAAAGCAGATGGTGATGTGACTGACTTTGGTGAAAGATCAAAACTCTGGAAACTCGGGCAGCAGTTTGTGTTGACAACTGCCCAGGCATATTACAAGATGGTCATTGAACAATGGGAAAGAAATGGAAATGCACAAGTGTTTCATAAATATTTCATCACACTGTCTTCCAAATTGTAACATTGTAACATACGGATTTGGCCCACGTTTCTCAGAAGCTGAGAATAAGGAAAAGTTCCCCCTGCCTGATACACTGCCAAAATTCTCTTTCATTGATTGGAGTTCAAGATAGCGTATAACCTTGACACTGCAAATTTCTAGGGCCTTTTTAGAAGACAGCACATCAACTATGAACTGGTAGTAACACTTTTAATTAACCAGTTTATAAGGTCAAAGATCATAGCTTCCTGTCATCAGTAGCACCTTTTCTTTCTATTGAAGACAACAAAGTATTTTGAGGATTTTTTGGAGTACTATGGTATTTTAATTACCAATAAGCTTTCTTAACAACCTGATTATATTGTTTGCAAATCGAAACATATTTAGTGGACTGTGCCCATCTTATGCATGGAGCAAGAATGTTACACAAAGGTCAGACAGAAGGGAGTAAACAAACTCAGCAGGAATGATCCTTTTATAAATGCAGTGCTGAGTAAGAATATTTGTGTGGTACCATGAAACTTTGCAGCTTATTGCCACAAACAAGTTCATAAACATATCGCCCTGAAGGTCTTGGCTCAAAACCATTATGTTTACCTGCAAATGTGCAACCTATTTAGTTGCTTTATGACGATGCATTTTATCACAGGATTCCTAAGATCTCATATAAATATGAGTAAGTGGCTGTAAAAAAAAGGTTTAAAAAAGAAAGCATATGGTAGCATTTACCTCACCTACACATTTTTTTCTAGTTCATTTAACAGTTCATTTCAAGCCCATAAAGCTGTGTGACAAAGAACACTTAATTCAATTGGAAAAATGGGGGAAATTGAATTTAAGAGAATGTTTAATTACTCTGGGAGGAATTTGGCTAGGATGCCTGAGCTAACAGCCCATCACTTATGGGAAGACATCATAAAAACCTCAGGGTTTTTTTTGTTTTGTTTTGTTTAAATTAGTTGAAAGCACTTCAGCAAAACAGCATTTCCAGCAACAGGGGCTCCCTAAACTCACCCTCCCTGGTACAGAAGTGAGGATATGTGCATGGAACTAAAAACCTGGTATCATTTGAAAGTAACCTGCTGACTGTTTTGTGCACTCAGCACCTGCCATTTGGAACAACCTGTCTCAAAGGGAAACCCTCATGGCCCACAGCTTGCCACCTATTACATGTGTCTCCTCAGTCATTCCCAGCCTGGTTGCCTGGAGCAGTCCAATGAAGTCGGGAAGGCACCTTCCAACTTCGCGCACAGGACAGAGGCACACCCTTGTGCTGCTCCCTGAGCCTTTCTGAGCTTGTCTGGGAGTCCTTACAAGGTGAGGTCCCAGCACAGAGATGAAGACCTAGAACTTGTGCATTGTGCATTAATTGCCAGGGTTTTGGTAGTGGGGGGCAGCAGGGCAGACCTCATCGGGAAGAGGTGCCCTGTGCCAGACACAGCAGATTCCAACAGCTCCACAATGGACAGGTCCTACTTCAAGCCCATGCCCTGGTGGTGGCCTGGAGCCTTGACCATCACTACGGGAAGACCAGGACCTCTTAGCAGAGCTGGGGAGTCCAACCAACAGTTTCTGTTGGAGTAGCAGGGCACTAGCGAGTGCTCAGCTCGGAAGGGAACCAACAGCCAGCAGTGCCGAGATGCCCGTCTGGGAAGCTGCTGCCCAGGCTGCAGAGGGAGGGAGGGCACTGCCAGAGAGTGGGGAGCAACTGTCCCAGACAGGCACCCCAACATCTGGGACAGGAAAACAGAGGAGCCTGATGGTGAGTTAACAACACAGACCGATCAGACCATTCCAGTTACAGTCCTTCATTCAGAAGAGTGAAATTAACTAAATGAGGGAGGCCCACAGCCATTGCCCCAGGGAGACGCCTCTGCAGTGGTGTATTGGGTTTACATGGCAAAGTGGGGAGGGCTGCAGGGGTGGCTTCTGTGAAAAGACGCCAGGAGCTGCCCCGTATTGGACAGAGACAGTTTTAGCCGGCTCCAAGACGGATCCGCTGCTGGCCAAAGCTGAGCCTGTCAGTGATGTTGCCAGCGCCTCTAGGATAACACATTTAAGAAGGGGTAAAAAAATGTGCGCAACAGCAGCTGGCAGAGAGGAGTGAGAATATGTGAGAGAAACAGCCCTTCAGGCCAGTGAAGAAGGAGGGGGAGGAGGTGCTTCAGGCGCCAGAGCAGAGATTCTCCTGCAGCCCATGGTGAAGGCTGTGGTGATGTAGGTTGTCACCATGCAGCCCACAGAGGACCATGGTGGAGCAGATCTCTACCCTGCAGCCTGTGGAGGACATCCACTGCAGCAGGTGGATATGCCCTGAAGGAAGCTGTGACTCTATGGAGAGCCCACACAGGAGCAGGTTCCTGGCAGGACCCGTGGCCCCACGGGCTACCCTTCTGGTCCTGAAGGACTGCACCCCATGGAAAGGACCCATGCTGGAGCAGTTTGTGAAGAACTGCAGCCTGTGGGAAGGACTCACACTGGAGAAGTTTCTGAAGGACTGTATCCCATGGGTGGGACCCCATGCTGGAGCAGGGGAACAGTGTGAGGAGGAACGGGCAGCAGAGACAATGTGTTACGAACTGACCACAATCCCCATTCCCCGTCCCCCCGCACCGCTTGGTGGGAGGAGGTAGAAGAATCGGGAGTGAAGCTGAGCAGGGGAAGAAAGGAGGGATGGGGGGAAGATGTTTTTTAGATTTGTCCTTACTTCTTATTATCCTGCTCTGTTTGGCTGGCAATAAATTAAATTAATATCCCCAAGTCAAGTCTGTTTTGCCTGTGGTGGTAATTGGTAAGTGACCTCCATGTCCTTATTTTGACCCACAAGCTTTTCATTGTATTTTCTCCCCCTGTCCTGTTGAGGAGGGGGAGTGATAGAGCAGCCTGGTGGGTACTTGGTGGCCAGCCAAGGTCAACCCACCACAAATGGCTACAGCAATGTGGGGCAACTGGCGCTGGGGAGGTACCACTGATGCCTCCAGAGAGCAGAGTCCTGGGGAGTCTGGGCCTATGTCACTTGTAAATGCTGTCCTCTGTAGGGGAAAAAGCCTTTGGGATGAGCTGATGGAGGGGTATGTGGAGCAATGGGTCAATCCTGTTGTTTCCACAAAGGAGATGCCCCCTGAGAGGGACAAAGTTTGGAAGCCATGATAGATTCAAACAGCTACGATGGTAGGGATGCATGTTTTGTAGAGACAAGGAATGGAGGTGGTTGAAATGTTGAACCTGGACCAGGACCTATATCCTGATCCACAGTGACAACGGGTGGATATTGCAATGCATATAGATGTTGAAACCAGTGCAATGCTCTTGATTTAGGTGTTTTGCAGAGGCAACGGGTGGTGTTTCACTGAGCATGTGCAGACATTGCTATCACATCCATTCCTTTTGTCTGGTAGGAAGGGCAGAGTTTATAAGACGTGTCTATTAAGGTTATGGTGACACTAAAAGCAGAGCTTGTAATGAATGTAACATTTTGCTGAGGAGAAGGATGGACTGTATTGGGCATAATTGTCAGGATTTTGGTAGCAGAAGGGCAGCAGGAGAAACCCCTGCAAGAAAAGGCTACGGGCTGCTTACTCCTCAACAGATCTACCACAGGTCACAGCTGAGCCCATCAGCCAAGCATGGTGCCTCTGACCCAGCCAGAGGAGTTTGCAGCACAAAAGCATATTTAAGACAGAGTGGTAAAAGGAGAAAAGAAAAAAAAAAAAAAAAAAAAAAAAAAAAAAAAAAAAAGGAACAAGGCCAGAGCAGGAGGAGGGAGAAGGTAGACAAAAAGAAAAAGACCACACCATATCAGGAGGAGAAGAGGGGAGACAGGAGCCAAACTAGCAGCATGCCAAGCAGAGGCTGCAGCCAAAGCAGCAGCCACGCAAGCAGTGGTTGAGCGGTGGGATGCTGAAGGGACTGCCATCTGCGGAGGAACCACCACGCACTGGCCCCAACCTCCTGCACCACCTGTCCCCTCACTGAAGGGGCCAAGCGTAGCGTGCAGCAAGGGGCCTGGAGAACAACCGGGGGGAGGAAAAGTTTCACAGAGACAAGGGGAGCCTTCCTTAAGTGTGTGTGTGTTTTTTTCTTTCTATTATCAGAATTAGTAATTAGAAGTTTGTTTATTGACAATAAATTAAGTTTATTGAAATTACACTAAAATCAGTAAAACTGTTTGGCCTGCAACAAACCTGGCAATAAAATCATGCCATAGGCAAATGAGGAGTGACAGAAGAAAAGGAGATAATACAAACAGGTTGAAATGCTGGGACTACAGAGAAAGAGGGAAATTAGACCTGTGGAAAAGAGGCATACCTCTGGTGTAGCAGGATAGTATTCAAACCTGAAAAACTAACAAAGTAATGCTACAAATAAGGTAAGCCCACATGTATATTCCCAACAAAACAGCATGGCAGGGTTCTACTTCCTGCAGCTGCATTTTTCTCAAAACTTGTTCAATGGCATTAGCTAACAGTGTGGCTCCAGCTCACTCTTAATGGCTATTTTAAAGGAAATTTGTCTCCCCTCCTTAATTTAGTCACAGAGCGCAGCACCAAAAGAATGAGAGCAATTCTGCTGTCTGTAGATCATCAGGCGTTGCACAAAAGGTCCAGCCTTGCATTAGAAAGTATGACTACACAGTATTCACCATAATACTTGTAAGAACCATTGTCACCCACCTAATCCTCAGTTTAACAATTTTGCAAAAACTGAAGCACGCATGGCTCTGTGTTACTAGAACCTGTGATGAGAAGGATTTTATTCCTCTTCAGCCTTGTAAGAAAATCCAATTAATTGGATTTTCCCAGTTACTTAAATGGCACAATTTAAAAAAAAATTAATATGAAAAGAATTCTATATAGATGTAGAACAGTTATCAAAAATAAAACTATGGCAGTCCACCTGCAGTTCATATCAGGGTAACTGAAATGAAGTTGGAAACTATTTTAAAATCCATTGTATTTTTTCTGATATTAAATTATCAGAAATTCCTTTTATTAGTAGGATGGTTCTGTATTTTAATGAAGAAATCTGTATTAAGAAAAGTTGAAATTACTTTTCCAAGACAACAAAACCTGCTAGACAACCACAGGCCATGGAATAAACAGTGTTTTGCTTTTGCTCCCATATGCACCTGTCTATTAGGACTTATGAAAATCTGCTGTAATAAAAATAAAATTCTCCATACATAATTTTGTATATTAACTAAAGAAAGAAGATACTAGTGATAGTCACCTACTCCCTTTTTCGGAGCTATAAGCACTTCTTGTGCAAGGGACTTAGGCATTTCAACTCCAAATTTATCTGTTTCACTCACAGTTATGTGTATATCTAACTAATAATTGCTACTATAAAAATACAAATGCTTAACTAATTTCAAACAATGAAACTGACAGATGTATGAATTGACAGATGGATAAAGCATGAGATTTACAAAGTTCTTCAATCCATTTTATCAACTCCCCTGCTTACTTCTGACTTTGCTGAAGTCCCTTATGTTCTGTGTAATTCTTTTTCCCAGTCTATGAAGTGACACTGTCTCCCTCCCACTTCGAAACAATCTGCTGTTTGGACAGAAAGCAATCTCTGGAAGCTCATGAGCAACGTAAGAACTGATCCCCTGTTTTCAGGTAACAAGAATTTTGTCTTGGGGTTCAGGAGTTAACCACGTCTTCTCCCACTGCCTCTGACACAACAAACTAGGAGCTGTTGCTGCCTCTGAATACATGCCTCATCACAAAAAATTTATACTTCAGGATTTGCAAGAGAAATTTTTGTATACATTGTAGAAGACCTCAAACTAGTCGCCAAGACTGTAAAATACAAACAGGTAAGATTTATAGCTGACCTCATATACAACCACTCAGCTGGAATGGACTCAAGTACAAATAAATGCTGGACAGGGTATTACATTAAATGTCATGGAAGTAAATCTGCAAAGATTGCATGTTGAGAGTCTTGTATGAAGTTCATCTATCATTACATTTGATTACTACTACTTAACAATGTCAACTAATTGAAATGCCACTTCTAATTAACTTCAAAGGGGGTAAAATCTAGGATTTCTGCACTGGACCTACAAACATTTTTTCATTTTTTAATTTGTAGTAAAGAAGTGTTCCAGGTGTCTTTGGCGAAGAGATTTCAAAGCAGAAAGTATCTCATCCACAATGGTATTGCCTAGGGACATGCTGATTTAACAATTCCAGATCTGGTCTTGAATTTGAAATATTGTCTTGTGTGTATGTGAAGTCCAAAACGTACACAGATAATGTAGTTAGATACTTGGGTTCTGCCCTTAAATGAGAATATCTTTTTAAGTAAATGCAAGAATTACTATCAAATGCCCAAGTTCACAGGCTCAAGAACTGCAAGAAAGCCACCACTTATGCTATCGAGCAGTTTCTTACATGAATATTTAGTAATTGCTCAGTGGTATGAGAACGACTGTAGAATCAAATTTTAAAACTAAGGACCAAATTCTACTACCCTTTACTTGCACTGCAAAATACTCAGTAAACTCAACTTAAATAAAGGTAACTGATTTGTCATATGAATAAGAGAAGCAAACTCTGGTCCTAAGTTTTCTTCTTAAATGCTGAGAGCTACCTTTAAAATTTTACTTTTAAAAATAAAGCACATCTAGTTGTCCCCTTGATTCATAATTAACCCTGCAGAACCACCACTCCTCCAGAATGGCTGCAAAGTGTCTTTATCAATAGCAGGAACTTTCATGAAAAAATCTGCAACAAAATAGTTTCTATAAAAGATTTTGGCCTTATGAACTTTCAGATGGAAAATGACTTCTTGTCTCTCCTCTCTCTTGAGGTTTGGGCTGTACTGTTCTCACCATCAGTTGCTACTTCTTATTTACAGTCACCACCCACTTAAGGCCCCATTAAGTTTCAGGGCCTCGGTGTCAATCTCCTCCTGGCTAACTGTCCCCCACATTATTTCATCTTTTTACCCAATGTATTTTTTCTGCTTCCTCTTTTGGGGGAGGGATGGGGCAACAGAATATTTAATTTGCCAACTATGGGTTTATATCTGTCCCTAATGGGAAAAAAACACAACATAAACAGCAGAAGCCTGTAATAAAGTACACATAGAAATACTTCCTCTGAATGTTTTTCTAGCTTCCAACAACTCAGGGATCTCACAGGCTGGAAGTGACCCCTTAGCATTTAACAATTTAATCTTTGATGGATTTTTCTTCTGTGATTTTGTCCAGTTACTTTCCAAACTTCAAAAATATACATATTCCAACTGTAAAGAATTCCACTGCTTTGATACATGTGTGAAGAACTACCATTTCTTCATCTGAATTTCTCACTACTTACTTCTTTTGATGCCTTTTATTTCATGAATTGGCAAGAATAGTCAACAATTGGTCCATATTTACCCTTTGTGTGTCACTTACGCATTTATAAATCTTTATCATGCTGGACCAGTTGTCTTTCCAGCTAAAGAATAGCCCACTTTGATGTTTCTTATATGCAACCTATCCCATCAAAGCCAACTTTGATCATTTGTTGGCTTTCTTTGAACCTCTTCTAGGTGTTTGTGAATTTCTGTGCCTTTTTTTTTTTAATAGGAGGGCTGTGGGCCTGAAGGAGACAGCATGCATGCATGCAAGCAAGCAGATGTGCATCTAACATTAAACTTAATTTTTCAATGCTTTTGGGCACAGAACTGAGGTTTTCATGGAACTTGTTATTATAATCCCAAAATCTCATTGCTGATGAGTACAGTGCCCAGTTAAGAGCTTTTTTTTTTTTTTTTTTAAGTAAAATTTGATAATTATGATAATTTCTGGTGTATGTTTTCATTACCATTCGTCTACAGTGAATTTCCTGTGCTATGTTGATATCCAGTTACTGAGCTTCATAGTCTTTCTACAACTCTTCACAGCTGGCCCTTCTCATTACCACTCTAAATAACTTAACGTCATGACAAAATTTTATCACTTAACTAGTAAACCCTCCTTTGCATTACTTCAGAATATGCTGACAGGTGTATAGATCAACAAAATGATAATTATGATTTTAAATGACATGGCCCTCATTAAAAATGCTCATATAAAGAGCCTGCTTTGCATCAGTTGAAATAACTTCTGACTATAAAGGTTGTTCTTCTCCAAAGGTTACTGCAAATAGATGCTCTCAAGACTGATCAAAAACTCTAGCCTCCAAAATCTCTAAATATTCACTAAAATTACTGTAGACAGTGTTTGCCAAAACCTCTGAATAACAATCAAAGTCTGTACACATACATTCTTGTCATTTCTGGGTGTTTCTGCCATGTATTCTCAAGTTGGCACGGGGTACTCTCACTTCTCTTGCAGGAGAAGAAATACACAAATCATTTTCAACTGTTGTCCTGGTTTCGGCTGAGGTAGAGTTAATTTTCTTCCTAGTGCTGTGTTTTGGATTTAGTATGAAAAGAATGTTGATAAGACACTGATGTTTTTAGTTGTTGCTAAGTAGTCTGCTAGTCAAGGACTTTTCAGCTTCCCATGCTCTGCCAGGTGCACAAGAAGCTGGGAGGGAGCATAGCCGGGACAGCTAGCCCAACTGGCCAACGGGGTATTCCATACCATGTGACGTCATGCTCAATATATAAATAGGAGGCGTGGTCCAGGAAGTAGCGATCACTGCTTGGGTATTGCTCAGCGGGTGGTGAGCAATTACATTGTGCATCACTCATTTTGTATATTCTATCATTATTATCATTATTTTCCCTTCCTTTTCTGTTTTATTAAACTGTCTTTATCTCAATCCATGAATTTTACTTTTTTTT
>JAYKAV010003056.1:330830-350935 GCA_035582835.1 Phoebastria nigripes
CAGGCTGACAGGCCTGTAGTTCCCCGGGTCCTCCTTCCGGCCCTTCTTGTAGATGGGCGTCACATTGGCAAGCCTCCAGTCRTCCGGGACCTCCCCCGTTAACCAGGACCGCTGATAAATGATGGAGAGTGGCTTGGCAAGCTCCTCCGCCAGCTCCCTCCGCACTCTCGGGTGGATCCCATCCGGCCCCATGGACTTGTGAGCGTCCAATATAACCTAACTGCTATACTATAGTAAGAGCCTAAAAGCAACTCCCAGATTTGACATAAAACAGATTTCATCCCCTAAAGGAAATTACTTATAAGACTTACAGTAGCTCTTTTTTTGAAATAGCAGCCTGTTGACTAACAGTACTCCATTTAAACTACTCTAACATCATAGTCATAAGGCTTTGGTTTTTAAGTTTGCACCTCCTCTCCCCTCCTGAAGCGGTAATCATCTTTTCACTGATCAAAAGGTGATCCAACGATGAAGAGAATTTTTTCCACTAGTAGAACTGTTGGTATTAATACTTCTTCTACAATATACTTTCAATAATGCCCCTGAATGAAAATGGCAGCTTTGTCAACAAATTACACCTGGACAAATAATCCTGGTCTTACAGAAATACTTAAGAAATAGAAACAAAATCCTTGTTTATACCACCCAGTGGGCAGTATTTTTTATACATGTTGAAAAACTTCCCTCTAAAATTTCCCTCTAAAACTTCCCTCTATTATAACAATATATGGGTAGAAATATCTTATAGGCATCATGCCATCTACAAGAACCCAAGTGATCGGACAAAATTGTGCCCCATTTTGATCTGTAGCAAAACTGCTCCTATATGTGATTTTGGACAGCCAAATCGAGCTAGCTGATGGAAATCAATATTTCAGAACACTTACATATTTGTGAATTCACACCAAAAGTCTGCAGTCCCCAGAAGTTTCAAAAAAGCACAACAAAAGAGGAACTGCAAATTAGTTATAAACTAGAACAATGACTGGAGTTATGACAGTGACTTACACAAGTGCTGTGTTCATTGCATTTGACAGTTCAAGGAGGTGCGCATCTTCTCTTTCAAAAGGGCCAGAGGCCCTTCACCRCTCCAGGAGCTGCTCCACCACACCCCAGCTCCCTACCAGTATGACCGTAGGGGAACTGGTCAGGAGCAAAATCAAGAATCTCATTGTAAGAATCAACGCAAGAGGAAACCTAAAGCAATGGCAGTGCTAAACTTCAGACAGCAATTTGACTTCCAAACCAATTCAAACTTATGGTATTACTAACAAGTTCCAGCCACAGAAGAAAGGTAATGGTTTGACCAGTTTTTCCATGCTCCATTGACAAGCATATGACAAAACTACAAAACCAAGAAGTTACGTTTCCTTTCAAAAACTTATAAAGACTCCAACCAGTAACATTTTCCAACTTCTGGATTTAGAAAAAGTTGGTTATGAATGATGCACAATGCAGATACAAAACTGCAGTGTGAGAAATTAGAGCCTTTCCTAGAAAATCTGTAATTTGAGCATTTAACTCAGACACACCATTGCAGTACATAAAGAAGTGCTGCCTGGTGTCTTTATATGACATATAATGAAATATATGAGTTCATATATATGAAATATAAATGAGTTCGCTAATGTTAATAACAATTCAATCTAATACAGGAGAAAAACTTACTCAGTAACAGCAACATACAGTCTAGGGTATTTTCATTAGGGCAGGGACAGCTGTAATAATTGTATAACCACAGCTTAAGCCTTATTGGCAGTTCAGGCAGGTGGGCGTTGGGGAAAAAAAAAAACCACAACAAAAAAAAMCCCACACACAACCAAAAAACCCAACAAAACCACGTGGCCATTGTTCTGCTTAAATTCTAAGGAACATTTGGCAGAAGTCAGAAAGTTTTTAATATGGTAGAGACTAAATATGAGGGAAAGAGTGACAATTTCATAAGAGGCTACAAAATTCTACTTTCAGCTTTCCTATTACTGCAGTGCAACATACTTACGCAGGGGAAAAAAATGCTTATTTCATTGTATATGTTCTAACATGTTAGGCAACAGGCAAAAATTTTCTACACAAACCAGTTTTCAATTTTGCAAAACAATGATTCACTATGAAGTTAGATGCATTAACTCAAAACAAACAAAAACAAATTCAAGTGACAAAGTGAAACCCCCCAATATTTACAGTCATCTTTCTCAGAATCTTATAGGTTGTTTTATTTAATTGTTCAAGTTTTCCTTATCTTGTCAGCTGGTTGCGGCTGAGAAAGAAAAAAGATTTCCATGATTTTCATCCTCACAAAAACACTCCCTTCTGGCTGCTCAGAAAGCAAGCATCTATTAGACACACCTAAAATTTTTATTTTACATGTTATAACTCACCTGCTTAGGAAGCCGGAAGAGAGAATTTTTGTAAAATATATCTTTAGCCTGACTCCATGTTCCATCGATGATAATCATAACAGATGGACTAGAAGACATCACAGCAACTTCTTCCATATTGGTTGCTTCAGCTCCAGGATACAAAATTAGAGTATTGGGATTTCTGCACACAGTTGCTAATTCAGGATACCTTCAATGCACAGACACACAAATGACAATAATTATTAAAAGTTTTCATGACAAATACACACTTCCAGATATTCCAGTAACTCCCACTCATCTTCTCCAAATTTTACTTAAGTTTCAAAAAAAGTCCATCGCTCAGCTACCACTTTCTCTTTCCAACACCTCAAAAGTTATTGGTTCTCCCTCAACTCCTAAGGAGGGAGGAAAAAACCACCCACAAAAGTAATCGATGAAAGCTTGATAAAGCAATATATCAGGAACATTTTCCGATGCTTTAATCATTAAGTCTCTAATGTCTGTTTGAACCAAAGATGTTTTGAATTGTTTACCAAAATCTAACACATGTATTCTAGGAAAATTTGTTCAAGCATTTGGCACAAAAATACTACAATCATCCCATTTTGAACCTCATATATATAAAGAACATCAGCAATTCATGGTCCACATCTACAGGACATTTTTGAAAATTTTACCATCTCAATGTATCTTTTTTTTTTTTTCCTTTTTTTTTTTTTTTTTTTTTTTTCTTCCTAATTACTACTTCTACAGTTACATTCCCCAAACTTGTACATTCTCTTCTTCTTCCTGCTGGCTTCTACATTCGGCAATGGTACCAGAGGAATAACTACTGCCTATTAAGTGTTCACTTAATGTACACGGAAATTCCTGAAGTTTTTGCAGGACACCACTGTAAGTTAGTTTATAAAAAAATCTATGAAAGGCATTGTAATTTAAGTAGTATTGGAAGCCTCAAAAACCACCCAGTCAAGTAGGCTGGTAAGGGAGAATCTGAGAAAAAGCTGGCCTTGTAACAAAGACTGCGTTACTTGTCTTGAATCCATTTCAGCAGTATCATTATGTAGTCTTCAGAATTGCCTCAATCAGAAAGCAGGAAGAAATACAAAGCAAGGGCTGACTGTCTGAAGCATGTGACAAAGAATAAGAAATTAATTCTGCATAGTACCTCAGAGGTTATAAAGAGTAACTGATGTTATAGGAGGAGAAGAACAATATGTAGTTGAAATAGCGTGTGGTTATTTGTGCTCTGAAGTGGAAAGGGAAGCCAGTACAGCTCATCAGAGAAAACAAAGTGTTTCAGAATGAGATTAACAATAGCCAGCATATAAAGCGGGCTCTCCATGCTACCTATCAAGAACTGCTAGGTGCAAGAGCATGGACACAGACACAGGCAGGATGTAGACATGTAAGTTCACGCACAGAAATTCCTAATGCCACTGTGACCCTACAGCTTTTAAGCCTCAGGAGTTGGGCACCTGCACCACTCCTCCAAAAATCAAGCAAGAATCTCCTTTCTTAAGAGGAGGAAAAAAAAAAGAAAAAAAAAAAAAGGTTAGGAAAGAAAGAAATGGTTAATAATGGGTTTTGAGTTGATATACACTAGGTGTACTTCAAATCTGTGCACTCCATTATCACCCTCTGGGGATATATGTGAAAACACAATTTTATCAGTGTTAGGTTCAGGCAGAATTGCAGTGCCTAAGACATTGAGATCTTGAGYTTAAGACTCTCATAGGACCATTTGGGAAATACCTGAAATGAAAGAGGAACTGAATTCAGTGTACCAGTAAGCTCAGAGCTAGTATTCCAATATTTGACCATCCTTGCCCCCCCAAGCAAACAGTCCAGACTGATTCAACATTACGTGGTTCATTACTGTCAACATTATTTACTAAAAAAAGAGTAGTGATCCTTCCTTCCAAAATGAACAGTAAAAGAAGTGCAAATAGAGACAGGAAATCTGTAAGATAAGTCTGTGGCAAATAGAAGTACATGGAAACTTCTCTTCCCGCTATTTTTTTAAACCCTACCTACATTATGGTAATTTGGTATCACTTTAGTTTAACCAAGAATCATGCTACACAAAAACAAAAGCAAGGAGGTATCTCACTACAGGCTACCTAGCACTCAAGGTTTAAATCTAGAAAATCGTTCATTGAGAACCCAACTCCTTGAAGAACAAAGTATCCTAATTCTGGGATAGCAGAGCTTTCAAATCATTAACATCTCTTAGATGATTAAAAAAAAAAAAAAAAAAAGAATTCTTAAAACTAATCCAAAACCGTAATGAAGCACTACAAGTTCATATTATGAACACTACAACTGAAGTCTTAGTCTTCAAAATACGATTCAGTTGAAAACAATGGTTTTCAATGCATACTCATCCAAGAATTCCAGTCATTTCAGTTTACTACAGTTTATATGCAAAAGCAAAGGCAGGGGGGTGGTTCAAACAGGTTTTGTAAATTTGTCCCACAAATCTAACCCAGGATTTGAGGGCTGATGAGTTCTTACTGCCATAAGAACTCGTAACACTTTACAAACTAGTAGGAGCTGCTGCTTCAGAGCTTACTATCCACCCTAGAGTGACACTGAGCACATGCAGAGAGCTATTTAGTACTCCTTCCTTTCATAGGAACAGGTTCTCAGAAATATAAGCTGCACAACCCCTTCTAGGTTATGGTTCACACTGACAGTCACAGTCCACATTAGTAGCTTTATTAAAACGTATGTCTTCCATTCATAAAACATGCTTGTTCTTCCTTCCTTAGAACAGCACAGGAGGAATGAGCTAAACATAAACACCTAATGATCTGCTTAGAAAGGGATATAGTTTGTATAAAACAAGTTCAAAAAAATTTTTGTATGTATTTCTATACAGGTACATCCTGTTAATTCCACTGCAGGTTTTGTATTTGCTGAGTTTTAAGGCTTTGCTTCCTGTTAGTTGTTGCTGATACATAGTGCAATTAGACTTTTTCTACTCACATACTACCACCGTTAAGAATTTGTCCCCCAGAACAGTTTTTATGTACATCCTTCTGCTGCATTTAATTAGATCTGTGAAAGAAATGAAAAGTCTCAGTAAAAGACTGAATTTGTATCTGGTAAATAAAAAATAATCTGCTAACTGAACAAATTGATACGGCATTCAAAAGGCAAGCATGTGTCAACAATATCACTTTTCACAGCCACGTAGCAAGAGTATGCTTCTGACGTGCTTGCTTTGGGTAAACACTGTAATACAGTGTATTTAATCACACACTACTTCTGAAATACTGCTATAGGGCAGGATTTTCTCTGCAACAGTCAGATGTTTTTCAAGGAAACTTACAGGAAACAATTGTGAAAAATTAGCCATTTCACTATAATGCTGAAATAGAGCTGTTGCCTGCTGAGTGCTTTTGAAAACCTGATCCACACCCTACAGTACAACTTTTTTTTTTCCATATAAGCTTTCACTTGTATGCTTAAGATGATTACAGCATATAAGTAAAAGGACTAGGAATTAGATTTCATCTTCACAGAGCTTTACTTCTAAAAGTAAGTGCATATAATCCTACTATAAAACCACATTCAAACAATGTTAATATTAATTTTTTGAATACCAATAATTTATTCCATTGTTTAAGTACAAGAGTGATTTGAGACAAATAGAGTGGCTTATTAAAATACAGGAGACAACTTCATTAAGGCTGATGTTTGTATTCATGACGACTCATGAAATATTAAAGGATATATGCCAGTTTTGAAACTCTCCTCAGAGCCACAGCAGAAGCTCCTTGCTCAGTCCTGTGCTACCCAGGAAAACGTATTTTTGCTTTTTATCCCTGCCTAAATTTCCCCTGCAAAACAAGGGTAGAGTAAAAAACTCAGTACCAGGTCAGTTGGCAGCCCAGACTGCCTTGTTTAGAATGACTAGACAGAAATTTCAAGCCACACACTAGATCAATGCACTGGGAGGTAGGTAAGCAACTTCTTAGCAAGACGCATCTCTGATCCCAAGTCCTCCAAATTGCTAAAAGCTGAGAGAGGAATTGGGTAAGTCTCACCAGGCTTGTAGCCACTCTTCTGTGAGCTCTTTATCCTTTGGGGTGGTTTTTGGTTTTTTGTTTCTTTTAAATTCAAGCTGCTTTTATTTAAATTCAGGAAAACAATTCTGTAGTCCAGCTAGACTTGTGTATGTGGGGAAATTAAACCCAACAGAAACACAGAGGTAAGTTAGGAGCAGAAGGCCAAATTAGGATAAGCACAAGGACAAGCTAGGAGCACAAGCACGAGCAGTCACACCAGAATAAGCTAGTCCAAGCTACCGAATGAACAGTTGATTATGATGATGGAAGAACTTCACACAGCAGCTGCCCACAATCAGAAACGTGGTCTTCTTGCTGTTCTTGCCGTCTTGTGACATACAGTAGTACACAGTTTCACAGCATTTGTGACTTCTAACATGGCAAAATACAACATGGGTGTCATTAAGACATAGAGCTTTGGCAGTGCAGATGCAGAATGAGGGGGGATGTTTGTGCTGGGGGCAGCAGTTGCTGTAGACAAGATAGCTGGACCGCATGCCTCACAACAAAGCCTTGTTTATGAAATATCTCCGCAAACGAGTTTGCCTGTTAGTTCATGACAACCTGGATTCAGAGACAATTCAGTGAAGGAAGTTCCTCCTTTAATTGTATCTCTTCTCACCAGTGTTCACAACATCGACACTTCCTGCCATCTTTGAAACCTCAACATCATCTGCAAATGTTTGAACGTGACTGTGGCCCAATACTAGCAGACACGTCAAAGACAATGTCAAGACTGGGCATGGTAAAGGGGCACAGCAGTAAGCCCAAGAGGCTAAACTGGGAGGGGAAGAAGAGGGTGAAGAGCAGTGTGGTTGCTGGTCAGTGTTGGAGACTAAGTTATATCTTATTCCACATCATAGTCCTAGATCTTTACATAGCACTTTTGTAGAAGCCCTTCTCAGTGTGAAGCATGACTAACTTCAGAGAATTAATGGGAACTTTAATTTTACCTTCCATTTCAGTCAGAACAGACATGCTGATGGCAGACTCTTTGAAGCTAACAAATTTCAAGAGGAGACTCAGAAGCTGAACATTTCTAAACAAGAAGTACATTTCTTCCCACAGATCAGAGGCTGACTTTTAAAGAATTCACAACTCTCTATTAGTCAGGGCAAAAAGGAAAGGTAACATTGCTACATACGAAAAAAATCTCTTAAACAGTCTGTTCCTCCTCGGCCTTTCTCAAAGATGCTGCAAAAGAATGGTATAAACTCCTAACTGAGTGACAATGAGAACTTACTTCTTAATTTAGGTACTGTACTTCAGTGTATTACCAGACTTTCTATTAAGTTTAGAATTACTTTGTTACAGCTTTAGAATTACTTTGTTTTGCATGCTACTTCACAAACAACTTTTCTCATTAAAGATGTGGACCAGGTAAAGAATTTCAAATACAAAATTCTTCTATGTTAACGTAATAGCCATGAAGACAATCAGTTAAGCAAATCCTTCATTTATTTTATGTCACACATATTCATGCACTATTAACAGCAGTTATCAAAAGCTTCCTGTAGATTTGTTATCATTAGGACTTCAAAGCCATGAATCTCAATCCTTAAGTAAAAATCTCAAAAGAATACATTACAGTGAATCTCTGATGAAGTTATGAATATGTACAATTCACTCACACATACATAACATGGAAAAAAGATATGCAGCTCTGTAATATTCCACCCTAGCCAAGGCAATCATTTAACTGAGTTCTTAATTGTCATTGGGAGTGGGGGAAGAGGAGGGGGAGAAAGAATGTGCTTAATTTTTCCTTTCAGAAATATTACAGCTGTAACAGTTTATAACAGTTTTTAGTTGATGTTACCTGAAGGGGCCTGATAATGAGCATGGCTTGGTTGCCTGTAGAGCATGATTTACCTTTGTGAATTACTGTAAAGTGAGTATTAAGCAATATAACTATAAAAATGTGATTTAAGTGATAGAAGTGACACTTGGTGGGAACTAAAGGGACTTTAAATTCATATGTGTTGGACGTTCATAGAAAAAGAACTTGCTTGAAAAAATACACTCAGGTAAAAAGAGGTGTTATCTTCTCTGAAGACTGCAAGGCAGAGCAAGATCTATTCTTTTCTCTGTGGGTCTCTTAAGTAATAACTATGGAGGAAAAGACCAAAGTGGAGGCATATGAAGGATCAGATGGCTTGGAATTTTCTTTTCTAACCATTTCTAGGTTGCTAAAAACTAGCAGAGACTCTCTAACAAGCTTCCCAAACAAAGACAACAGAATTTTAAAAACAAAAGTTGTTCACAGAATTGGTGGGAAAAAAAAAAAATAAAAAAAAAAAAACAAAAAAAAAAAAAAAAAAAAAAAAAAAAAAAAAAAAAAAAAAAAAAAAAAAAAAAAAAAAAAAAAAAAAAAAAAAGTTACTATGTCCACAGAAGAAAGAAGTACAAATTAAGGGGACAAAATGCAAAGGATGAAAAGAAACACAAGAACTTCTGCCAAATCCTGAACGCTTCACTGATATCATAAACCTAATGAAATATAAGTATAAGCAAACGAATATAGATACAACAGAGACTCACTAAGATACTAAGGATGGTTATAAAAGTATAGCACAAGTCCAAGTGAGTATCACGAAAACTAGGTAAAAAATAAGCACACCAATTAAAACTGGGGGGGGGGGGAGGACATGAACCACCACACTGGTCTGCAATCCAGAGAAAAAATTAGTAATAAATACAATTAGGAGTAAGTAAAACCTCAAAAATTGAATTTCACAGTTGACCTTTTCAATGGAATAATGTGGGCAACACAACCAGCATCAACAGACAAGTCAGCTCTTACATTAGAATATAGGCCACCCCAAGAAGTACTCTACTGCAGTTAAAACAGTGTCCTTTCTTATGCAAAAAAAAAAAAAAAAAAAAAAAAAAAAAAAAAAAAAAAAAAAAAAAAAAAAAAAAAAAAAAAAAAATTAAAAAAATGCAAAACCACAAACGTATAGGTGTGAACTAGCTGGAGAAGGTCTACTGACAAGAACAGCAAGAGGAATAAAAGTCTTCACAGAGAAACAGAATAAACTGAGGTTGTAAGTTTTAGAGAAAAGAAGGCCAAAGGGAAACCTAGTTAATAGTCTCCAAAACCACAAGAGGAAGGAAATAACCTATTCTCCATGTCCACAGAGGACAAGAAAAGAAATAATAAGTAAAACTGCAGCAATAAAGATTCAAACTAAACAGGGACAAAACCTCACAAGCTTTCTAATGGTAATAAGTTACGTTCACATGTTAAAACAGACCCACTGAGAATTCTGCACTCTCTCCTGTACATGGTATTAATACTATGCCTACATGCAGCTGATCTCACTTTCACAGGGGAGTAACAGTGGCATCTTGAGGATCTTTCCATCCCTACTTCTCTAACTATGCTGCTATATATATAAGTAATGAGTATCAAATGCCAATGCTGGTCTTTAGTTGATCTTATTCTTAAATGTAATGATTTCAAGTAATGGAACTATGCTGAAGGAATATGCTCTGTACAGACATGATGTTTCCAGTGTTCCCACACGTGTACTTAATAACACATGATTTTCCTATGAACATTCATTCCTGGCACTGTACCTGCTGTATTTGTATATATTACTAGCTTTGAGTTTTCATTAGCACTTTGTGGACTTTAGAAAACACTGGAATTCCCAAGAAAAATCAATTTGTATCACAGTTGCAGTATTCCACTTCAATCTAGGTAACATTTTATTCCAATAATTAAAAACAAGATCAATCTGAAGGTAATGACTTCCTCTTTCTATAAATACATCAATATAAAATTTCTTACCTGTTACCCATCTTTCCATGACCAACAGCTAATGTAAAGCTCAAAAAGATGATGCAATTTAAAAGCTATATTTTAAGGTGCAACTATGTTCTTGAACTCTGTAAAAGAAATACTTGCAATACTTGCTTTTCATACAAACCACTGTTCAGCCTTAGTTTTGGTATGCAGCAGGCATTGCAGGCCTATATAATCCATTTAGTCCGACAATCCCCGCTAAGCAGAACTATTCAGATCTTTCATTCGTGCCTGAATTGTATCCAACCRATTTGTCATAGCAGATTTATACGTTCTCATGATCATACTTAAGACAAGTAGCATTTCATTATTTCTGGGATGCATGCTCTTGGGATGTGTAATTTAAACACTATCTTACCTCATTATAATCCAGTTTTTGTATCATAAACATTTTTATTACACATCTATACTCAGTTTCTCCAAACTCTCTAAGTGGTTTTAATTCAACAGGGATCTATTAAACTTTGCCAGTGAGAAAGGCAAGTGTTCAAATTTTAAAAATCCAACATTGCCATTTAGTAGCAAACAGTACTAATACTATAGAACAGATGCTAATTTATTATCCGTGGAAAACCATCAGGTTAATGGGAACTTCTCAGTTTTTCTCATCATTTTTACTATTTCACCTTGGTCATAAGTAGGTGCCTTTGCCTCTCTCAATACTCCCGCACTTGGAAGATCGTAGGAATACTGATCCCCATAATTCCCATGAGGTAATAAAATGAATAAAAATAAAGGCAACAACCCTCTATCATCTCAACACTCAAAAATAGTCCCTTAGGATCGGGACTGAGGCATAAGAGATAACCAGCAAGAGAAAAAACGATGTTTTCATATTAGATACTCTACTTTTTTGTAGATAAATTACATTTAGTCTCTAATACAATCTGGATTTTTTTTCTTCCCTTTTAAACAGATCAATTGTATAAACAAATTATCTTTGGTCAAAAGACCAAATAATGAGAAATATTTTTAAGGTTTGGAAACCTGTAATATTACAACTAAGTATTTTACCATTTACTAGGGAAAAGATCATAAATACAGCTTATTAAATAACCCTTTTTAATCTATGAAAACGTGTATATAAAATACTTTGTTAGCATGAACTCTGATAAGTTTCCCAGTGAAAAACCATCATTACCAATGCCTCCAAATAACATTAGCTTTTACAGCATAAACGTGTAAATAAGACAGAGGTGAGTTTGTCTGTACTAGGACCCCATTAAGTGATACCAAGTTTCTTATTACTGTCACAAGTGGAGCTGGCCTGCAACATTTAATAAACTAGAATAAAAAGGAAAAATGGGTAATAATGGGTTGTTTTTATTGTGTCTTCCATTATTCCAATTTCAATTTACTTCTCCTTTCTCATGTACTGTGCTTAAATTACAACAAAAATAGAACTTAAGCTAGTAATAAAAGGAAAACTACTTCCTGTCTGTACTATTAGAGTACTAACAGTTTTTTCTAGAAAAATGGTTTTCAACCAATCTCAACATTTAAAAACCTGACTCTTGTAATTAATATGCCAACAGTCATATTTGGTAACATGGGCAGATTAGTTTTGAAAATTAATGCAATGGCAGCGAAAGGCACAGTCCTGTCAAGAAATGAAAAGCAGAGCCATTATCTTGGCAAGTTTTTGCTTAGTTAGTGGACCTCAATACTAATTCCCTCAAATATTTAATGACTTTCTTGATGAAAAGAGTTTATTGCAAACCTCTCCCCCACCACCAAAAAAAAAAATTAAAACAAACAAACAAAACAAAACAAAACCAACCCAACAACAACAGATTCTTATGTGCTAAAACACGTCTCCACATTCTACTGATGGACACTTTTTTCTTTTACACTGCATTCAGTAACCTCTTCCTATCTACTGCTCATACAACGTAAAACTTACCAAAAACATTTTATGGCTTATCTAGCATCATAGAAAAGAGTAAGAAAACCAATATACAGTTTTCTTATGAAGGAAATGAATATTCTTTCTACAGAAGAGCAGCAGCAATAATTTTGTTAAGTTATACCCAGCTTCTTTAAGCAATTGACTTCAGAGAAACCTAGACAGCAGTACTTAGCAATACCTAGAAGCCATAATCATAGGCTAAACCACTTCTCCTCTACATAACAGATACACCCAGACTAAGAAGTCTAATCCTCTCTCAAGCAGCATGTAGGACTCGTACAGAAAGGCGGCCAGAGAAACTGCAGTAATTCTAACAGACTTTTATAGATCTTTTACTGAGTCTTAAGATGCCTTTTATGTAACACAAGCTAGACACCCATTAACATCTCTAAACATCTTAAAACCTTAATTTCAATAACAAGATTCCTTCCCCCCTCCAAGTCTGTAAAATTTCAATTAAACATTTGTTTTCTATAATATCTGTATAGCATTATTTGTAACTTGTTTGCTATAATTTAGGATGTTAACCATCTAATTATTCTAAAATAAAATAGAATTTTATTCTAAAAGCCTATACTTCTTTAAGGTGCTTGTTTTGGAGAGAAGGGTGAAAAAATTGAAGTAGAAGCCAGGAAACTGATGAAGAATTCTTGAAGTGTCACCACCAGAGAAAAAAAAAGAATCTTCCACTCCTTCTTGTAGAGAAAAAATTCTCCAAACATACCCTAAGCTCAAGCAGGAGAGGGGAAGGGGAAGGAATTTCTAAAGCTACAGTTCCAGGATAGTAGGAAAAGGTCATACCATGCCTTAATTCTAGCTCAAGGTACAACAAGAAAACAAAGCAGAGAACCATACAGACAGAGAAAAGACTTCAGAACAAATATAGAGCATATATTTAGAAGCATATTGCTTCCAAATACAGCAAAGATACCCAAGCAAATTAGAAACTGAAGCCCAGGAAATAAAGCACATACTTGAAATGGCATCAGCAATTAGTCTATCTAGAAATGCCACATCCCTTTAAAATAAATGACATCCTTTACTGTTTCTCTAAAAAAGTTGCAAGTTTTGCTTCAAGAAAGTAATGCACCTGTTTCTCATCTGTAACTTGGGCTAATGCAATTAATTTCACTATTAACATGAAGTATTCACAACAAATGATTTCCAAGTGAAACAACAAGAATAAATTAATAATGCCAGATAACTTCTACTTTTTACTCGACGTGAAAAAAGACAAAAATTCAGTGCAAATTTTGGCACTAATTCACAAAGCTGTTGCTGAGATAGGCCCAGAGACATCATCCTGCTAAGGCAAATCCAGACCACCTCATTATTCTTACACAGCTGGTGAACCGTGGCTGCTGGTCACTACATTCACTTGCTTAGTTCTTCCCCTGCAATGAAGCAATAGCATGCATTTGAAAACAAAAAGCCTGTATCATCAAATCTTTCTCTTCTACTACTGTGAAGCATAATCTTTAAGAACAGAAACATTAGCAGAAGGATCATATGCTGTGTTGAGTTCATGTGCAAGGTTTTGGTAGAGAGGGAGCTGCAAGCATGTTCCCTGTGGATATGCCCTGAAGGGAGCTGCAGCCTGTGGAGAGGACCCATGCTAGAGCGGGGGAAAAGCATGAGGAGGAAGGAGAGAGGAACTGCTATGGACTGACTGCAAAGCTGAAGGCTGCAATATTCAAAGGAAAAATAGCCAGAGAAAACGTTATCCAAATTATATTGAGGAATCTGACATTTGATATGGTAAAGTACAGTTTCAGATGTAAATGAGCACATTTTCAGTTAGTAAGCATTAATTACTTTCATACACAGAACCAACAAAAGCTGTGACAGGCTGATCTCTGGCTGCCCCTACTCATTGTTGATTGAGATAAAGAGTAAAAAGGCACAAATTTAGTTTAATAAACATAATGACACTGAAGCACACGAAAAAAACTTACAAGAAAGTTACCTGAATAAAGAACCATATCTTGTAAATAGTTTTAAATTATTTGGTAAGTGGTAAAACTCGTTAGTTGATATTTGATACAGTAAGAATATTTTTATTTGTGAACAAGCACTAGAAAAGTGCCATACCTACAGTATGTAATTACCACAAACAGCTTTATAAAATTAACAGAAATAAGTTGCATTTTATTACTTCAAAACTGGTTGAAGTTACAAATTTTCCAGAGTGCCTCAATTAATTTCTGATCTAAACTACTGAACTGTAGCAGAGCTGGCAACTATACTGTACAGAATATATTGGAGATTTGTGTAGCTTGATTTCAGAGAGCAATGCAAATAAACTTGTAACTGCCTCCTCACTGTTCTAAATAACAGGGTGGTGGATGCAGAGATATTTCCATCTGTTTCCTTGTTAGTGATCATTCATTAGAGTACATAATTTTATCATAGTGCACAGAATTAGCAAACTGCAGAAGTGTGAATATTTGCAAAGAGGGAAGGTTTGAGAATAAAATTACCTTTTCAGGGGCGGGGTAGGGGGAGGGCAAAACCACCCCTCCCAAACTGTCACAAAGTATAAAATGAAACTTAAAAGCAATAGTGACAAGGCTGTTTATATAACTATGATATCAAATTAAAATAATTCAAWTTTTTGACATGTTAGACTTTAGATACAGTTGCTATCTCTGTTTAATATATGCCAGAAATTCCTGTTGCGCAGAACAAACAGTATTATTATTCAATAACAATTGCCTGCAAAAAGTTTATTAATAGCCTAAAAAGAACATGAATCCCGTAAGTTATATTTTATTCATTAATATGAGACTATAGTTGTTTTCCCCCTAGTATTTCCATAGTGAATAGCAAACCTACTGCTCAAAGACTCTACTGTAATTGTTAGATTCGGCCCTATGAACGATGTTAGGAAAAGACATTAGCACACTTCCTCCCCCTCCCCCCATTCTCCTTTTTTGAAGTATCAACTCTTTATAAAGAGTATCTTAATAGACATCCTTCAAATGTAAATGCTTCTGTAACTGCAGTTTCAGAAAACGATACTGCATACTGTATGTCCAGCTATATAAACTACACCTTAACTCTGTATTCAGGAAAGAATAATTACCTAGACAAATTGAAACAACAGATGCCCTAGCTACCCCTCTGTCCTCCCCCTGCACTTTTTAATTTTTTAATTGCCCTTGCTCACTGTATCATGTGCACTAACAATAACATTCCATTTTCAGTGCAGGGCTTGAAATTTAGATCATGTAAAGCAAACTTATTGTTGACTATATTTCACTGGGCAGACTTTTGGATTTGATCTTCCTTTCAAGTGTGCCAGTATCTTGACCAAATGAGCATCTTGGTTCCCCTTTATCGCCTTAATCATTGGTACCACGCAGCCTTCATGGGAGTTCAGTAAACTTTCTTTCCTGGAGTACTCTCAGTGCAAATATAACACACAAGAAACAGGCTCTCCCAAAAGGGGTTGCATACACTTAAACTTACTGCTGGCAATGCCCAATGCCAGAACTTTGGAATCTAGATGAAACATTTAATGCCTAAGTCAGCCCCCTCTTGTAGGGTATTTAACAAAAAGTTCAGTGAAATATTTTCCAAGTGTCTTCATTTGAATATAATAGATTATTAAATAGTTCTATGTAAAAGCACAAATTTAGCTGGTGGAGTAGAAGGAGGAAGAAAAGGATAGACATTCAGTGTTCCCATGCCAACATGATCATGACCAAATTTGATTCAGGCTATGTCTGTTCCTGCATATGTAATCACACACTAATGTGCTTAGAAAGCCTCAAACGTGTGATATACTAAAAATACTACCCGCTACATTAGCATAACAAATACATACATAATACTACAACTGCATATGCTAGTTGCAGGTACAAATTCTAATGCATTAATTTGCATTACTCAAGCACTGAAGACCCTCACTTTTTGAGGCCAGACATCAGTTCACTGAGGAACTGTAAAAACAAAACAAAAGTATCTAGTCCCTATCAAGTAATTAACAAACTAGATGTAAAACAGATTAAGTAAAAGAATAAGAAACCTATAATAAGAATAATGGGGAGCACAAACCTCGAGTATTTTCAGTATATCAGGAGCCTGACTTATGATTCTGCAAACACATATTAAAATTTATGGCAAAATAAGTTTTTCGGACCGATAAAACAGAGACTAATTACCTCTACAAGTGTTTCCAGGACAATCAACCAAGCCTAAACAGACACATGGAACAAATTCAACCAACAATCAAAAAGAAACAGGCATCTTTGAGTAACAGGAGGTAAAAAACACACATTTCAAGAGTGAGTGGGATGACAGGACACCAGGCAAAGAAAAGCTCTGAAAATGACATACTTATTTTCAGTCTGACAACAAGAGATAGCATCCTGACTTGTCAAACAATCAGGACAAAGCAGTTCAATAAGCTGAGAAAACAGCTGTTCAGCAGGATTTTGGATAGACCTTCATGGGAAAAGACTGTAAGGCCAAAGAAAAGCATGCTATAATATTTGAAACAGATGAAAGTCAAGACAAGAATTGTAAGCTCAAGCTTAACAGTCACCAGAACATATCAGAGAATTAGGACCCCTCCTTCTATTCCAAAAGAGCATAGATTTGCAAGTTTTCACCACTTGGGCAAGATATGACCACGTGTCTGTAGATAATCAGTAAAAATCAAATGCAGAGGAAAGAAGTAGGCCTCTATGAAACCAATACACAAAACTGAACCAGAGAAGAACAGCATTCTGAAGCCAAAATGATGATAGAGGGACAGAAACTAAACAGTACGAGAATATCAAAATGTAGAAGATATCCCAAGATTAAAACAAAGTTTTGAAAGATGGTTAATAGAGGAGATCAGACTAGGCCAAGAGAAATCAGAAGCTAAAGTTCACTAGATTAAATACTTAAGCTGGAAGAAAGGAAGGGTTGAGAAAAATACCTTCTTTTGCCAGTGCAGAGCAGAATGAAGGAAAGCCAACAAGGCAAGAACAAAAACCACATTACTACGTTCTGTCAATATTATCCTAGAAAAATCATCAGTATTGAGGAAAGACAGCAAAAGAGTTGGAGGAAAACCTGCATGTTTCAAGAAATTAAGTCTTGATGGTGGCAGTGTAGGTTGCAAAATACACTGGGTTAACTTAAATGAAAATTTAGAATTGCTTAGCTGCAAAGATAGCAGAACCGAAGAAGGAGAGAATAAGGTGAGCACAGAAAGTAAGTTCTGTCATGGATGGGAAGGTCAGTCATACCAATGGAGAACAGGAAGCAGCTTTGGGGCTGATAATCTCGGCAATGAACACCGATAAACTGGAAACCACCTAATGACTGAGTAAGAGCAGAAAGGAGGAAGCTGCTGGAAATTACTCAGAGGGAGGTGGGAGTATTTAGAAATCTAAGAGAACATTACGTTTGAAGAATTACATATGCCTTTGATAAGCAGAAGCACTGAACCAGAGATACCGATTTAATAAAAATAGGTTTTGATCAAGAATGATGAAGCAGAAGTTATCCTAACTAATGCTAGAGAATTTGAGATACCATCAACTAAGGAAGACCTAGAAATCTTAAGTCAAACACGAAGGGCTTGGATATGTGGTAGCTAATGAAAACAGCAAGGGATCTGTAAAACAACCAGATGAAATAATACTATAAAAGGGGAAAAATTAGGAAATGCTATCTGGATTTGTGCTGCTAGAAGACTTAAGCAAAGAATGGAAAAAAGACAAAAGACATCTGTAATTTCTAACATGTGAATGTACCAAAGAAGGCAGGTGAAAAGGGAGAGGAAATTATGTGCAAGTTATGCACATTTGAATGTTGACAGGCAGAAAAGGAGCAATATGAATGGCACGAGTTGTCAGTACAAAAAACACTACTTAAAAAAAAAAAAAAAAAAAGACATGAAGCAAACTGCAACTACAGTCATGAGAAAAGCAGTGTTTCTAAGTGAGAGAAGAACAAAATAAAATTGATACAATGGTAAAAAAAAATGCATATAAACGTTTTCCTACCATTCCTAATGAAGGTTGTCGTGGTTTAACCCTGGCAGCACCTAAACACCACGCAGCCGCTCGCTCACCCCCCCGCTCTGGTGGGATGGGGGAGAGAATCGGGAAGGCACGAGTAGGAAAACTCGCGGGTTGAGATAAAAACAGTTTAATAATTGAAATAAAACAAAGTAGAACAGTAATAATAACAGTGATAACAACAACAACAATATACAAAGCAGGCAACGCAGAATGCAATTGCTCACCACCTGCCGAACCGACGCGTGCCCGATACAAGAGCCCGTCCCCGGGACCCAGAGTCCATGCCCCCCCCCCCTTAATTTTTCTACTGAGCATGACGTTACGTGGTATGGAATACCCCATTGGCCAGCTGGGTCAAACACCCCGGCTATGCTCCCCCCGCCAGCTTCCCATGCACCTGGCAGGGCATGGGAGGCCGGAAAGTCCCCGGTGCAAGCACCACCCAGCAACACCCAAAATATCAATGGGCCATCAACGCTCCTGTTATACCAAACCCAAAACACAGCACACCCCCCCCAGCTACTGGGAAGGAAGTTAACTCTGTCCCAGCCAGAACCAGGACAAAGGTGATTAAGTTACACACATTACAATTATTAAAAACAGTTAAAAATCCATTTGTTTCACGAGTACAGGATAAAAATATTCTGAGATATCAATATAAACTAACTTTGGCATTTTCCTTCCTAGAAGGTTCAAAAATCTAAGGTACAGGCTGTTAGAAAAGTCTCTAGTCAAATTTATTGGGAAAACGTATTTTGTCAAGKTTATAATCATTCTATATACTCCTGTGTTTTGCAGCATCAACACCACAAAAACAGCAGCCTTATAACAGAAATGAATAGAAATAACTGAAACTACTGCCAATTTAGAAATTAAGCAGAGTCCAACCACGTTGTTTTGGTATGTCTGGCTAATCCCTACTATCAATTTTTCAGTGTCCGCTACATGATACATGGTCACTTCACGTAGTCAGAAATGAAAACTCCTGTTACCATGGAATCAGCCTGACCTCGTACAAGTAAGGAAGCTTGCTTTGCATAAAAGTTTTGAAAATTTCAGTACAAGTGATTTGAGCCCTCTGCTTGCTTATGCTGTCCTTCTAGCCAATGTCTAAAAGGTGCCTATATTTAATAGGCTCAGCATCTATACTAATAAGGTATGTCAGACACACAAAGAAGTATTTTACACTTTTACATAAAATTCAATCTCCTATCTGGCAGTGATGCTAACCCCACGCTCCCACATAGCTTGCCATACTACCATGATACTGGGTTCATTGTAAATCTATAAAAAGAATTGAACAGAAAATATTAACAACTCACAAAAGTGCTATTTTTACAATACCACCATTCAGTAAGTACTCATGCCAAACTGTTTACTTTAAGCTTAATCATTTTAGCACATCAAAGATTAACCCTAGTATCTGACAATAACGTAATCAATACAAAAAAGGTCAGAAGTTAAAGTCTTTGAGTACTTGGGGAACAAAAAAACCACAGATAACCAACAGAACTTGTCTTTTAATTCAGAAATGCTATCTGATGAGTCAAGTCACCATGCAAACATTACATACTTTCAGTAGAATTAAAATGCCAGACTGCAGGAAGAATGGACAAGACTAGGAAAAATCTCAAATTAGCACTTAAAAACAATTGGATTAACGACTTCTCATCTTTACAATTACTGTGTCAATTATATGTTGAAGATAACAACTTCAAGAAGCTTTGATTAGCTGTTTACTTCTGGAAAGACTTTCAAAAGTTGGTTCTTTAGCTTTTCTGTAATATAGGTCAATCAAGAATAAAGTACATGTAATCTACATAATTTGTGTATCAGTTTTCAACCACAAGAAAAGGTGACCCGCAAAGGTGGAACTGGGTAGAGGAAATGCTGCTTAAAAAAAAAAAAAAAAAAAAAAAAAAAAAA
>JAYKAV010003056.1:350990-464649 GCA_035582835.1 Phoebastria nigripes
AAAAAAAAAAAAATCCTGATTTTCAGTCTTATTGTCATAAACATCAGAGGCCTAAATGTTAAGCTTTCAAATCATCCCAGCTACTCTGTAGTACCCAATTCTATGTGGGGTTCCTTACGAAATCCCTCTGTGCTCCTCATTAGTTTTGGATGCTGATTACAAAGCATAGGAAAAATGTAATTTTGTAGCGCTAGGACAAATGAGGAAAAATAACCTACATACACTTGGGTAACAAACTTGCCTTCTCCTTCAAGAGAGGGACACTAAAGACTGAAAGAGCTACCCAGCTCAGATGGTATGTTTGTTCTCACCTGAAAGCAGACCTCTTCTGACAGCTACAGATTAACAACTGTCAGTTTGCTGGTTGGTATGCCACTGCTAGAGCTGTTGTGATGGAGACTTTAAAAAAAAAAAAAAAAAAAATCAGCTGCTGTGCATAGCTTAATTTTCACTCAAATCCATAATGACAATTATTTATGTTCCCAAAGGCTACCTTGAAGCGTTCTAAGTTTTCAGAGCTGTTGCCAAGTGCTGCTGGATCCTGTGATAATATAAATATGCCCGCTACCATTCTATTCTGGTAATTTACAAATGTATGGGCAACCATCAAGGACATCACTTTCCCAGGTCTGCCGCATGGTAGGGCTTCTATATGCATGCAGAAAAAGAATGTGTGCACCACATTACCCCTCCATCTGCAGGCACTGTTCACGTGCAAGATCAGTGCAAGCACAGATTTAGAGTTATACTGTTTCTATTCCCTCCCAACCCTTGCACTTCTGGTGGAAGCTGCAAAGGACACAAATAATATCACACAACTTCAAAGAAAGCAAAGGTATGGCCTTAATGTGCTTCAAAACAATTATACTTACAAAATGTATCAGCAAGCACTCTTTAGTCATWTTCTTCTTCAAAGTAACAAAGACAGAAGTCTTCCCCTGACATGGGGCAAGGTTGATTAAGTTGTTTGTACAGCAGCTACCAAATTGCTTACAGACAGTGTGGCTTTTAAGAAAACCAGAAAAAAACCCAAGCCCTGTTTATTTTAATATGCTATAAACCATGAGCTGAACCTCTGCAATTTATGAGGCTTTAAGAGTCCCATTAGCAGAGATTTTCACCCTAAGAGGAGGGCAGGGACCCATACAGCCCTCCCCATTCACGGTAAACACGGAAATATTTCTACCCATATCTGCAGATGCCTGTTCCTACAACATACCACAACAGAGAAGGAACTTAAGTCATTCCAGGTGATTAATGTGAGCTCTCCGAACACATCTACCTAGTTTATGGCCTGAAAGGATGCTAGAAGTCCAAAATAACACTGATATGATCCTCTAATGAGCTAATCAAGTAGCGAGCTAGTTACAAGTAAGGAATATGGATTAAAACATTGGCAGAATGCATATGTAGCTAAGAAAAAAAAAATTATGTAGAAATAACACATTGCAAAACTGGAAAATAACTTTTCTCCCCTTCTCATCCTTCCTCCTCCTAAGAAGGTGGGAATGAACTCCATGACTGAGCACTCTTGATGTCTGCAGTCTCACTTACATCCACAGTACAAAGCAGGCATACTGCAGATACTTAGAGTAGAGCCATGACTACTACCTAATTACTTTTAGCCCTGCATTCGGGTCAGTCAGATCACCAAAATTCATATTAGCCTAAGGAAAACTTTCATTTCTTTCACCAGTATGTTTTATGGCAAAAAACCTCACAGGAACTAGGTAATTATGAATCTGTTTAAACTATTTGAGGCTGAGATGTTCCACAACTGGTTTTGACCTAAAGAGGATCCTTTAGGTTAGAGAAATATCTCTGGATTCAGAAGCTTTAATACTGTAATCAACACTTCTAAAAAAAATTCTACGGAGATTTACTAGAAGCAGACTATTGATAGTGTTCCACCCTGTGCACATCAGTATGAAAAGTTGCTTCATTTTCAGGTTTAATGGGAAGACAGTACAATTTCCCTGTAGCCTGGAACGTCTTAGATAATTATTATAGTTATTGTGATAGAAGACTAACAGAAAAGCAATGTATTTCTAATGTGCTTTAGTTACTATACAGACGGCACAAAGGTGTGGGAGCACCATTCTGAATCACCTTCCAACATTTTTGTTCACTGAACTCTACAAAAAGTTTTCTCCAAAGATTAAACTCAATTTTAGAATTAATTTCTTTCATCAGTATTCATGATTTTTATATGCTTTTATTGAAAATGCATGTAGTAAAATTTCATTGGCATTTGTACCGAGAACTGGTTTCTAAGACTTAGCTTCAACTAATGAAGATTAAAGACATTATGTGGGAGACCAATATTGTCCAAGGTCTCAGAATAAAAAAAAAAAAAAATTTCTGAAAGCTATGCTTTCTTATAATTAATTTTAAGAGAAAGAGGAAAGGATTTGAAAAAATACATTCTTTAAGAGTTTTTCACCACTGGACTCCCTTCTCAAGCACAATCTCTCACACTCAAGTAAAAACTATTACTTATATTTCAGTAACACCAGATGGTTTGTCAGACAAAGCAAATATGAAAAGAACCATAGAGAATAGCAAGACAAACTTAGCACCACGTAAGAACAGAACTGCAAAAAGCTAGGAGTTGCAGAGTAACAACCTGAACTTTGCAAGAGCACAAAACTGAGACAATAAAAGTTTCAACCTAGAGGAAGGCATATCAAGTGTTTCTGACTATTATACACAATTTACCTTTGCGGGAAGTCAGAAGCTTCTATCAAAAGTGAATACGCACACTTGAAATAATTAAGAACACTGTTGGCTATTAATAAAGACACTGAAAAAAAAAATCTCCATAATTTACAGAGGACCAGAAAAGGCATAGGCAATCCTGCTCACCTGTCTTCACTAAAACGTCGACCAACCAAAATTTTACATTTGTCTGGAGGGAGACAAGCTGCTAGCAAAGGTACCGTCCTTAACACTCGACTTTCCTGTAAAAAAGAAAAGTTACTTTTAAATAAAATCAAGGAGGGCTTCTATGAATTGTTAATGTTTCTGTTTACTTTCAAGTTCTTTTGACTACAGACACAGAAAAAATCTTACCAGATAACAGAAAAAAAAGATCTACAAGAAAAACTACCCAATTCTGATGCATTCAAATTGTATTGTTTTGGTTGACAGTATTAAACTTAGTCTTAACTAACCTATCAAAAACAACAACAAAACTTCACAGAATAATAAACAGTAGACAAAAACCAGCATTAGCATTAATGTAATAGGTTGGGGAGCTAATGTCTCTATATTGGAAAATAAGGGGAGGGATTGATTTCTACAAACGCGTGCTAAAAATAAAAGCACTGGGTGTATCAGAACAGTGTGAAATACAAACATCTCCACTCTGCTGTCACTTCACAGTAACCAGATCAACAGCACCAACACTGCCACAAGTATTCTGTCTCGTGCCATTCAGGCTGTGTTGACCAGGCATCTGCCTGTATCTTTGTGCCACAGACGAGGAAGGCGACTGCCATGCCTGGGTGGGGAGCAGGGGCTCTTCAGATCTCAAAGAGCATTAGAGAGAGCTGTGTTGGAGCAGGGCTTCAGAAAGTGGAGGAAGAAGGAAGTACTGCCAGCTGAAGCAAACCATCTACTTATCAAACAGAGCAATTTGTTTCTGCCCTTTATTTAGCACAGCTGGGAATACACTAGTTTTTGTATAGACAAGAAGTATTGCAAACTGAGCTTGAATATTTAGGATGTCAATTCTTGTCTTCCCATCAAGGAAGACGGAGCATAGGTTTATCTTGCATTTAATGAAAACAGCAAGCCAACACTAAAAACTGAATGAAAGTTTCAGCTTATTTATTTATCACAAGAGGAACAAAGGAAGGTTATTAGCTGAATCTATCAGGAGGCAAGATACTAGAGGTCAGGTGAGGATTACGAAAGCCCTTAATCCAGTAAGAAATGAGTTCTTACAACGTTCTCAACCTGAATGTCTCATGATTCAGATAATGAAAATCCAAAGACCAGTCCCTAAACCACAGGATTAATTAATGAAAACTCGGGGAGGTTTYGGTCCGTCTTTTGATTTATGAACCGTATATCAACAATTCAGTGTTTGTGAACACGTAAGGCCTTGAGTAGTTCTCTCAGTTCTCTCTGGGTGGCTGTTACCTTCCACAAGTATCAATGTGCATCTGCCTGTGGCTCTCACATTGTCTTGCTACCAAACTGCCGTTAGTTCTGTGAAGACTTTTATCACCGTTGCCTAAAACCTTTATTAATTTTGCCTTTTCTGATCCATATCTACTGATCCTCTTTATATAAAACATCATGGAGCTGAAGGAATAAGTTGTCCTGCTACAACCACCACCACTTTGCACAGCAGCAACAGCATGATGTCTCCTAGGGATAGATGAAGATCAAAGTACCTGGGGAGAGAAGTGCTAGCAAGGGGAGGGAGAAATAYCCTTCAAACTACCGTTGATTTCTTCTATCTCAGCAAAGGGGAATAAGCCATCAACGGTGGTACAGTATCATTTGTCTTTATTTCATCGTAATTAAATAACACTCCAATTCACTAGTCAGAAGACTCCCTTTTTCATAAGAATGTAAGAAGTGGCAATAAAGGAACTGGAAGAAAATCAATTATTTGTCTCTGATAAGCAAAACCAAAAGAGCTATCATCAGTTAAGGGAAAGTCATTCAACTGTTCCCTCCAATGTCATATCATTACTTCAGAATTACCTTTCCTATCAAATAAATACATTCTTTTACCAACAGGTAAAATGGAATTTTCCAATCTAAAAACCAATCTATGTTTACAGGAAGATAAAACATAAAATTCAAAGCTGAAAGGAACTGTTTGAGAACAGCAGTTTAAAAACAGCGAAGTCAAACTAACATTAAAAAAGGTTTCATTTGTTTATAATTTTCTGCATCAAAAAACATTTGTATTTAACTGGACTATATATAACCTATTTGTTATCATATTGGCTATTTTCCACTTACTGGTTTGCAAGTGAGAAGTTACTCTCTCTCCTTTGTTCTTCTCAGTGTTCTAATAGTGATCTGCAACTCTTTGTTTATTTGTTATTTGATCACTGAAGTACATAAATAGAAATAGGATTGGAGGACTTATGTGGTGGGTTGACCTTGCTTGGCCTCCAAGTGCCCACCAAGCCACTCTACCACTCCACCTCCTCAGCAGGACAGGGGGGAGAAAATAACATAAAAATTAACTCATGGGTTGAGATAAAGGCAGTTTAATAAAGAAAAGCAAAGGTCATGTGTGGAAACAAAGGAAAACAAAAAGATTTTATTCTCTACTTCCCATCAGCAGGCAATGTCCAGCCACTTCCTGGGAAGTAGGGCCTCAGCATGTGCAGCGGTTGCTCCAGAAGACAAATGCCTTAATAACAAATGCCACTCCCCACCACCCCCAGCTTTTATTGCATCATATGGTATGGAATATCCCTTTGGTCAGCTTGGGTCAGCTGTCCTGGCTGTGTCCCCTCCCAACCTCTTGCCCACCCCCAGCCTACTGGCCTTTGGAGGGGGTGTTTGAAGGGACAGCCCTGATGCTGTGCAAGCACCGCTCAGCAGTAGCCCAAACACTGGTGTGTTATTAACATTGTACTAGCCACAAATACAAAGCACAGGACTATAAGGGCTGCTATGGGGAAAGTTAACTCCATCCCAGCCTGACCCAATACAACTTACTTTCGCATTTGTTTTTTTTTCTTTTCTGGGAATTAGGTACTTTTGGTTAGCATAGCATTACCCATCTACAATGAACAGGACAGTTCTAACTAATAAAAATCTTTATTAAAGCCAGCAGATAAATATTTCCTCCATTTTTGTTTATGAATTGTTAGAACAATTAGCAAAAATGTCCCCCTTATATTTGATTCTCACTGTTCAATAAGGAATACTATACAGAAGTATTATAATGAGCAAGTCAAAGCTAATTACTGGCATTAGATCAATATTTAAATGCATTAAATACAATCTAAGTTTTCTTCTCAGATGCTTAACATTGAAAATTCTTACACTTATGGAAAGAAAGAAGGCAGGGAAGCAGAACTGCCTAAACAGATATCCTCTGCTATGCTTTAAGGGTTCTGTCCTGAGTTATACCTATCACTCRGGTTCTGAACAATACATAATGGCCTACACTCTGCTGGAGATCACTCCAAGGATGATAAAAGGCAAAGGTAAGACAAATGTGTACAGGGGTTTGTACGCCTAGCTATGCCACTGACCTGACATAAGGTTTATAACAGTAGGCACGAGAAGGGAAAAACGACAAAATTATTTTATTTACTGTTATATATCTATCTATATGCAAAGACGAAAAAGAAATTAGTCTAGGCAAGTAAGTTCTTCACCTTTCCACTAGTCCTGATGCTGGGTTTGGGATACTAGGTTTCTATACACTTAATTTTTAATTTACTCTCATTATGAACAATGGTACACTAACACTATTCAGAAAACAAGTATTTACCCGTTGACATGGAATGCTGAATTCTCTTTGAATTCCTTCACAAATAAAAATCTAACTAATTCATGAACCTATTATGCAAAATGGAAGCTGGATGGTAGGTTTCCTCACCAGGGATCCACTGCGCTGCAATAAGTGATTCCTCTCTTTCACAGTACCTGATACCTACACAGGTCTATCTGGCAGCATGGCCTCTGGATAGTAAGAATGTGGAGACATAGTCACATTAATCAGAGCACTGGAAATGTTGCTCCTGACTTCCTATTCCTCACCTGAATACAAATCTCAATAGCATCATTTGACCATAGTTGGTGGCTTACTTCACTGCACTGTGGACTTCCAAAGCCAATAAATAATTAAGCTCATGGAGGATGACAGTTGGCACTGATGTGCAGTAGGGGAAAGACATTCACTATCTGGTTAGTTTAATGAGATACATCTGAAACAGACTCTTAAGAGTATACCTGTAATGAAATGGAAGACTGAAGGATCAGATACAGTCCAGAAGGCTTATCTGCCTTCAAGACTGACTGTATTTTGAGTATCAGCAGCTACAGCAAAGGGAACCTATCTTTTGTCATGTGTGCCTCTGCTGTTCTGGAGTCAAAAGCATCACCTGTGACCATGTAAGACAAACACTTTCAAAGATCATTGTAAGATATTCTTAGCTTCCCACCATTTGTTTGGATTTACCTCTGATAAGCCATGTGCCCTCATATAGTCAGATAGTTAAATTTTTCCTCTCAGATGTATTGTCTTCCAATACAGAGGTCTTCTGATACTAGTTTATCATGTGAATTATCATTAGGTAACATATACTAATGGAAAAGTTGCATCCCATTGTAACAGACAGCTGCTGTGATTGCTGATTAATAAAAAGTGTAGATAGCCTTTCAGAAGGACAAAGGAATGGTGTATGAAATCTAAAAAGAATCTGCAAACTTTTTCTAATACTTTCCACCATGAATAAGAAATTCAACAAAATTCAAACACCTGTTCAAAGTTCTCTGGCACATTTTTAAACCTCTTTTTTCCAGCAAGTGACTTAAGCATATACTTAAGTACGTTTGAAACAAGTAACACAAAACAGTACTCTTATTATAAGTAGCCAATTAAAAATCACAGCTTTCCCATTTAGGGACCAAATACATCATGGTTTCTGTTTTGTTTCTCTTTGTGAGATAACACTTTTCTCTAACTTGCTCTTTTACATTCTGCTTAAGTTCCTTCAGGCAAAGACTCTCTGCGTGCTGACTGAGCTACTGTATAATGCTAAGTAAACAGCAGGTTTCTGAACTTCACAGCCTAATTTGTAGACCCACCATCTATCCAGATCTGTGTAACTGCAGTCCAACTTCTAAAACCCTTATGATCCACCACCATACTCCATTGTTAACAGACAAGAAAACATCAACATAAATTCTCCTATTAGGTAAACCAAAACATACTGTTCTGAAGCTAAACTATAGTTTATCATTGGCTAAACAGTTAAGGTCATCACTAAGATGAATCACTTAACTCGTATTTTTAACAGTACACTAACATCAATAAAAGACCACTGCTATAATCAAAACACATTCCTCCCCGGATCAACTCTGAGCACCTCTGTGAGACACCATGTCAAGATTAATTCTTGCAATTTGTACCAAGGCAAGTAGACTACAGATTCTAGCAGGACTATTCAGATAAGAAAGGATGTCTTGCGTGCATGGAAGCAGAAATAAGGTGTGATTTCAGAAGATACAATAATTCAGAAGAACTGAATAAAAGATACAATAACTCAGGTGAACTGGCATTTCAATCACCAAGTTCAAAAGGAAAAATCATTATACGATGTTAAAAGCAAAGCTGTTTCCTCTTGCCTAACATTTGCTGCATTGAGGTTCTAGCTGAACTCCCAACAATTACCACAGCCTTACTTACCTCTGCTGGATGCTGAATTATATACAGGCAGGTGGAGACCTTTAGCGGATGTATTGGCAGGAATGGACATAAGCACACCTTCTGAGGACGGCTACATGACAGAAGGGAGTGAGACAACAACAAAAGTAATCAGCAATTCATGAAAGATGGCATAAATATGTTGCACAAATACATACCACATCCCAAGAGGCACACTAAGAACTTCCCCTTACGACACAGTGTAATTTTCTGTTTGAAACTCCTTCTGTTTCTAAAAATAAAGCAGCAAGGTTTTCATTGAAATAGTTTTGAGAACAGTGTTCAGACCCCTCCTGTGGTCTGGTTAGGATTAAAGCACTCAAAATCCTTTCATCATCTTCAAGAGGAGCAACTTACTAGTATCCATACCCCAGTCAGAGAAGCCTGTTACTGCTTTTCATACCAAGTTAGTGTTTCAACAATTTGATAAAATATTGTAATAGAATATATAATGTTTATAGTTGATATAATATTTATAATAGATTAATTACAATAGAAAATTTTAGAAGTATACACACACAAAACCCCAGACATGCTATATTTATGATTGGGTTCATTTTTTATAATTCCATCTATGCTGAAATATATAGTAGACATGTAGTATGAAAACAAAAAATCCTCATCAGGAACTTCTAATTTCAGTCTGAAAAAAGAAAATAAAAATTATTTAAAATTCTTTGGTGTACTGCATGTAGCTGTTAAAATGACTAGCAGAAGAACTGTATCCAAGGAAATGAACTTAAATATTGTTTGGCATGAAACTGATATGCTGAATGATCAAGAATAAACAGAAGCAAAGAATTAAGCTCAAAGTTATTGAAGAGTAATTGAAGTTGTTACACCAAAACCACACATACACACATGCATGTGCATGCACAGAAGTCTCTATAGCTACTCACATACGTTATTCAGTAACTCAGAAAAATGAAGGATTTCCTTAACAGTGAAGCTATTACCAGTATTCACCACTTAAAATCATACCATCTCTGCAAACAAAGCCCTCTGAGCTTAAAAAATATGAAGTCGGGATTTTCAGCAGAATGCTAGAGACAGAGCACAACTTCACCTGCATCCTCCTTGTAATCTTTATTGATAACAGTTTATATGTTGGTCACACATGAGAGACAGGAAGCAATCACTGCAGTAGACGCAATTTACAGAAGTGAATTCTGAAAGCAAGTCCAGATCAAGTTCATGGTGAACCCGACTGACACTCCACTTGCTTGTGCACAAGAGCACGCACCCAGCCAAGTGTACTAAATAATGTTACAGTAACCCAAGCCAGTATAACTGTTCCCTAGTCAAACATTAGTACTTAACCAGTAAATGGCAGCATTATAAAAAGGCAATAGCAATAGATAAGCTCCTGTTTTAACAGTTGACAGGTTGTGTTAATTTAAACCCCCTACTTCTCAACTACTGAGACACAGAGACTATTCCCTTCTCCATGGGATATACAGTTAAAGGTTACCCAACAACAGTCTAAATCCAAAGTGGTGGAGGGAGTGTTGATGCAAGGGAAGGAATTGGTACTGATCAAAATAAGCACTGGAAAAAGTATTTTAAATATTTAGACTAAAAGGCCCATGGCCAAGAAATCAGCCTAATGACAAAATGGAAATTATTCTCATACACTCTTCTGGTATACTGTTCCAGTGGCCTGCTGTCTGTCTTTCCTTTGCACTTCTAGTGCTGGCATTTTCCTGCATAAATTTGGCATATTCTGTTGTATTAATGGTCAGGCTTTGAGCCTAAAACTAAGTACTCATTAATTTCACTATTCAGTCAGCTATTCTGGGGACCATCACAGTGAATTAACTGAAACCAACCTTGCTTCCAGGTCTGGTAGGTCTAATTTCAGAAATTGTTCAGTGATGTACCACTGCTTTTTTTCCAGTATTTTTTCATGTGTAACCAATTCAAACAGAAATTTCTGAAAACAGTTTTGTTAACAACCTGGAAGCTGCAAATACCCCCGGAGGCTGTTTGTTGCCTGTGCCCCGACTGTTAAGTAGAATCTCATCCTCTTTTTGATCATCAGATTTAGTGGAAACTCAATTTTGTACTAAGTGTGATTCCTTAGTTTCTCCCCGCTATTAATGGCTGGTTTCACCAACAAGAGAAGTTGTTAAAGTTCTTCCCATTATGGCACTTTCTACTGAGGAGAGATTAAGGCACGAAAATCTACTACACAAAGCTGTTCCAAAACAGTTAGCTGGTGACTTCAATCCAAAGAGCTGCATTGTTCACCAGCTTTTATAAGCAGATGGAAACAGTTTCCGGTGATTTCTGACCTCCAGCCAACTATAACAAAGTTGGCTAGATATAAACTTACTTATTTTCAAGTCTCCGTTTTGCATATGCTTTTTGTATTTTCCACACTGGCTTGGATTTTTCACAGGTAGTTTTTTAAGCTTTGTTAACCTCACCAAAAAAAACCCCAAACAAAAAAAGGAAACTACCCAGAAAGCATTTTCAAACAGTTACAGAATAAACTCTACCTATAACTTGATTTATAGGGAGCAGAGCACAAACCATGACAAATAAAATACTTTCCAATATAATTTAATTACTTACATATGTATATACATTACTTAACTTTAAGCATGCAATTAGGTATCTAATTGTGTTGAAAACATACTTTTACAACCCCATTCTGGGGGCACAAGACTTATTTCTGTACTTTCACTTTGGTACCTAACAGTTATTGTGCCGAGACAAAAAAAACGTTATTCCTATGTGAAACTGACATTAACAGCCTACATCAGTCGGATAGGAAGCACTGCAGAACAAGAGAAGCTCTGTTCCACCACCACAAAAGCCGCCTTTGCTCTGAGAAAGGCCACCTAGGCAGAAAAGGCTTTTTGTCTTTTTCTTTTGTTTAAAGATTCTGCTACAGTCTTGCCCTTCATATGCAGCTGACGTTACAGAAGGGTAGGGGCAGCACCAGGGAACTTATTTAATGATGAACATCAGCTTTCTCTCATTTCCGGAAATGAAAGTAGCAATCTGCTCCAGGCAGGAACAGTAGTATTCAGAATATTAAGGAAAAGGTTTGTGGGTGGGGATTAGGATTTGAAGGAGGATAATTTTTACAGTATTATTCACCTGTACGCAATGGACATTTTTACAGTATTATTCACCTGTATGGACAGCTCAAAGCTATCCACTGGGTTCTTACCTGTTTTTCAAGACAGCATTTCTAGTTTAAAAACTTACAGAGTAACCTGTCACATTGGTGGGACTACAAAAAAAAAAAAAAAATCACATCTAAATTAATGATGTTCAGATTCAGAAAAACATTTAGTCTATTTTCCCATCAGAACTGAATCTGGGCAGTGGACTGTGCTGTACTGTGGTGTCAGGTTTAGTGTGATTACTAGTTTCTGGGCAGAGATACTCTAAAAGTGAATATGCAGCAGCCCAGAAAATAGTGAGCTAATTCTGAAACTCTTTCCAAGTCTCTGTATGATTTTCCTACAAATATAAATGTCCTCACTTGCTTCAGGACTAACTTTTACCTTGTTACAACACGTCCAAAGGACTTCTGAAAACAGGCACCATTCTGGGAATGCAAATGAGTGTACTCTCACACCCGTATTCAGAAAACTAAAGGTAAGTAATTCAAGGATTTAAACCCAGAGTAAGCAAAGAATAACAATGTTACAATTTTATGCCCAGGCATTTGTAGAGGTTTCTAGGGAAAGATATAAAGAGGTTAAGTGTGCCAAACACATGTTCTAGAAACAATGCTTGCAATATTAAAATAAAGAGGAAGCTGATGTTTTTAAACTATCGCTTGTGGCAACATTTTCATGTTCCTACACATATTGCCAAGGTCAGGCCCCAGACTCTGTATTTTCAAAGAAACATGCCTGCCCAAACAGAAACAGCTGCTTCAAGTAAATTAGATTTCTCTACTGTTCAGGTCAAAACACCAAGGGTTTCAAGGTCAAAAGCCACCTGAGAAGTCTGGAAAAAAGCCACAAAATTACCCTGTGTTTGTTTTATACTAATGTTTTAATACATGTTTTATACTAACACAAGTCCATTACACACATGCATTAAAACAACATTCAGGAGTTTTACAAAGGTATGTTGGAATTTTAAAGGCACAAGCCCATACATTTTATAAAAATTGATAACAAATGTTATTTTTGCTAGTTTTAAGTTAGAGGACAAACACAAATTAAAAATGGTTTTAAGATTACATTTTGCATCCTCCACCTTAACCACTACAGCTATAGAAGGACCTTAAAAGAATGAGTGGATTAAGTTAAACATAGATAAACATAAAGTGATGCACTTTGGAAGAAACAATCCTAACCCAACATACAGAAAACCCCAGGGTCTGAGGTTAATATGGCATGACATTCAGGAGTAAGATGATCTTATGATAAACAGTTCTGTGAAAATGCCAGTTTAATGCCTGGCAGTTCTCAAAAAGGCAGATCAGATGTTAAGTGTTACTAGGAAAGGATGAAAGAATTAAACAGGGAACATTATTATGCCACTACCTAAACCCCTGGTTTAGCCTCATCTTGCACTCTGAGTGCAAAAAAAAGGCTGGAGAAGCCAGGTCAAAAACAAACACAAGGAGTAATTCCTCACACCAAGATCTCCTTGCTGACCAATGCTGTGGACGCAAGAACTTTACATGGGTTCAAAGGAAACTGGAAAAATTTGTGAAATAAAAATCCATCAGATATGGAAGCACCGCCACTGACGGTACAAAGCCACAGCCAACTCAGAATATCCCCTGAGCTAAAGGCAGTTAGAGAAAGAAGTATCAGCATATGCTTACCCTTTCTTCTTTAGATATATGTATACACTCATTACTACATTTGTTCATGGCTGGTGACAGCATGCTGTGCAAATGGACCTTTGCTATGCTCTAGTATGGCCATTCTTCTATTCTTAGTCATTCTGAGCAATTTAAAATGAATGTATACAATGCCAAGTGTAGTGGCTTGAGATTACCTAGCTGTAATTTTTTACTTTTTGTATTTTAGCTCTAAAATTTGTCTGTACGTACTTCTGCACTTCTCTGGGCAAAATCTTACGCTCCTTTGGGGTAGCTTTCTATGAATGACAGGACTTACTGCCATCTTAAAAAGAATTTGCTGAGTACGTTATATTTCTGCTTTCCCTTGCCCTATAGCTACACAGTATGTGACCTGATGCAATTGCCACAACTTTCACGGAAGATAAGAAGCCATCCCTATTAAATGAAAACCTCTCTCTCTTGCACTGAACAGAAGTGAAATAATGGATTACCTCATCCTCTACATGGCCAAGGCCCATCTGCATACTCAGGGCCAGTGCAGCCAGGAGGAGGATTTGGTATTCCCTGTAGCTCTGCTGATAACAGGCATAGATCCTGCAAGAAGAGCCAAACTGCCATGGTGACTAGCTGAACTGTACATTAAAGACAGGCCTAAAGTTCATGCTAGCTAAGTCTACACAGTAGACTTGAGATTTCTGAAAACTTGCCCATCGTCTGATCCTAATAAATGAGAGTCAGATTTCAACTAGAAGCTCCATAGCTGATGTCTCAAATATACAAGCTCTGCTGATCTGCTTTGTTAACTGAAGCTCACCCATGGTTTTAAACTACTGAGTAAGAAGGAAACTGTGAACTATAATACTGAAATAATAAACGAAGGAATTACTTGGAGTTCTCCCTCTTCTTTTGTTTCAAAATTGAACAGGATGAGCCAATTCAACCATTACCACTGCTTCAATTATTATGAGCTGCCCATATTTTCTCAGTAGCAGGTAGTTTGTAGGTAACGTGGCTGGGTGATTTTAAGGCACTACAAGATGGCTGTGTAACATTACCAGGTAAGTATTTCCCACAGTTGCAGTGCTAGTAGTCCTTCAGTCTCACGCTCAGTTACCCTGGAGCACAGAAGTAACAAAGTATCATCTCTGTCATACTTCAGATTTAATTATGAAATTCATGGTCATCATATTTTGTTGTTTTAACTCTCCTGCTTGCATTACTGTACTTTTAAGATGTCTACTACTATCCTCACGGCCATTCAAATCAACTGGCCCGCAGAAGACTGACTCCCGCAGACAAGATCAAGAAATAAAAACTTATCAGAAGTAAAATGCGATAGAAGCTCATCCTTTTTTAGCCTCAGTTTTCTAATTACATGCCTAGCAGCTCTTCAATTTCTCTTTAAAGCAAGTTTTGGAAAGCCATCTTTCTGAGAAGTGCTACAGGTCTCATGAAATGCAGATAAACTCAAGGAGCCATCAGCACTGTTTAGGTTTCTTCTAGGCTTATTTTGAACATTCTTTAATCAAGCAAAATTTCCAAGCCTTAGTTTAATGGTGTTTCCTGAGAAAAATCAGGCATAGAAGATTATTCTGACTCCATCATGTTCCAGCTTCCTCCAGTCTCTTTCAAAAGACTTTGGAACTCACTGGTCACGAGGCATAAAAATTTAAAATTAAATTCTTACAAACTTCATTAAGAGTCAATAGCCACATAAATTAAAAACACAGTATCAGAAACACAGGTGGAGAGAGTATCAAGAACAATCAACAAAACACTTCCTTCTCCACTTGGTAACCTGTATAACAGCAGCTTCCTGGCAAGAAAAAAGGAAAAAGAAAAAAAAAAAGAGGCATATTGCTGAGGTTTTGCTTCCCATGAGAAGTTAAAACTAAATAAAACAGGTGTATGGTTTTGGTTTGTTTTGTTGTGTTTTTTTTTTTTTTTTTTAAATGGTGCAGCCAGTGAATTTAATGGAACATATCCCAGTTTCCTGAGTAAAACAATACATTTAAATGAAGAAGCATCTAATACTAATCATAGTGAAAATTATTTGTGCCTTTTGAATTTCAAATTTATAACTTAAAAGGTGATTAATTATATATGTATATTAATTAATAAAACACAACTTTCAAAACTGATGATGATATCTACTGATTAGTCAACCTACATTCCTGGACGAATCACACAAATACTCCCTCTCATCCCCAGCTCCTCAACCTCTTCATCAGCTCCAGAAGCATTTAAAGAGCACAAGACTAATTATTCTGCTAACCTCCTCTGTAAAAACGTGCACAGAAAAGATATTCTATCCAAAGAAAAGATCACACACAACAGGAAAAAACTTATTTCCATGTTACCCGCCAACATGTATCAACTGCTTTGCAAACAAACCACCTTAAGGTGTAAAGAGGTAACTATTTAAAGAAATTTTACAGTTAGCCTGCACAAAGTCTTTTATACCCTTTTCAACACAATTAGGGACAGCAACTTCAAGCTGGAATAAATTAACTCAGCTGATCAGAAATCTGGAATACTTGTTCTAATTCATACAAAAGCTCTACCACTATACCATGAGAGAGCTATGAAGTCATTTGGTGTCTTTACATTTTGTGGAAGATCATTTTCCAATGCATAGGGAATGTGAACTGTGCTAATGAGCTAGAGGCACTGAGTTTGAATGTCAGGACTCCGTATAATGTCTACAAATACCAGCTTCCTCCTTTCATTGCTCCGAAGTGCCAGGCAGAAACAGAGAAGCATCGTCCTAGAAACACGTTTAGGGCATTATCAGACTGGATCAATTCAAACCTGCAATGTATTCTGTTACAAGTTTCAGAGCTTTTCCACCTAGCTCCAGGAAAAGCCACTGCAGCACTACATTTTAAATTTATTAAAATATACCAGATTAAGTTTAGCATTTTGTACCAGAAGAGATTCAAGGCAGTACCACAAATTTCCAAACCAACATGACCATAAAGTGACCAATTAAATACAGGTTACCATTGTATTTGACAAGTTAGCTTCCAGAGGACTTTTCTGATAGTTGTTTAGTTGACACAACATAGCATCTGCTCTTCTTGCCACAAGACACTACCAACACAGAAAGCTTGGTCACAGTATAAAGAGGTATGATACACAACAGAGGCACTCAATATTTTTAGACAAAAACTGCCTTTGAACCAACCTAGTATTCCACCACTGGAACTATCAGGAGCAGGACATGCAGCAATGGGAGAAGGCAATGGGATGGGGTCAGAGATACGTCAGAGAAGATGTACAGAAAGAGTTTCAGAAAGGAGGACAGGGAGACAGAGCCGTCTCCCTGCCTCTCAACAAGGCAAGCACTACTAGTGAGCAGCTAAGAGATCACAGCACTATTTCCTAGCATTCAGATTCCCTTGGCACCAGCTCTCAGCAGTTCTCCGGCTCCTACGTGCTATGGTGAGAACATACTGCCCTTCTTTCCGTTTTCCACTCTAGTCTCAGCAATATGGGCTACAACCCTCCTGACCAAAACCCTGATTATGTTTTCCATCATATTCAATCAAGATTTCTCCATCAATTTGAAAACTACTGCTCTCTTRCAATTTTGAAACAATCCTGGGCCTTTGCCCAGAGCAACGGACTTCATTAAGCCCAAACAAAGAATAAGGCAGTTAACTGACAGACACACCAAGCAATACCAGCAGAGAGTAAGTTCAAAAGGAAACACGTATTTGCATCTGTTTCATGAATAGCTATGTTGTACATCTTATCACATGATCACGGGAACAAAAAATTCACAGCAGGTAAAAAGGTATCCATCATCAGGAGCTATTAAAGCATGAAGATATGCTTTTTGGTTCAGAAAATTCCAGAACCACTATTCCTATCAGCCACAAAATATCACTCTACAGTTGCCCTGTATTTATGCTGATCCCCAGACACCTGTTGCTCACCACTGTTCAACTCTCCACCATACGAACCTTGGGTCTGACCCATTTGTTGTGAGTATGGTTTACTGGCACATATGACTATTTAAAAGAATACAGCTGTAAGGCCATGCGCAAGCAGCTCTCAGGTCTTTCAGTCTTCATTGGCATGCTAAGTATGAGTGCATGTTTTACTGTTAGTGAACAACAATACAAACAAGTTGTTGAGCCACAGATCTCAAAAAAAAAAGTGACCATATCCAGCTCCTACACTCAACAGGAGAAAATAAAGTTCAGCAAAATAAGTGTTCAGAACAAGAGCACAGACTATACGTGGTCCCATTTTAACATTTACTTTCAGAGTAACCCAATACCTTTCAGGAACTGTCCCCTGAACTCTTACTGGAAAAAAGTGACAAAATGTATCTCAAAAAGCAAAACCATCAAACTATCCTCAATGCAAGTCTTAAAGAAGCTGTTGTGTTAGTGCTGATTTTGAGCTTGGAGTTTTCTGTTGCTGACACCCAGCCCCTGGAAATGGGATTTACATCACCAACTCCTTTCTTTTTCAGCACCCAACAGCTATCAGTTTGTAATGATTTTCAGTCAAAGCTCAACTGGTATGGATTTGAACAACTGTAGCAAAACATTTGAAAACCCTTACTTACAAAGATTACAAGATGTCATCCTTCCTAGAGTTAAGACTAAAATTGGACAAAAAAGGCAACTCTCCAGAGGTAAGGGATGGAAGCAGTCATTTATTTCATGACAAGCTCAGAGTTCTCATTAAGGATAACATTCCTGTCTTTTGGAAAATTACATCAGTTAGTGCGTTTCTTGAAAAATTAGGCAAATAAGTAAACAGACATATATATATTTATTTCTCTCTCTCCAGAAAATGGGTATTTATAAAAATATCTAAAATTAGTAAAGAAAAAACCTTCCTTTTCAAGTGTTTGGTAGTTTATCTATCATTCCAAACTTCCCTTCTATTTTGCATTATCATATTTTTCACAGTGGTTTTGAACACTAAGTAAATAGTACAACACATTATTATTATTATTATTAATTGAAGAGATAGTTGTATCTASAGAATTACCACTTAAGGGTGAAGTGGCTTTTATGGAGAAGTTTATGACAGTACAGTGACAGGCAACTACAGTAGAAGTATTTTAAATTAATTTGGACATTTCCTTTAGGCTTTGACATTACAATAGACGGTTAACAGGTTACCCAACAAAATTAGTAGATTCATTACTACAGTATCTGTATGAATGCTGTATGTTAAGTGTAAGCTGTCCTCAAGGAGTGTTCTTTTACATATTTTCATGCTGAAGGTATACAGACAAAAATCAATATATTTCAGAAATGTGGACAAGGTCCATGCTGCCTTTATTAAAGGCTCTAAGTTGTGCAGTGTTCTCATGTGACCATTTCCCAAGGCAAATAACCTTTTTGTCTGACCAATTAAATCATAAATAAAGGACAAACAAGTAAGTTTTGGGATTTTTTTAGCCTGGAATGTTCATGGCAGCTTTACAAGGCTAATCTGAACATATTAAAAACAACAAATATCTTCCAATGCTATAAAAGAGAAAAGATACGAAGAAGAAAAGAACAAAATATCCACTCTGTATATTCTCCTAACTTATTATATGGAAGCAGACCTTGGCAGGCAGCTTTCCTGCAAATACCTGAAATTAACAAATCCATAGGAGAACACTCTTTCAATTATTTCAGCTGTTTACATTAAAGTTGGCTGTGGTTTCCACTGTAACTAGTAGGAGTAAATAAAAAAATAGCACATAGCTTATGCAGCACTGCAGTCATTACAGAAAGGCCAGGAAAGCCAAAAACTAATGAGCCTGAGATTGTTGACATTTTCATGCATCTTGGCTCTACAGTCTGGCAAAATAGCTGGCACTCTGACAAGCTTGATGCCAGACAGTTAGCAGAGCTTTAAATTTGTTCAAGAAGGTGAAGCAGTAATGGCATTTAAAGCGAGCCATTGAGACATTAAGATTAAGAAGTTAAACTGAAATTTTACATTGCCAGCTTTATAATTCTCAATCTGCCTCAGAGGTTTAGAGGCTGTCACAAGAAAAGACAAACCAGAAAAATTCTGTAACCAAAAAAGTCTTGTGGAAAAGCCCAGAATTTCCTGGGGAACAGAGGAACCCACCAATCCAAGAACAAAAACAAACAAACAAACAAAAATTCAACAATACAGAATCAGCATCTTGACTCTTTCATCCATTTGTATATATGCAAAGAACACTCCAGTTCACAGCATAAAGTACAAACAGAAGCATATTTTTAAAGAGCATATGAAGTTCCTAAATTAATGCTTAAGTTAAATGAGGTCTGTGGATATCATTGGCTGAAGACAAATTTTTTTTGCAACACTACAGAAGTACATTCGTTTGAAAGTTTGCTTCAAACTGAAGAGTTGTGTTTCCCAAAATGCTTGTTACTATTTTAGCCTTTGAAATAATAATTACAAAATGAGAAACTGTGCTGTTGGCTTTACATGATAAAGTTCAGTCCAGCTACAATTTATTTAAGTTGACATGCAGCTTGTTTAAAAGATGGTTAAGAAGTGCCTACATCTGAAAATGCTGCACCAAACCACTTGCAACATAAGAATACAAAATGCTTATAAAAATAAAGACTGTCAAAGAGACTATTTTGAAGTTTTCATTTCTAACCCTTCCTTAATTTATGTCTCTCCATTGATTTTAATTGAAGACACACAGAATCTGAACTTTGTGTAGGCAGGATTTTACGAACTCCAGTTATGCGATCTGACCTATTCCCCTTTCCAAAGGCTTATACATGAAAAAGGAGAAAAGGTGTGAGCAGTTACTTGACTAGAATTAGAGTTGTTGCCTATTTACCTGCAACAACATCATGTATTAGGAAAGTCTGTCCTAACCTGGCCCAAAATATTTCCATTATCTTATTTTCTTAACTAGAACTGAAAATAAGATGCTGAAAACTATCTAAAGGCATGGACTGGAAGAGGGCAGAGACCACTAAGCTATAAAACAGTCCAGAAAAGCCAAAATGGTCATAACATAGAAAGTAACTGCTGTGTGGCTTCCCTAGCAAGGGCCACTAAGCCGAAACGCTACCCGGGCTGCTCCTGCCACGCAGTGGGTGCCCTGACCAGGCAGCACCCAGCCGTCCGCCACCACTGCTGGGCTGCACTGTGCCCACGGCCCCGTACTGCTGCACCTGCTCCTCAGCCACTCCGATTTCAGCAAGCTTCAAAATAAAAAATTCCACTCAATATTAAGGTTTATTTAATATTGTGGAATGGCATTTTAGCGAGCATTAATACACTCACCAGCAATTGGTATTTTTAGCAGTATTTCAGCTTCTGTTTAGGTTAGCAACAAGTAATTATGTAAGTCTTAACTTTATAAGTACACAATTACTCACCAATTTTATTACATKTTTATACAGATTTGCAAGACAAATCAGTCCAGTGCATTGCTAACATCTGTATGTCCATGCACAAGAACAAACATAACTAATAAATTACAGAAGCATTAGCACAGCCTAAGCGAAGTTTGCTTCTGCTTCCTACTCAGCCTGTTTTCAGCAGAATGATAGGGTTCTTCCAAAGCAATAAAAGCCACCAGACACATAATACAATGCTGATTCTCTGCTGGCACCAAGCTTTCCTTATAATCCAGAAGAGGACCAAAAATACATTACACATGGAATTTGGACTTTGGTACAGCAGACGACGTCTTCCGACCTGCCAGGACTAGTGGGCAGGGTCCTCTCTTCAGCCTCAGGTGTGGTAGGCTTGCTAGCCCCCTGCGTGCCTGCCCAAAGAGCCTCCCTGCAGAGGACTCTCAGCAATTGTGGCTAACCAGCCCTTCTCCCCCTCTCCTTCTCAGTCTGGTACCTTGGCATGAGGGAACACAGGCTCTTTTGCACCCCATGTGGAATAAAGGGTCATAGTGAACATTGCAGTGAGTCAGGGGGAAGGCAGCTTGAGAAGCTGAGGGATTAAGACACTGCTAGCTGGAGCTAGTGACAGTACATTTCAGCTGCATTCAGTGGTTCAAACAGCAACTGAAGCTGCGTAAATGCGGTCTACAAATCTGAACTTAAATTACCTAAAAGCTTCATGCATTGTTGTTCTGATATTGTTAGTTTCTTGATTAAAAAAGGATAATTACAACTTTTCATTAAGGGTAACCTTGCAAGAATGTATGCAACATTAACTTTCCATGCCACAGTTTATGAAGTTTTTCAGTTTTGATTTGAAGTTAGTTTAAGTTACATCCACAGCATCCTCTCGTTCCAAAACCACAGATCAAGTATCCACAAAAGTGACTTTTCTATCTCCACATAAGCAATAGGTCTTTTAATATTTGAAATTGAGGTCCACCTATGCAACTTTACCTTATTTAATATAGTATTTTAAAGATAGAGCCTATTGGCATGTATACTTTATTTGCTAATAGCAAAACAAGTCTGAATCCTAGTTTGAAACAAGCAGATGAGAAAAGAGTTAAATTAAAAGCTCAGTTCTGCACCAAATGAAGTCAGAAGTGAATTCTGCCACTGATTTTTAATGAAAGCAGGCTCAGTACCCACACATCTTTCAGAAGTTAAAAGAAGAACTAAGTTTTTGTATCTCTCAATGCATGCAACAATGGCATATCCTGTCACTTAGAGCTATGAATTTAAGCTTTCTTCCTTTCACAAATAACAACAACAAAAAAAAAGAAATATGCAATGAAATGAAGGTATTGCTATACKTTATTTTGGAAAAATATGCATGAAAAAAAAGATGAATACACAATAGAAAGCCCATTCTAATCTATATTTAGCATTAACATAAAAGTGGATGCCTTCTATCAGACAAAACTTCTTTAAAGAGTACATACTCCTGTTAAAAGGAAAATCTACCATTCTCTGCAGTTTATCTTCAACTAAATGTAAGCAAAAAAATACAGTTAACAGCGCTTCATATGATGAATAACCAACACTAGGAAAATGGTTAAATATTAGATAGAATCTTCAATTGAAGTACTCTAGTGTACTATTCACTTCTTCTGCCATACATGGTAGAAGAATGGAGTTGTGTTTATACATTCAGAGAACTTCAGCATAACTTAACATTATAAAACCATATGAAAAAAAGGCAGCATGCAAGCAGTGTTCTGTTCAAAAGACCTCCTGATACCTCTTAGCTGTAAGAGTACTATAAATGCTACACTACACTCTAGCGTCCTCCTTCTGAATAGCAGGCACTTCTGCCGAACACACTTTCACTTTGATTTTGATCTAGCATCACTTTCACTTTGATTTTGATCTAGCATCAATCTTATTAAAAAGCAGTCAACCAGTTTCCTGGTATAATGCAATGAAATAATATATTTTAAAACAGTATACCTGTTATTAAACAGTAAACAGTTATTATATTTCATTAAAACGTGATGATTTTTACTGAATACAGAACATTTTAGTAATTTAACCAGGCATCAAGTTCATTAAGTTATTCTAAAGCTTTTTGGGGATACTGTAAGATGCTGCTTTTAAGATATACAACCAATTAAGCACAAGTGCTTTTAAATGCTGAATATAGCAGTCACCATATCAAACCCCAGAACCATATTGATTTGTACCTGATGACCACTCAAGGTGCTTTGCAGGCAGCATTTCTTAGGAAAAATATCTTACAATAATACTTTCTTTTGAATAAGCCAGAAGTCTGTTGCATAGATGAACCTTTCTTGTGTAACTTGGAAACACTAGTTTTATAACGAATGTAGTATATTTGGCAAGCATGCGTATAAAAGTTAACAGAAACAAGGTTAGACTGCACCTGAGTACCTCATTAAGAGACTGACAGGAATGAGATGGACCACAACAGCACGATTTTGTACTGAGAAAATTAGCGTTGCCTGGTCCAAGAGGCCACTGGTATTAACTCAGCCAGAGCACAACAGTACAAAGCTATAAAAAGACTCATAAAATAATTCAGATTGGAAGGGACCTCTGGAGGTCATCTAGGCCAGCTTCCCATTCAAAGCAGGAAAAATTTCAAAGGCCTTCAGCAACCTGATCTGAGCACTTCCAAGGATGGAGACTCCACAGTCTCACCAGGCAACCAGCTCTGGCATTTAAGCACTCTCACAGAGAGTAATTTGTTTTTTCTTAAGTTGAAACACAGCTACACCCTCGTTGAAACAGCCAGGACACACTGGACCTCTTCTGCCACCAGGGCACGCTGCCGGCCCCCGCTCAGCCTGCTGCCACCTCAGTGCCCTAGTTCTCTGCTGCCGAGTGGTTCCCTCGCCGGCCAGTACGCAGGCTTGCAATGCTGTCAGGGCTTGTTCAGCCCTGGGCACAGGGCTTTGAATTTGCTGAATTTTGTGAGGTTTCTAATGACAAGACAGTTTGTAAACGTCTCTCTGAATGGCAGCTCTATCCTCCTGCAGTACAGCAACTGCTCCCTTCACGTTAGTACCACCTGCAAGCTTGTTGTGCATGCCTTCCACCCCACCAACCTGGTCACTAGGAACATGTTCACCAGCTTTGCACACAGCATAAACCCCCATGGAAACCTCTCCCAAGCAGCTGTCTCACAGACTTTGAACTGTCCATCACTTGAGCTCAACAGTCCAGCCAGTTCTTTGTTCATTTTGCAGCCCTATTAATCTAGTCTGTATCTTCTCAGCTTGACTACCAGGATATTGTAGAAAATTGTCAAACGCCTCTCTGTATTCCTATCCACTTGGACGAATGTAACCACCACTATTTCAAAACCTGTCATCATGGTTAGATACTATTAAATCCATTAACCAGTCTGGCAAAGAAGGTGGGCATGCTGTTCTTCCTTCTGTCCCCTACCCCAGCTTGTTTTTGTGGTACATGACTTGATTAGTCCTCTGATGGTGCCCTTATTGAATTTCTCCCCTGACCCCTCTCCAAACTGCTACATAATCTAGATTTGCAAACATTAACGGAATACAAAACCAAAGCAGTGGCTCATAACAGAATGATATTAAAGGATAAGTAACTTAATAGGGTTTGACGGATTATATCCACTGTACTGTTATAAATGTCAAAGACATTACCAAATTAGTTTTAGAGACTGAAGCTCTAAGATACTTAGGTGTCTAGATCCCTTTGAAACTACTTGAGTTTAAAACACATACGTATCTGTCAGAATCTCTCCTTCAGTTTTGTAAGGCATGAAGGGGCTATACATGTAAGACAGCTTGTTGTACTCGATGGGTCTTTTTTTCATCTACTTGGAGATGACATTCTAAAAGGCACTTAAAATCAACTTAATGCACTGCATTAGCTGCCTGCTTTTTCATACATGAGGGTTTTTAAAAGAACTTAGATGTTCATGGAGAATTAAATGAAGGTCTCCACGAGAAACAGCACATCTGGATTTAATTGCTCATCTCTGGTATTTTAATGAAGAAATTCCCTATTAGAGGGTACAATTAACAAGCCCTTCTATTAAAAACAGCAAAACACATTTAAACCCTAATGATGCTACAGGCTCAAAACTCCCTTTGATGAAAACTCCTACAAAGAGAGAGAAATTATCAAGTTTCTAAATCAAATCCTAATAGACACTGAGGAAAAAATTAAAGGGATTATTCCCAAAGTGTGTAAGTGTAATACTGAATCAGAACTATCAGGAAAAACAAGTTCCATACATTATAAAACTGAAGTGGACCGCTACTGTTGTCCCATACAAGTAACAAATCATAAGAACCCCCAAATCACCATTTTTGAGCATCCTTCTTTATAAAATACCACTCTCTTGATTTACCATTTTCTAGCAGTTAAGAATATAATCCAGGGTTAACAAAACTAGCCACGGTTAGTCACTGTCCCCTCATAACAGTCTGACCTTATCTCTGATTAACTTATCTGGCAGTGGATTTCTCCAGACTGTTGGCTTCCTTAATAAACCCACAAACTGTAGGTGCTTTATTTAAGGTAAGGAGCATGTTCTTTCCACTATCTGATGTGAGCATCAAAATAGATAACTCCTGAACATTTCACATTCATTCCGATTTGCTCCATTTATTCTCTCCCTAGTGCACAATTCACCTATTTGCAATTTCATTAAACTGGACTTTTGAAATAAATAGAAATTTTGAAGTGCTGGTACTAAACGGATGTATAGGGAAGAATGCCTATTCCATGACACCATAAGAAAATGAAAATATTTTGTAACAAACATTTTAAGGTTATATAAGCAGATATTGTCAATTCATACAAAAAGCGTGCCTTTTAAGGTGCTCATTCCAAAGCCTAAGGAGCATGCACACTAAATTTTATTTAAAATCTCTAGCCTTTTGGATAACAGTTGATTGACTGCTTAAAAAAGAAAAAAAAAAAAGAAAAACAAAAAAAACTCAGAAAATTGTATTATCGATCATTAACATAGAAGTAATTAAGAAAAACATGTAGAAAGAAATAAAAATCAGCCACAGGAAGTATTTGGCTACTCATTAGGTAAGAAAAATTCCAGTTAACTTTACAACATAAATCATCTGCTATCTATTACTGTTGGGCCAGAAGAGCCATAGGATGAGGTCTCAAGGACTCACTTTGCCTGTTTTCTTTACACAGTGCCCAGCAAGACAAAAATTAAGTACAGCAAGGACATATTCCCCTTTAGGTGACTAAGCTGATACAGCTGGACATTCACGAGAAGACAAAGTTGAGATTAAACGAAAACCACCTGCTACAGACACTTTGCAGGTCTTCAATATTGACATAGATGTTTAACAGCTGTAGGAACTGAGGACAAGAATTTAAAAAGAAATACTTACCAGAAATTATAGGCACCATTGATGTAACTCGGAAATGGTTATGTAGAAAGATGGAGGAAAAAAAAAATAGCTGAGGACTACGTCTTAGAAGCCAAAGCAGAGCTATGCTTCCAGTAACAACACAGGCAACTACTAGGCTGACATATCCAGGAGTTTGAAGTTGGATTATTTGTTCCAAGCAGAAAGCATTACAGACTTGGACAAAAAACATTTCATCAGAGCTTGTGGACAAAAGTACGATCCTGGTAAAGCTATAAAAGAGCCAAGAGAAAACTGAATCCAGTGCTCAAAAGACAGTATTTGACTTAAAAAAATGACAGTGACACACAGGTGCATTGCAAGGGATAAATCTGGATGCGAGAGCACATGGTGGAATGAAATACAATCATTAAAAGGAGGAGAGAAGACTCCAACAACCACCTTCCACAACTGAAATGGAAGACCAAAAAAAAAAAATTCATAAATGAATGGCAGCCAAAAAACTAGAGGTGGAAGAAGTCAGATCACCCTGATAATTCATTCTCGGGGAAGTCAGAAAAAAAAAACCACAACACCCTAAGAAATTCTAGGCAGACAGATTCAAGAAGGGAGGGAGGTTTGAGTGGTGCATTTGAAGTGACAGGAAAGCTTGGTTTTGTAAAAATGAAACTCAATTAGGCTGAGGGGAAAACAAAAGAAGAAAAAAAAAAAAAAAGGGATAACTGAAGAAGAATCAGAGTGAAGTAAGACCACATCAGTCACAGGATGTTCAGACAAGCTCTACAGTACTTTTATGTCATAAACAACTCTGGGATATGTCAGGGCTGCCTTTCCTCAAAAGGAAATACTGTTCTGTTTCATAGCACCACATTCCAGGCTGTCCTGGTTTCGGCTGGGGTAGAGTTAATTTTTCTTCCTAGCAGCTGGTATAGTGCTGTGTTTTGGATTTAGGATGAGAATAATGTTGAGAACACACTGATGTTTTAGTTGTTGCTAAGTAGTGTTTACACTAGTCAAGGACTTTTCAGCTTCCCATGCTCTGCCAGGTGCACAAGAAGCTGGGAGGGAGCATAGCCAGGACAGCTAACACAACTGGCCAATGGGGTATTCCGCACCATATGATGTCATGCTCAGTATATAAAGCTGGGGGAAGAAGGAAGGGGGGACACTCGGAGTGATGGCATTTTGTCTTCCCAAGTAACCGTTACATGTGATGGAGCGCTGCTTTCCTGGAGATGGCTGAACACCTGCCTGCCCATGGGAAGTAGTGAATGAATTCCTTGTTTTGCTTTACTTGCGTGCATGGCTTTTGCTTTACCTATTAAACTGTTTTTATCTCAACCCACGAGTTTTCTCACTTTTACTCTTCTGATTCTCTCCCCCATCCCACCAGGGGGGAGTGAGCAAGTGGCTGTGTGGTGTTTGGCTGCCCGCTGGGTCAAACCACGACACAGGCAAAATTCACCTATGCCAATCTCAGATGCAAGCCACAGAATTTACAAGAAAAATCACAGAATTGGCTGCACTTAAACGAACTCTTATTTGGGTATATGGATAACAGTCTTCAGCTCTTACCTACTTTTGTAACCATCACAGCATGAAAAGTAAAATACATATTTTTTTTTAGGTTTTTGCTTTGTGTTATGTTTATAAAAATCAATAGCAATTCTTGTAAAGGAACCATTGGTATTTTTAGTGTTCCTTATGATTAAATTGGGAAGGCTTGATCAGTGTTGAAACATCTTTGGCTTCTCTTACAATACACTACCATCCCCAAGGCAAAGTTGTGCTTGGTGTAATCACAGAAAAGAAGCAGATAAAAGGTACTAGAGTTGCTTTAATTAACAAGATTATTTTCTGCTGCAGTTCTTGTCTCTGGTTGTGCTCCTACTAGCCTATAGTTGTCCATAGTCAAAAGGATGTGGCCAGCCTGACATACGCTTTTTTTTTTTTAATTTTAATGCCAGCAGATCAAAATGGATGCTAACCAAGTCGGCCGAGCACAAAATAAGTGGCCTAAAAAGGTCACTACTCATTAATCTGATCATAATACAATAGGAAGTGAATAAATGCCTTTGAAATTTAGCCCAGCAGAATGAAGTAACATTCAAGTCACTAAAATTTTTAATTCATCAACAGTTCTGGCACCAGTCATTACTGCTAATACAGGCCAAAGAAACAACAGCATGAGAAACTACTCTGGATACAGGAACTGCTAAAAGCAGAACAAAAGTAAACTGAAACCCACTGACCAATGTTTAGCTTGGTATTTATCATTCTAACCAATAGAAGCCACAGAATTTAGTGTGTAAACTACAATCATTTAAAGAAACATTAATAAAAGTGTGTTAAGATTGTAAGAGGCACTGAACTTCAAAACTAATGCTTCTCCTCCTAAAATGTGGTACAGATTACATGTATCTTAGTTCATCAATTTCAAACAGGTTACAGCTTCATCTGTAGTTGGTAAATTCTACATCTATTTTACTAATAAGTATATAATTTCAAGAGTCCCTCCTAACATTCTTTAAAACTCCTTGAGAATTTTCTACTGAAATTAAAACCTCAAAAGACATATGTGTCTACGAAGGAAAAAAGTAATTCTTGAATGGTAGAGACTTTCAGCTTGTATACCCTTGTTTTCCACACTCCCAGCCCTATTAAAATTTCTTAGCCTCTTCAGAAGAGCTGACATATTACTGCATAAATATCTCTGCTCCAATGGCAGGAAAATCTACATAACCACTTAATACTGAAATAAACTTTCACAGCTTGTAAAATAACTTTTTGCAGTTGCAAAAATAAGTATTTATTGTTAAATAATTCTGAATTAGGCTGTAAAACCTTTAAGAAATGTTTTCACCTTGATGCACATGTGTTTAAATGTAAAACTCACAACACTAATTTGTTCTGGGTCTTGCAGCTGGAATCTCTGCTGGCCAGTAAAGTACAATCAACTCTAAGTCTGGGAGCAGGCAGACCAATAGCACCTCCTTGCTTAAGAAGTTAACTCACCTTCTAGCTTTCTAAGGACACTGCTTCAGATCTCTCTGTGCAAATATATAGATATCCAAGCTGGCTATGAATGCATCAATCAAGTATCAAAAAAAATACAGTCATGACAACAGAGCTCTTCTTCGTGCCACTCATGTCTGCTACAGGGTTGACAAAAGCCCCAAAGCAAGGTCAGACACCTGATTTACACCAAGGTCTCTCTTACCTTCTCAGCTGCCTATATACATAACGCTTATGGAAACTGAAATACATTTACATCTCTACCCTTCTGTATTCAATTATATACATATTTGAAATGATTTATATAAAAATTGCTAAATGTTAGAAATAAACACTTATCTTACATTCATAGTAAGAAGATTAGAAATCTTTGCCAATACTTCTAGTTATTTTCTGAAGAAATACAACTTACAGGTGACAAGGCCTCTAACTATTTTATCAGGCTTATCTGTGTTGAAACACATAGCATCTTCATAACGCAACCTTTGACTGCCACTAAGAACTGGAAAGCCAGTTTCATGTTTACAAAAGATTACTATTTCTAGAGGTTTTTGCCTCATCTCAGAATTAAATTTTATTACCAGCTACCTGTGCTCTTCCGGCAGATCTCTAATCTGCCATTGTCTCATTACTATCCTATAACTTTGCCAAAACCAACTCCCCTGTTGAAGGCACTACTTCTTTCTGCCAGCTTTTGGTCAAATGGCCAGGAATGACAGTATTAATACAACCTCATCATCAGTGGTTACATTATTATCTCCTGTATCTCACAAGAAAGATATATATATAATAAATTTTAATTTATTTTGAATGGGGATACTTTTGATTTAGTAGTATTAAGTTATCTCAGTGCTCTTTCACAGCAGTTTAAACTTATCCAAGTCAAGCTCCCACAGTTCCACCTTCTACCTCCAGTCTGATAATCCCACCCACAGCAGGCAGAAAGCTGGTAAAAGGCTGTTCAGCAGAAAACTCACTCAGCAGAACAGCTAATTGGTTTGTTCAGCTTGGAGAAGAGAAGGGTGAGGGGTGACCTCATTGCAGTCTACAGCTTCCTCAAGGTGGGCAGTGGAGGGCAAGGTGCTGATCTCCTCTATCTGGTGACTAGTGATAGGACACGAGGAAATGGAATGAAGCTGCATCAGGAGAAGTTCAGATTGGGCATTAGGAAAAGATTCTTCACAGAGAGGGTGGTTGGTCACTGGAAGAGGCTCCCCAGGGAAGTGGTCATGGCACCAAGCCTGCCAGAGTTCAAGGAGCATCTGGATGATGCTCTTAGTCATGTGGTCTAGTTTTAGGTAGTCCTTAAGGAGCAGGGAGTTGGACTCGATGACCCTTATGGGTCCCTTCCAATTTGAGATATCCTATGATAATTAATATACATTGGATTAGAACATCACTCTTAGCAATGGTGGTCACAGGGCACAGTTCTCAGGCATCACTGGAGTAACCATCCCTTTGCTATTAGATTCTAAGACCCAGATGGAGCTTCAGAAGGAGGACACACCTCTGCAAGTCTCAGGCTGCAGGGAGTGCTTGGGGACTATCACTGGGGCATGTGATGTGCTAGCCTGCAGGAGGCATGCAGTTGTTCACTAGCTGTGCTACAAAGTGAAAGAGCTGTGGGAGGAGGTCACCCTGCACAGAATCAAAGAGTGTAAGAGATCAGCTGGATCTCTCTTCTGAGACCCTGAACCTTCAGCTGCTGCAGAGGGGCACAGAGAACCTGTGCCCATGAAGCTGGTAAGATAGAACTCCTATTATAATGAAGGCTGGAAGGTGGTGATCTCTCACACCACGAGGAAGGCTCCTGCCCCACCCAATGACTTGCAGTTACACAATAGGTTCACTGTCTTCATAACTGATGAGAAGCTGGGAGTGCTGTCCAATGGAGCATCTCCGATGGCTTGGTGTGACCCACTCAGGACCACTAGAAGGAAGCAGAAAGTGATAGTGGCAGAAGACTCCCTGCTGCAGGGGATGGAGTATCCCCATGATCTGTCTTCTAGGGAAGTTTGCTGCTTGCTGGGGACTCACATTTGGGATATTGTGGAAAAGCGACCAAGGCTCATCTGGCCCTCTGACTACTACCCTCTGCTGCTCTTCCATGTAGGCACCAACGACACTGTTGGGGTGACCTGAGAAGTATCAAGTGTGACTACAGAGCTCTGGGGGTGGCAGTCTAGGGAACAGGTGGTGTTCTTGTCAATCCTGCTGGTGAGGGGGAAGGGTCTCAGAAGGACTTGATGGACCCTGCAGGTTAACAACTGGTTGTGCAGCTGGTGTCAGCAGCAGGGTTTTGGTTTCTACAACCATGGGATCCTCTTTGAGGGTTAACAGCTACTTGAAAGCAATGGGATGCGTTTACTAAATGGGGTGAAACCACCTTTGCCAATAGGCTGGCCAAACTACTGTTAGGGAGAGCTTTAAACTAGAAATTATGGGGAAGGGAGTGATTCCTCAACAAACAAGTAAGGAAGTTACTTGTTTGTTATGGTTATGGGAACAGAAGGGATATAGCAACCAAAAAAACAGAAGTGAAGTGAGGACAGGCATGTGAAGACGGAGGTGCCTGCTGAACAGCCTAATGGGGAAGGCTCTTAAGCCTGTACTGGGGAATCAGCATGCTTGGGTGCCTCCCTGAAATGCTTCTAGACTCAGGATGGAAACAAACATCACCAATGCTGAGCAGAGAGGAAGGACCACCTCCCTCAACCTGCTGGCAGTGCTGGCAGGAGAAGAGAGAAGTCTGTGTGCAGTTACAGGGTTACAACCTCATTGGGATCATGGAGACATGGTGGGATATCTTACATGACTGGCATGCTGTGCTGGAGGAATATGGGCTTTCTAGGAAGGACAGCCTGGGACAGCAAGGAGGGCAAGTTGCCCTTTATGTGAAACACCAGCTAAAATGCCTGAAGCTCAGCCTTGGGACAGGTCAGGAGTCAGTTGAGAGCCTATGGGTCAGGATTAGCAGGCAGACCAACACAGGTGTTTTGTAGTGGATATCTGCTCCAGACCTCCTGATCAGGTAGAAGTTGATGAGGCTTTCCTCAAACAACTGTAAGAAGCCTTACGTTCACAGGCCTTGGTCCTCATGGGCAGCTTTAACCACCCTGATATCTGCTGGAAGGACAATACAGCAGGGCTCAAGCAATCTAGGAGATTTGAGTACATTGATGACAAATTCCTGGCACAGGTGATTGAGGAACCCACAAGGAAAGTTGCTCTGTTGAATGTGATACTTAAAAATCAAGGGAGAGGCAGCCTTGGCATGACCATAAGATGGTGGAGTTCAGGATCCTAAGAAGAGAGAGCAGAGCAAAAAGTAGGACCATTGCCTTGCATTTCTGGAGAGCAGACTTCAACCTCTTCAGGGATCTGCTTGGAAGAATCCCATGGGATGTGGCCATGAAGAGAAAACCAGTCCAGGAGAGTTGGCTGATATTCAAGGATCACCTCCTCCAAGCTCAGGAAAGACCCATCCCAACAAGCAGGARATCAGCAGAGATGGCAGGAAGCCTGCATGGATGGGCCAGGAGCTCCTGACTAAACTCAGACTTAAAAAACCAAAGAAATGTACAAGAGATGGAAGCAGGGACAGGTGACCCAGGAGGAATACAGAGCTGCTGTCTGAGCATGTAGGGATGGCCAAGGCTGACCTGGAGTTTCATCTGGTAAGGGATGTGAAGGGCAACAAGAAAGGCTTCTACAAGTACACAAAGAGCAAAAAAGGCAGCTCAAAAAACATGAGCCCGCTGCTGAACGGGGCAGGGGAACTGGTGACACAGGACAGGGAAAAGACTGAGGTGCTCAACGTCTTCTTTGCCTCTGTCTTTACCAGTAAAACCAGCCTTTGGGAATCCCTGGCACTCGAAACCAGAGGGGAAAGTATGGAGCAAGGAAGACTTACCCTTGGTGGAGGAGGACAAGGTTAGGGAGCACTTAAACGAACTGGATATTCAAAAGTCCATGGGGCCTGATGGGTTTTATCCATGCATGCTAAGGAAGCTGGCTGATGCTATTGTGAGACCAATTTTTATTATCTCTGGATAGTGGGAGAGGTTGCTGAAGACTGAAAGAAAGCAAATGTCACTCCTGTCTGCAAGAACATCCAGGAAACCACAGGTCAGTCAACCTCACATCAATCCCTGGGAAGGTAGTGGAGAAAATCCTCATGGAAACCATTTCCAAACACATGAAGRACAAGAAGGGGATTGGGAGTAGTCAGATGGATCTACAAAGGGGAAATCATGCTTGACCAACCTGACAGCCTTCTACAGTGAGGTGACTAGCTTGGTGGATGAGGGGAGAGCAGTGGATGTTGTCTACCTCAACTTTGGTAAGGCTTCTGACAGTGTCTCAGCCTCTCATAACACCCTCCTAGTTAAGCTGATAAAGCACCACTTAGATAAGCCGACAGCGAAAAGGAGTGAGAACTGGCTGAACAGCCAGGTGCAGAGGGTTAGCACACCAGTGGGACAAAGTCCAGTTGGAGGCAAGTCGYTAGTGGAGTACTCCAGGCATTGATACTGGGGCCAATACTGTATAACCTCTTCAGTAGTGACCTGGATGCTGGGACAGAGCACACCCTTAGCGACTCCACAGATGATACCCTGGGAGGAATGGTGGGTACATGGCTGTGATACCATCCATAGGTGTGACTGATAAATGAATCCTTTCAAGAAAAGGAGGCTCAGATAACAATGTAGGAAGTCACCACTGCTATCATAAAGGAAGCCGGACTTACTTCAACACAAAGGGGATTGGAGGGTGGCCTTTGCTTTAGATAAACTGCTCTATCAGTTGAGTGGGTCAACTGTTTGTGTAAATGGCCTCCCCTGAGATAATCAATAGAGAAGATTATCTTCCTGACCCAGCTGGACCAGCATGGAGAAAGTATTTATGTGGCTCAGCTCAGCATAGTATAAAAGCTGAACAAACACCAAATGAACTTTGAAGAGAGAAATGGGCTTGAGCTGGGTTCAACCCATTGTGGCAGGTGCAGCTGCCTTGATAAAAGACCAGGGGCATCAGGACCGCTGCACCCTTACTTTTCATGTCCTTACTTTCGCACCTTTACAGTGGCAAGTACTGACCGTCATCACATACACACTTTGGGTGTCACGTATACACCTCGGGCAAGGAGTAAGAAAGTTAAGGCCCTCAGCCAATCAGAGTTAACCACAGATCAGATTTGACTAGGGTATAAATGGAGGCCTGCCAGAGGGCAGGTTGAGTCGGTCCTCCTCGGAGCAGCAGGTCTGCAGCTGGGGACTCTCCCCTTGGGTCGGGACGCCACCCAAGGAAACTCCTCAAGGTTGAGAGCCCTCATCTTATAGCTGATTGCGCACATTTTGGATCCTCATTTCTAAAGCTGGCTGTGCAGTATTAATTCCTCGTACACCATCCTGAACCTGTGGTTTACTGATGTTGTCAGAGTGTTGAACAATTTTGATGAGCCTCATTTCTAGTCAGTTTTCTGCTCAACAGTTTTAGTTTAAATAAAGTTTATTTTTGAATCTATCACCTGCCTAATTTGATTTTGTGAGCCTCCGCAACACCCATGTGTTCCTTCCCAGCAACTTAGGACACACAGTGTAGTGATGGCTAGCATATAGAGACCAGTAATCACATTTCTATTGTGATCCAATATCCACTGTAGATTGCAATTGCCATATTGTGATTCTATTATGATTTCAGCACACTGCTGTATCACTCTGCTAAATCAAAATTCGTCTAATGTCAGATATGTTCAAATAAGTAAACCTGCTATTAAACTTTCAACTTTTCCCTATGTGGAATATCTAGAAGAACCTTATCAGGGAATATTAGACTCTGACAAGAAGGACCTTGACATGCTGGAGAAATGGGCTGACAGGAACCTTATGAAGTTTCAACAAAGAGAAATGTAAAGTCCTGCATATGGGGAAGAATAACCCCAGGCACCAGTATACGCCTTGGGACCAAATGGCTGGAAAATAGCTCTGGTAGTTTCCTCCTCTGGAGGAGGACCTGGCAAACAACAAGCTAATCATGAGGCAGGAAAGTGTCCTTGCCCTTGCCACAAAGGCGACCAACAGCATCCTGGGCCGCATTAAGAACACTGCCGGGAGGTCAAGGGAGGTGATCCTTCCTCTCTACTCAGCAGTGGTAAGGCCACATCTGGAGTGTTGGGTCCAGTTCTACTTGGGCCCAGTACAAGACAGACAAACTTACTGGAGCATACGGCCAGAGACGACTAAGGGACTGAAGCATTTTTCGTATGAGGAGAGGCTGAGAGCTGGGACTCTTCAGCTTGGAAAAGAGAAGGCGCAGGAGGATCTTATCCATGTGTAGAAACGCCTGATGGGAGGGAATGAAGGCGAAGGAGACAGACTCTTCTCAGCAGCGCCCGCTATCAGGGCAAGAGGCAATGGGCACAAGTAGAACACATGAAACTCCATCTGAACACAGGAAAACACTTTTTTACTGGTCAAACACTGGAAGAGGTTCCCAGCGTGGTTGTGGAGTCTCCATCCTTAGAGACACTCAAAATCCGACTGGACATGGTCCTGTGCAACCTGCTCTAGCTGACTCTGCTTGAACAGGGGTCTGGACTAGATGATCTCAAGAGGTTCCTACCAACCTCACCCATTCTGTGATTCTGTCATGTAAGCAACAGTGACATGACAGAGTGATCACACTACAGCCGCAGCCGAGAACCCTAACCCTGCCGGACTGTGAGCATGGTCATTGACAATTATGTCCTGATAGGAAGTGGGTATTCTTCTTCACACAGCAAGAGAAAACGCCTACAGTGGAAAAAAATGACCCCAAAGTATGACATGCTAATACTGCTCCTTTTCACCACCATTTGGAGAAAGAGCTATATTACTAGTATCTTGTTATCACTGCTACACCAACCACAAGTAACAGAGATCCCCATAGACTAGATGATACTTACTCTCCTTCACAGTAGCGCCGTACATACACACACTCACACCAAATGATGAGATACAGCAACTCCCTCCTGAAATCCTAGAAGAGTCCTTCCAGTCACACAGTGAACCCACCTCTCCTGATGAAGGAAAATAATTACTGGCACAACCTGGCTTTTAGTTGCTGTCAAATTTAACACGCATGTGAATGGATCTCATTTTTGTTTCATCTGCTCAGCCTTTTCCTTTCTGTCTCCTGATGCACAAATTTAGCTCCTTCTAAACTCTGCAGAATCACCTTATTTATTCATGTAATTTTGACATGTAGGTTCTCAGATACACTTGTAAACCCACTTTATGAATTTAACTATAATGAAAATGAATAAATTCAGCAAAAATATTGCTCTGATTTAGGAGTCTTTAAAAGTGCTAACAGTGTTTTAAAAAATTTGCCTTCGATACACCACTTCAGAACCTGGAATAACAAAATTCACTCAAGTGATGCCTGTAATCTAACCATGTGTATTTTTGTTTTTCCTTTTTTCAATGCAAACATAATAGGAAGTGCATGAAACTTTTTAAAAAATATCCTACAGAACAGTAAGTCACCTCTTACAAGCCATAAAACATGGGGAAATATACAGTTTCTGTTACATAAGAAGTTTATTTAAGCAGTGATAAGGAATCAATACTTTCAGGGAGTGAAAAATTGCAATAAACTTAGAGCAGTGAAAATAAATGCCTAGAGTTCATTTTTAAGAATATCAGACAAATCAAAGGCTATGAAGCTATTTTCTTGCAGCAGGCATTGCTAAAAGAACTAATGCATGCTTATTTCACTTTCTCTGATAGTTAATTAAACTTTAAAATTCATGTTTACACTTAAATACCATACCCATGTGCTATAAAGCAACTGCATATACTTATTGTGTTGAAGAAAGACCACATTGCTTCTTCAGACTCAGCCTTTATATGACTTAACAGGATTATTAATAAATATGGGACACTTATGTAAGAACATTATATTTTTCCTCAAAATACGAAGCAGCACTATGCCATCACATGTCATTATCCATCTATCAACACTATCAAGAGCACTCATACAGTACCCAGATTAAGTATGGTATCTATATGTAATATTTTAGATATAGGCAAAGGCAGCATTGTATTAAAGGACTAAAGTTATTCCTTCTCTTTTTTTTTCGCCTCTTGAAATACAAATACCATATAACAGCATATATCATAGCAGAACCTGAGAAAACACCAGTGGTTGTTACCCTAACTTTACAACATAAATTAGTGCTGCAAACATAGAGGACTGTTTCCAATGGTGATTTGTGATGGCCCACAAGAGACCTAGCAATGCCCATAGACCATAAATGATACTCACAGTTAAAAATCTTAGTTTTTCCTGAAAACATTCCTCAGAAGTTCTCCTACTACAGTAAAATTCTGCACATGCACAGTCAAAGTCTGTGGTAACAAGTCATTGTGCATTTATTGCTTTTGTACTACCAAAAGGCTTTTCCCCTAACACAGAAGAAGTATCTAGAAAAGAGTGAACTCTGACCCACACAAGGACACAATTTCAAAATGTTATATTGCTCTCAGAGTGTCACACCACAAAATCAAATTGTTGTCCTACATGGCTTCAGTTGTGGGGCCTGCTCATTTTGTTTTCCATGCTAACAGCAACTTGGAAACTATATTGAGCTTATTCTCCAATTTGAATGTTTAGCTGTGGGGCTTTAACTTCTGAAAGCAAGCTGAACATTTAAGTCAGCTGAGAAAGCCTTAAGAAGTGATCAAATAACCATCAGTGATTCAAAGTTTATCACCACTGACCTTTTGGTTTTGGCAGACAAACAGAATACGTATTAAATTGTAGCCTCAAGAATAAAATAGCATAAAGCCAACCGCACATACTTCATTTGCATCAGCCATTTGCCATCTCAAACACCAACTATGAGTAGAATCATTTTCCACAATCTTTTTTTTTTAAACTAGCACTTATACACACACACAAAAACCTTCAAAATGTAAAATTTCATTACATTATTTCATTCAAATTCTCCACCATAAGCTATTGCAAATGCTAGCATTTTCTCCACAACCACCATAGGCAATAGAAAGTCTCAAACACATAATACCTAGAAACACTCTATTCCTTCAGAACACTCAAGTCATTCACGTTATCCAAAATGAAAACTTATCTAACTTACTCCCACATTTCTGTTTCACATCTTGACTGATTGAGTACTTGTGAGAAACCTGTCAATCAGCTGTCTTGCCATATTAAAAAAAAAGCCAAAACCTTAAGTCAGTCCCCATGAGGAATCACCAGATGATGCTAAAGAGAATCTGTTCTTCTGTTCTTTTGTACTGAATTCAGACCATCACCACTATAAACATTGATTCCAAATACTCTTAAATCACATTCATTAAGGTGCTTTACAGTAAAAATCTACTCTATTGTTTAGAAAATAGTGGGATTCAGTTAAAGATACCTGCCCCCAACCATCACCATCCTGATAATATTCAGGGTAATAATAAAGTTTCATAATATTCCTTCCCACAATGTACCCTAAGTCACTGACTTACTCACTTTCACTCCAAGTCATGCCGCAGAATGCTGTGCTCAATGATGAGCATAATGTAGTTATATTCCTGAGGAAGAGGATGGAGAGGATACACTGCAAAAATAGACTGAATGCACAATTCAGTCTTACATCATAATCTCCATCAAAACTTTAGTTTTAAAAAAATTGCCACTTTCCTTGTTTCTTAAAAAGCAAGCAGCTCTGTGGTCTTTTTATCCTCCTTGGTTTCTCTGTCCCTACATTTCTTTCCCTGTCTGTCCTCATTGTACCCATGCTCTTTACAGCAAATGTAATTCATTTAGAGCTCTTTAGGAAGCTGATGTTTTCATACTACATGGCGATGAGGAGCTGAGCAAATACTTTCCATCAGGTTTTACTGTGAAAGAAAACAGGGAGATGCCTATTCTGGAAACCATTTTTGGAGGTGACTCATCAGAGAATCTGTCCAAAATTGAAGGAACTAGAGCAGAGGTTATGAAACACACTGACAAAATAAACAACAATAATCAGCAGTGCCCTATAGGCATTTTAAAAGAACTCAAAGTTAAATAGCTGAATAAGGAACGACAATGGGTTAACTCTCATTCAGCAGTTCCTTGACACCTCAGGACTAGAAATGGCAAACATGAAACAACTTTGAAAAAATAAAAATCTGCAACAAATAAAACTGTTAATGTAAGCAGAAACTGCAATTAAACATATGGTTAGTGAACATGTACAAAAATCTATGATTTACATAAGAATAATTGGCATGGCTTKTGCAAAAGGAAATCCTGCTTTTCGAAACTATTTAAAATCTCTGAAAGATTCAACAAACATGGAGGTGAGGGTGCTGTAGTTGTCAAAAATCAATTTTGGCTTTCCAAGAGACTTTTAACAAAGTCCCTTACCAAAAGGTTACTGGGAAACTAAACAGCCATAGCATGAGGAAGGGTCCTTATAAGAATAAGCAGAAACACATAACCCAAGGTATAAATCTTTGGCTTGCTCACACCTTGAATACTATGTGGAAAAGAGGAAGGTAGAAGCCACAACCAAAATAAACAAAAAGGTAATGCTTCCCACCCGGGGTTTGTAGGCCTGAGGTGTCTTCTTGCCAGCCAGATGCTGCAGATACAAGAACTTTACATGGGTTCAAGGGTGACTGGAGAAATTCACAGAAGTAAAAAAAAAAAATCTACTGGAGCATATTAAATACACACAAAACCACATGTGGCTCAACAAGTCCCCTGAGCTAAAACTCACTGGACAAAAAGAGAGCAGCAAAAGCAAAGTGTCATGCATCTGCTCAGTTTTCATCTTTGGGCATCAACTATTGCCCAAGACTGTTTTTTTCTTAATAATTAAAAATTACAAATGTTATGACTTACACTACATGCACTTTTTATGACGACTTGTTTACAGGAACCTCACCAAAAACAAGCTCCTGAACTCCCGACACTTTAAAGAGACTACAACTACACTGTTAGTAAAATTACATGCCTTTCTACTTGTTTTACCAGTCAACAGAAACAGATGAAATCAATATAGGTACTGGAAATTTTTTTCTTTGGCAGTTTTGCACAAACTTTTCAGTTCAGGTACAACTGACATACTGCCAATTCACTCCATTAAAAGGACGTATGTACACAGACGTATAATCAGGTTACAATATATTTCTGTAAGATCAAAAGTCACTGCCTGCTTTAAAAGGATACCTGAGTTCACATTAAGTTATATTAACCCCTCCATTCCCTAGTGCTTGAACGGATTTCAAAATCAGCTGTATAGCTGTTAGATAAGGTTAGTTTCTTGTTTTCTTTTGACAAAATACCAAAGACTGAGCAGCCGTACTGAGGTCTCATGTACTTCACTGCATGGCACTTAGGGGACACCGCAACTCCCCTTCCCACCTCATCCTCCCGCAGACTCCAGGGAACATTTTCCACCTTGTCCAGGTGTCACAGAGGCAGGCTGTGCTCGGGAAGAGAGGCTTGGGGTCTAACCCACTACAGCCAAATTTACATACCTTGTGAGAACCAGACTCTTCAAAAAAAAAAAAAAACCAAAACTCCCGAACTTTACACCAGCCCGTTGCCAGCCCCTGTAAGTCCCCACCTGCCCGCTGCCCACCATCGTCACCGCCAAGCCCTGCTGCGGCGGGCTCCTGCCCCGCCGCAGGGAAGGCGGTTTCCTGAGGTGAAATGGCCGACGGGTGGCCCCAAACTCTGACCTACCGCCAGCTCTGCCGCCTGCGTACAGACACACACCTTTGTAACCGACCCCCCGTCTGGCCCGTTGCTAAGTAACCAAACCCCGTTTGCCCCGAGCTCTGCGCCGCCCGCCGCCCCCCGCCCCGCCGCCACCACGACGCACCGCCCCGGGACCTCAGCGCAGCCTCCCGAAGACCGGGGCGGGGCGAGGGCCCGCCGGCCCCACGGCTCCTCCACGGCCCTGCCCCGCGCGTCACCTGCAGCGCCCGCACTCCGGCCGCCTCTCGCAGCGCTCCACCGGCAGCTCCCACAGGCCCGCGCAGCCCTCGCCGTCCTCGCCCTCCTCGCCCCGCGCCGGGGCCGGGGCCGGGGCCGGGGCCGCCGCGCTGCCCCGCTCCATGCCGGCACAGCGGGAGGCGCCGGCCGCCGCCAGGGGGCGCCGGCGGGCAGGAAAGTCCGCCGTCCCCGCTCACGTGAGGCGCCCCGGCCCCTTCGTGGGGGGCCGCCCCTTCGCGGGGTCTCGTCCAATCGGGGCGTGGGGAGCCCAGGCGGGGCTCATCCAATCGGGGCGCGGGGAGCGCCCAGGCGGGGCTCATCCAATCGGGGCGCGGGGACTCCTTCAGCCGGCGCATTGGGGAGTGGCGCGGCCGGCAGGGGGCGCCGGCAGGGGGCGCCGGCTCCCCCTCCTCGGGCCCCTCTCGCCGCTTCCGCGGGGTGAGGCGCCCGGCGTGGCTGGGGCCTGGGGGAGCGGGGTCTGGGGCTCCGGGAGTGCGGAGCTGTCCCTGCCCTTACCTGGGAGGGTGTCGGCGCCTGCAGGCGGCGAGAGCGGCGCTAACAGCCCGCCTGTTACAGCGGCGGGGCCGGGCCTAGCGCCTCCCGGCAGGCCTCGGCCTTCCGCGCCGCACCGTCCGGGTCCGGCGACGGGCGCTGCCACCCGCGGCGTTTCCGTYGGCGCGGACTGCGGCTTAGCCTGTGCCTCTCGGCCCCTCCGAGCAGGACCGGTGGCAGGGCGGAGCGGGCCGGAGGCTGGCGCGGGGCCTGTGTGGCTTTCGGCTGCTTTGCAAACCGCGAGGTGCGAGAAAACCCAGCCGAGGGCAGGGCGCTGGCGGCCTCCCGCTGAGCGCGGATGCGTGTAGGAAACAGTCTCCGGGTGCTAGCGGCAGTTACGTTGGAGATTGAAGTTGATGCTATGAAAAAAAAAATTAACTGCTGGTCGTTAGATACATATCTGACCGTTTTAATGGATATTCTATTTGAAGTGCTTCAGAGTCGGCATTTGGGCCTTCCCACGTCTATAGGTATCCTTTACGCTCTCTTGAGTTCACACAGGTCTAGGAGAGAGGCTGCAGCACAAGCTATGCTAGTAGGAGGGTGGTAAAGTAACAGATAAGCTCTGACTGTCTTTTCCAACCTCAGTAGTACCTGCTCTTAAGAAATAAAAGAAACTGTAGATATAGACCAGCATTTAGATGCAAGTTATACTCTGCTCATTAAGTCAGATGTGATAAAAACCAGTATGTTGGGGTCTATTATACAGCAAAAGGAAACTCGGCTCCAAGGTTGTTGTAGTTTACCTTAGAAATCGAAATTACTGAAATACAGTAACTAATCCACCATTAAAAGTGGAGATCCTCTCCTGAAATTAGCAACTGCAGATAAGTTGGCCAGTTGCGTTATTTCCTGTTCTCTGTTCTGCATCCAAAATAAAATGTATTGTGTTTACATATTTACAATCTTCAGAGACATTTGATGTAATTTAGGCCTGCTGGTACTAGATACATGCACAATATTAAGATGGTTTTGCTTCTAGGTTTTGTATTTTTGTACTGTGGTTTTGTATTTGTAGCTCAAGCTACAAATGAATTCATTTTCTTGTATAGCTGCTAGAATGCATTTTACTCACAAGATAAAAAAAAAATCAGAGACCAGTGATTCTGAAGCTGGCTGTAAAATTACACCGTGTAAATGCAAAAAAAGAGGTAAGGAAAAGGTAAATACCACTATGCAAATTTTAAATTACAAAGTTATTTATTGCTAGTATTACATGTCACCTAATTTAGGACAGGGGGACCAAGGGGGGGGGGAACTTTTCTATTAAGCTGAAAGCCTCGTCACAAGATGAGTTGGTATAAACTACAAAGAGCTTATTTAGGCTGATTATTAGAAGTAATGCAGTTGTAGTGGACAGGAGGAGCAGTATTGATGACTTAGACCAGGGTCACCTTCCTGCTTCCACCTTACTGTAAAGAATCCCCATGCAGTGCTACTGGCAGGAACCTGGATATGCCTTCACAGCTTCCCATGAGAGTCCTCGAACAGTGAGGTTTTATCTGGTCTGGTAAGAATAATCGGCTTCAGTCATAAGCCTAGAAGTAAACCATTGTAAACCATTCTGGTCTGACTACACAGAAGAGGAAAATTGATCTGCAGATAGATGCTTAAAATAAATGTAATAATGACATGAAGTAATTTTATTGTCAAGGGAATAGGCAAATGTAGCAGGGAATAGCTAGAGGCTAAACAGCGCTATAGCTTTGCTCTGTATATATACATCTGAAGAGCGAAGTAAGCCATTTTAAACTGAAGGAAAATCGTGGCACGGGATCAGGTTAGGATAAGCTGCCCATGGCTAAAATGTAGGCTTGAAGATAGAGGGTTCCTGTTATCAGAACATTGCTGTTCTGGACTACCAACAAAAGCAGAATAGATTAAAAGCCAGCTCAACCCTAGCGTTTTTTGGAACAGAGCTAGTGTTTGCTATATGCATGTTCCAGAGCTTAACAGACCAGCAACTTCGGTCATACAGGCTACCAAACTACGAATCTGACACTAAATACTCATTTAAAAAAATTGGAAGCATGATTTCTAGGCCAAAAAGTCTTAAACAACAGAACAAGTTTAAGAGGAGAAATGCCTGAATATTGAAGATTGAGGCAAAAAGTAAAAGTTTTTATGGCAGATCTTGATAATCAATCTTCTGCAGGCTAATAGGTAGATACGTCCACACTACCTATTTAATGCATGACTACCTTGAGTATTTGATGTGCATACTTAAATCCAAATTAACACTTCCACTATCATATTAGAAAACTGAGGAACTCCCAGCATCTCTTTGGACCAGTGTATGCAATTTGTAAATTTACAGACCTAAATGATGGCGTGACTGGGAGGTTCTTACTTGCATTTAATACTCTTTGATGTACTGCACTGTTCCCTTTTGAGGATCAGGAATGATCACATGTTTAGTGACTAGCTGTAGAGTCACTGTAGTATGGAAAGTCCATTAAATTTTATGGAAAGTACCATTCCTCTGCACGTCCAGTCTCTTCTGCATCCTTACATAAACCATTTCTCTTTTCTTCTAGAATTAGCCCTTATTAAGTAAGAACAAGTTACATTTCTTGCTGTTAGAAGTGCTGTACCCAGAAAAGTACCACCCCCCGCCCCAAGAAGTTCAAATTTAATATATATTTGTTTTAAAGAGATGTGAAGAAGCTGCCAGGATAGCAGTTCTCAAACAAGCATACTCAAATGGCAGGTGTAGTTCCCCAATAGTTTAATTTAAAGTGCCATGTTTCTACTCCCTKGCTTGACTCATGGTTTCAAATGCCAACATAAGTAATTTGAAATCCTGCTGGATTTATGATCTTTTTTGCAAAAGCTATCCTCATACAGAATGTGCTTTCATTGCAGCTCACAAATGTTGAATTTGGGCCAGTTGTGGTTCTTTCCTGTCCATCCCCACTCTTGGCCATACATTCAGGGGATGGATCCAAAAGCCAGCAGTTAAGCTGGATAAACTGCCTGAACGGGCTCACTGCACAGTCATTGGTGTCAGCACGAGGCGTAGGCTGCGCAAGTGGAGTTGGAGCTGGGAGCTTGGAAGCCATGACGGGCTAAGCTGCTGTCTCAGCACACCACAAGTGAGCCTAGAGAACTGACTAGCACTGAGGACTGTGAGCCAAGGGGAAACAAGGGTGGAGACAGGTGAGCTGGGAGATGCTCGTACAAAGGCTGCAATGAAAAAGAAGAGGTGATGTTTTTTTTTGTTCTCCTATATTTCTGCCTCAATTCCTCACAACAGAAGACAGGCAGACATCTTGCTATTTGTACAGAAGAATGGTATTAACAAAGCACCTTCTAAGCTGGCAACGTGTGTGAACAGAAGCCTGCGTGCATATATAGAAGCCAGTATATTAGATARGGGGGTTCATGAGCAATGTTGGTAAATACCACTATGGGTGGCAATAGAGCTCTGTGCAGGACAAGTTTGGCGGTGTCTAAACACAAAATCAGGAACTGGTGAGTTTTGGGGAAGAGCTTGCTTTCTGTTTGACGCAAGCGTGCAATGACCTGGTTTGCCAGCCCACATGTTTCCCAAGGCAGGCCTTTTTGAAGCAAAAAAGAATGGTTTAGTGAGACAAGGTAGATAGCCAGAATAATACAACTCCAACCTCCCACCAAGCAATTGGTGACTATTTCTGCAGGTGCTGTATTCCACATGCACAGAGATGCTGTGAGGCTCCAGGGCAAAAGTTGTCTGTGACTGTCTCTGTTCTAGAAGGTGTCATACAATAATTGATTTACAACACAAAAGCTGGGAGTAAAACATCCTATCTTACTTGTTTGCCAGGGCAGCTAAGGGTTGCAGATAAGGAAAAAAAAAATCGGAAAAAAAAAATCAGAAAAAAAAAAAAAAAAAAAAAAAAAAACAAAAAAAAAAAAAAAACAAAACAAAACACCCAAAAAACAGTGAAAAGGATTTTTCCATCCAGTACTGAAAAACTGATTGTGTGGTAAGAACAGGGTAAAAATGATGTACAGTGCATAATGTTGTCTCCTAATCTCTTGAACCTGTGGGCTTCAGACATTACCCATTCTATTTAAAGTCTTTGGATTTGTCTGTCATTCATGATAACTCACTGCCTTGTAAAAACCGACAGCAAGTGACTTGAAAAACACGGAATTAATTTCAGATCTTTTAGTCACTACTGGGTGGTTGGAAATGTCCTTTATCTAAACTAGAGAAACAGCAGCAGTGACGGAAACATCCTGTTTGTTGCTTAATCTTCACCTGCATTTTTTTCTGTTGACATAAGAACTGAAATTTGTGCAGTCATGTCCAAAATGCTTTGCAGCAGTAATTCTGCCTTTATTCTATCTGATGAAAATTCTTCGGCAGAGCTCACTGTTGTTCTTCAGCGCCTCTCTTCTACAGTGTTTGCTGAAAGAGAGATACTTTCCATAACATCGTTTCCTTCTCAGAATCACAGGATTTGGGGGATAATAATGTCCATTCATTAAAACTCTTTTTTTCTCCATAGCCTGGAGATACCCTGTAAGGAAGCACTAGTAAGAACTATTTCCATGTGAGGAAATAGCTCAAAATAACTATTCCATCCCAGCTGTCTCATGCTAACTCCTGTATATACACTTTTATTTTTGCTTAGAACTACACAAATGAGTTACCGTGAAATAATGAGGGTGTGACTTTGCAAAGTAACTACTCCATCGCAAAACTGTTGGTGTCCATGTTTTCACATACTGTTACTACCAGGAAGTGTTCTTCCTCTTTGTCCCTTTCACTTAGGAATTATTACCTGCCATTGTGAAAAAGTAATAGTGTAGACAATGATACATATTATGAATAGAACTATATTTCTTTACTCAGACTTACAACACTGAAACCTTTTTGGGAATCTACACTGGAACTAATTTCAACTGAGTTATATAAAGGTACTTACATTGTAGTATTTTTCTTCCAAGAAGGTGGAAAGTTCTGGGGCAGGACAAATATCAATACAGACTGCAGCTTTGCTTTTGAAGTATCGCCCAGGTTAGCCTAAGTGGCTTAGATAGTTTAGTCCCATTTTGAAGAGGGAACCCCTTAGGAGGCTGAAGATTGGTCTGCAGCTGCATACTTCTGCAGGCATCTTTCATCACTTGCAAATACATTTTACCTAACACAGGTATACTAGCAGAGCCCAAAGCCTCTGGCAAAGATACAATTATGCCAGCAGGTATTATTGAGAGGCAGCTTTTGAGCATTTTGGTTGCATTTGTTAGTGTAAAATGTTACTAATTAGACAGAAAGATTGCTATTCCAAATTAATTTAATAAATACTGCAGTGCTTGCATGGCTGTTTGCAGTATACCTGCACTTGGAGTTCAGCATTCTGCATTTGGTGGGCAGATGCCAATGGCTCTGCAGGCATTTCTGCCTGATAAGGTAGTCACTTTTAATGGTGGATTAGTGATCCCTTCTCCCAACAAGAACTGTCAACAAACATGCGCATATTGAGTTCTCATAAAATAATGTTTGCTTGTTCTGGCTCAGAAACTGGTGAGTGCTGGCAGCGTAGCAGGTGTTAGACAATGCTGCTGCAGGCTGCCTCCAGCCAGTTTCCATCAAGCTCAAACGAGCATGTTGTTCAAGCCTACATATATTTAGCAAACTTTAAAAGTTGCAGCATATTTCTAAATGCGACAAATAATTTGAAGGTGTACATAAATTGTCACTGCTGCTGAAGGTGAGGATCTTGCCTTTCTTCTCACCCTCCCCATCTCCCCTGGTGCGAACGCGAGTCAACCTGTGCCCACATAACAACCCTGCAAGTCTCTCTCTTGTTTGTTCTCATATAGACCAGCTCAGTTTACCCTGCAGCTAGCCAGGCACTAGTGCTGGCATAAGCATGCTGGAAGGAGGAATGAGGAGGAGAAAAAGTCCATCTTTCCATTCATATCTCTAGTGTCAGTAAAAAGGTAGAAGACCAGTAAAAATGTAAATGTCGGGAAAAAAATACTGCTTTCCTGGGTGGGCGCTGCTGCCTGTGGGGGCTGGCCTCGGTCCCCGGTTGCTGGCTCAGTGTGGGCCAGCCCTGTGCAGGCTGCAGTCATAATCTGCTGGAAGGGCAAATGGCAATATATCCAAGTATTGCCAGCTAAAGATAACTCTTTGTGGCAGCTTCACTTGCGTTTTCTTCTGTCACCCTTCCTTTTGCGAGCGGCCACTTTTCCTTTCCTGTTGTTCTGCTGCTGCTGCAGCATTTGTCTTGTCCATGCGACGGTGTGCTCTGAAGCAACGCACCAGCCTGCTGCTCGGGCTCCGCTCCCTGCCAGCGTGCCACATCACACGGTGCTGTGTTTCTGTGATTTAGAAATCTCTGTGTACTCAATTCTTCGTTCTGCTGTTAGTGGTTAGTTGCAAAAGATGTGGAAGAGATCATAATCTGGAAATATACATTAAAGTATTATTTAGGTTGTCAAAGTCAGCTCATGAGTCTGGTTGGTTTTATGTTTGTAAAAAATAACTGCCTTCTCAGTTACTTTTGGTTTTATTTGTTGCAAGTAGGTCTCACATTTTGCATAAAAAAATCACACGGAATTTCATAAAGGTATTTTATGAGGTCACATGCAAGTGTCATCTCCCTTTTCAAAACAGCTTAGACCGAACATCTGAGGTAAATGAAATACATCATGTGACAGATCATTCACTTTCATTCACTTCTTTTATAAAAGAAAAAATTGAACATTTATTAAATGTAAACACATTTTCAAACACAGTCTTTTCAGCGCTGATCTGAAAGTTTGGTAACAAGGCTTCTGCTTGTGTCATGGCCTCACTCATGATACTGGCCTAATAACAGAGGTAATTCTAATCACTAAACCTGTGATTGCAGCCTATGATTGCAACTCTGATGACCTGGAGCACATTACAGTAATAGGTAACTGAGAACTTCATGCTAATTTGAAAATCCTTGCCTAAAATCAGATTCAAAAATCAAAATCTATGCACTTGTATACAAGTATAGTTGGTCATATAATCTTGATGTGCTGTGTATGTTATTTGGTATCTGTAAAATGCAGTTGAAAATACAGAGAGCAGGTGCAAAACAAAACAGGTGAAATTCAGTGATGGAGAGATTAAAATAGGCGGCAGACAGCCTTTGAAGTGGTATCTGCTGAAATACTGTCGGTAAGGGTCAATGTGTCCTCCACAGCTTTGTAGCTTTAGAGCTACACTAGACAGTTTCTGTTTTCAGGTTACCCTGTGGAGCCTCGTGTACGTTACGTGTCTCTGGGAAGCTGACAAGCATGTTCGGAGAATTCACTTGTATCAGCTTGTACTGCTGATGCAGAGGGGCACGTCACAAGGAGAGAAAAGAGTGTGAGTGCACTGGTTAAGGAATACTGACTGAAATCTTTAACTGTGAGCTTTTATTTAAGGCCTCTGGAAGTCAATGTTCCATTCAGCTGTACTTTTACAGGGCACTCTGGGATGTCAGAAGCCCTTTTTCCATTCATTTTAGAAGCTTTGCATTCAGCAAGTCATTTCAAAGTCGTAACAAAAGTATCACCTGAGTATGTTTCACAAACCTGTGTCGGGAATCTGGTCAAACATCGTAATTACAGTATTTCTTCAGTGTTTCCTGCTCCAGTGTCAGTAATGGTATGCCCTACCCTAGGTGGTCAAAGAAGTCAGGTTCCACATGTGTGGAAACTACTCCCTCTTCTTTAACTCACCTCCCACAATAAGTGTAGCTGCAGTACTTTTGGTCTTAACAAACAAACAAAGAAAAAGCTTTAAGGATGAACGAAGTCCAAACTGTACCTGTCTTGCAATGTAACATTCAGCTTGTTCACTGTTCCTTCTATCAGAATGGTATATGCAACCAACAGAGATGACCAGTGTGATTTATTCTTGGCTACAAGAATGCAACTCCAAAAAGGAGAAGTACCTCTCTCTTTAAACCCAGGGGGTTTTGGTCATTTGGAAAACATGACAAACCAGAGGGGAAATGTCAGGGCAACTTTACTCATGCCCACACGCTTAGCAACATCTTGCCATTGCTTAGTTTGGGCAGTTTCAAAGAACAGATGTACAATACATTCCATGGGATCTGTTTTTCTGGTTGTGTAAACACAGTCTCCTAGACAAGTCTACATCAAATGGAGTAAAAGCCTCAAGTTACAGCAATAGCACAGGAAATTCCTTGTAAAGAACAAGAAAATAACACTATCAGTCCGTAAAATGTGAGCATCTCACAGTTTCATTTCTAGACTGCTTAAGAAAATTATTGACAAATGTGAATGTGTACAGCAAGCCAGAAAAGCTCTCATCTTCCAAAGCGGTATTCACGCAGAACAATTGTCCTGGATTTATAGACCAAACCCTAAACTAGTATTAAATAGTATATCTGGATATCTGCCACTCTACTGTAGGACTAGACTGTCGTTTGAATACAGACCATAGTAAAGTGTGAGAGGGGCAAATACGGAACCAGAAGTTCATCCTGTGTAGTAAGAGAGGAGAAAATAGTATGTGGTGTGGAAAGAAAGGTGTATTTATGAGACACGTATTTCCAGCAGAAGGAACTTTGGACAAAACTATGCCTTAGACAGCAAAGCATACAGCACAGCAGATAATTTTCTCCTCTGTGCAAGCAAGTCCTGGCAAGTGCATTAAGAGGAATGATTCAGGGTGGCACCTGGTCCTGGACAGGACCTTTCTTGGATGCTTCTTGCTCACTGTCACAGGGCAAATCAGTCCTCTCACTCTGTATCTAACAGTAGACGTCCCAAATCTGCTGCTATTAGCTACTATTTCTTGTCCCTGTTTTCCATGTTGAGACACACCGCATCTATCACAGCCGTATCTTTAGTTTATATTTGGTTTTGTGGTTAAACCTGAATTGTTAAATGGATGCATATGAACAACTAAAATCATTTTTAGACAAAATGTTAGCAGTGAAGCATGATGTAATAATGTCCCCCTTAGTTACTTCCACTAAAACATCTTGGATTTTGTGATTCTGTTTTCACTTTGCTTCTGATCATTTTGCTTACTCTGGCAATATACTTGCTAATCCTTCATCATCCCAACAATATCGTTAATGATATCAGGCATTTAAGGAAGTTAAGTTGAAGTTCATGGATTTGTTTCCCTTACAAAGAGTTGTTTGCATAATAAAAAGTACTGTCAGGCAAAACATGCTTTTTCTTCCAGTAGCTAGCAAATCAGCGGGAGTAAAAATAAAGTGCCTTATTTATTTTAGAAATCTTTCTGTTTTGCTGAGCAGTCAGTTTCCTTTTTAATAGCCTAATTTGAATGCTTTGCCAGACCCCAACCAAATTCTTTTCCTTAGACTGGACTGAATCACTTTTCCCAAGAAGTTTTAACTTCTAGGGAAGACTTTGATCAAAGCTAAATAACCTAAATACGTAGTTCATGGAGTGGCCTTGCACGGGAAATAGTTGTGGTAATGCAGATAATTTTGTGTTACTGCAGCTCTACCATCTGCTTGACAGATAAGGTAGTAGGCAAGATCAGTGCCTAAAATAATTATGTCAGTAGAAACCTTGATGTAATGTAGACATAATGGCCCTGCAATATACTTCCTAGGGCTGTCCCCAGATAAGGATATGGCACCTATATTATCTTTCATCTGCAACCTCAGCCTGACTTCTGGCAGTCTACAAAACCCCTCTGGCCTTGCAACAAGTCACAACAGGGATTTTCTTAAAAGGATGCTGGGACCAGTTTTCCCTGACATTGTCTCTGCAAGGACAGCAAGCTGTGCAGAGGTTAAATGGAGTGATGGGGTGTGCTTACACACCTAAACAGGGCTGCCCCTATATGGGCACCAAATGTGTTCCTTCAGGCATGTAATGCAGTCGATTTTAGTTGTGAGGCTGCGTAGGAGGGATGGGGAAGACAGAGAAGGAGGGGAAGGCTATTTTATATAGCACTGTAGATGCCAGGCCAGTAGATCATTAAAAATAGTATAAGGACACAGGAGGCAGGGGAATATGTGTTTATTATAAGGTAGCTCCCCGCTTAAGAAACACCCTGGCTGTGAATTTAAGCTGTGTATTTGCATTTTATAGTATTGTCTGGTAAGAGGGAGAATGGTCATTCATGGTAATGAGCGTGTTCTCAGGAGAATCGGAGCCAGCTTTGAAATCAGTGAATCCCGAAGAGCCTACTGGCATCATTTGCTTTCTAAGACCCAAGACCTGCTTTTGCCCTGAACTAGCCATTTGACATAGTGTGAAAAGCCACTATCTCAAACTAGCTTAAAACCACTATGAGAAGGGCATGTGTAAGGAATAGGCTGTTGCAGAGCTGTCATAGGCTCTGTCACCTGTGTAGATTTTGGGAAGGCTGGCAGTGGCCCACATGTACCACCCTCCTATTTGAATAGAATACCGTTAAGCCTTTCCTAATCTACGTCTGGATTCAGCCCTCCACCTCTGAGGAATCCCAACCACTGTTCACTAGCAGCAGGGGGATCCTCCCAGAGGACATTTGGGATGGGGGAAAAAAAAAAAAAATTAGAAGGCTTGAAACTTACAATGTTGTGAAATCCTGGGGAAAAGGTAAGAAGGCTTTTAACAAGCTGGATCCAAGGAGAAAGGAGACTCATAGAAACACTGATTTTCTTGAACATTGCTGGAGTTTTTAACAAATCAGGATGAGAAGGCAAGTGAGATTTTATAGACAGTAAGCTGAAGGTTAACTGCATTCCTAGGAAAAGCTACTTTTGAAAAAAATGCAGATTTCACACCAGACTGTAGAAGGGAGGAGAATTCTCTAAAGAATTTTTTGACTGAACTTTAAATAATGATTCAGACACAGTTCATCATATTCCTCATATTTATCTTAATTTTACTTATGTGATATCATACAGTAATTGAAATCAAGAATACAAAGTGTGGAAGAGACTGGCAGAAGATACAGACTAACCTTTATCAAGCTCTCTAGGTGTGTTAAGTGAAATAAAGAAATTGGCTAGAAATAAAATGTTAGAGAGAAAAGATACAACTACAGTAAGTAGACTGTCCTCCAACAGAGGAGCTTGGAAAGCTGGAAGACTTTTCAGAAGAGAGTCTAGAGCAAAAACAGGGAATATGCACAGCTGCTAACAATGTCCAGCACCTGAAAAATCCTGCGACAGCTGCAGGAAGATGTACAAATTTTACAAGAATTTGTTGTCAAGAGAAAAAGAAGCAAAAGAAATAGTGTATTTTTATCAGTATATCTTTAGTAGCAGAATAAAACTGGCTGTGGACTCTATGGAATACCAAGTAACTGTCCAGGGATTCCTCATCCCAGAAGCGTTCCTCTAGTCATGAGAAAGACGCTCAAAGCACACCTTTTACACTAGAAGTAATTACTAAGAACAGAAGATCCTATTAGTTATGGTATGTAAGAAAAGAGGATGACAGATTCTGACTGTGGTGCTTAGGGGTAATCAAATATATGACATTTCTTTTGAGATATTCATTTGTGGTAGAAGCAAATTAGAAACTCAATATCCATAGGAAAGGAGAAATAAATGGGCATGCCTCCCAAAATACAATGACTGGGATTTTTTTTTCCCACAGATATTACTCTATGATTCAATAATAGGGTGTAAACAGGGAAATAAAGATTGATGAGGCATCTGATAAGATGAATGCTTTCAAAAGTATTTGACAATTGTATTTGAAAATGATAGGCTTTTATAACCTAACTAATTTTCTTAGATTATCTAGTCTCAGAAATAATGAGGAATAAATTTGCAGCAATCACAGCAAAAGATGAGACATTGCAGAAACTCATTAAGGTCATCCCAGTAAGGCAGCCAGGGAAGTACACACTGAGCCCCTTATTACCAGCTCAATTCAGAGGTATGTATCATTGATGACTTACTACTTAAGGTAGTAAAATGATGTCAGCGCAAGTATTATAGCAGGCTGCAGAAAAATATGTGGAGGTCATACAGTATAACAAACCGTAAAAGAAAAGTCTGTAAAGAGAGAAAAAATATAAGAAGTACGAAACATGTAAAGAATAGTAAAGTGGACGAATGCAGTTCTGGACATGGAGAAGCCAAACTCTAAACTAAGTACATTCTGGCAAAGATGATGTTATAATGTTGTGTCATTAGCCTGAAATTACATTATAAGAGACTCTAATAACAAATCATGTCACAGCACACCATAGATCTATATTTGTCAAACATAAAATATTAAAATTGACGTGTCTACTAATAGTTCATTCCAAGTGGTCAGGATTTTAAACAAATAGTGGAGGATTAAAGAGTTAAATGAGAAACATACATTACCACATATTATCCGCTGAACTGTTTACTGGAAAGTGTGATAAAAGAGCAAACAGATTTTCCGAAGTTTAGCCTTTGACAAAGGATCCAAGCTTGGCTCTTCTGAACTTCAGAACAGTGTCTTAAAATATAGGCAATCCCCAGGAGATCTGTTAATGAACATGAAATAGTAGCCACAAATCTTTCTTTAACGAAGACAGCAAAAAGCATAATTGACCCCAATTAATTAAAAACATCATAAAAGTGCAAAGAAAAGGAAAGTGACGGGGGGTACAGGGTGCTAAAGCTGCAAGATGATATTTACATGCACAGCAGCATATGGTAGGCTCAAAGGGCTATCATTACTGAGGAAACTGCTCATATCCCTGTGAAACGTAAGCTTTTGAATGACAATCTTTCAGGAAAAAGCTGCCATTTCCCCTTTTCTTTATCTTTAGTGGGAGATACGAAGGAGGACATGTAGCAGCGAAGTAAACATAAGTGGAACAAGTGTAGAAATCTGTTTCTACCAGCTCTCACATGGAAAAAGGAGTCAGCAGCTGCAGCAAGCAGGAGGGAGGAGGACGTGCCTCTTAGGGATCTGCTTCATGAAACACATTCTTGAAAGGGTTCCCAAGCACTTTCAAGATGGTTAATATTGAAAGTGCTTGTAATATAAAAGCTTGTAATATAAAATTGCAAGGTTAAATATTTTTCTGTTAATGTCGAGGATAGGCTCACCGTCCTTAAGAGCGAGCAAGGACTAAGTTCAAGGACCACGGTGCCATAGGATAATCCAGGTGAGGAGGGAGCTCAGGAGGTGCCTGGTGCAAGGCGCTGCTCCCAGCAGGGTCAGCCATGGGGTCAGACCACGCTGCTCAGGGAGGGAGGGAGCCTGCTCAGCCCCCGGGCAGCCTGTGCCACCGCTCGCCTGTCCTCTGGGGGAAAGGTTTCCTTACGGCCAGTCCCAGCCTCTCGTGTCCCTCACCCTCCTGCCATGCCCCGCTGAGAAGTGCCCGGCTCCCCGACAGCCCCTCATAGGCACTGTGGCTGCTGTTAGGTGCCCCCAAGCCCCACCTTGTCCAAGCTGAACCAGCCTTGGTGCTCCAGCCTCCCCGCACAGCACTGGAGCAGGCTGGGAACCCAACAGCGTGTCCTCCGTAGGTCCCATCCACGGAGTCTCTCCCATCTGCTGTAGTGTGCTCAGTCACATTTGAACTGTGAGTCCGGCTATGGGTCAGCTTCCTTAAGAAGCTTGGAACATCCTCACATTCCCCTTGTAAACACTGAAAATTTTGTGGAAAAAAGAAAATCCAAAGGATAAAAGTAATATAGAAAACTGTATTTTTTTCATAGTATTAATTCTGTGCATATATAAACTTGTATTGGAGGACTTGGAAGCACCTTACTGAACAGACCTAAAATAATCACACCCTATCACTTCCCGTGACAGGTATGATCTGGAGTGCAGAGGAATTCAAAGTCCGATGCTACAACACTGCGGCCCACAGAGTAAAGAACTGTGAGATAATAGGAAAAGATGGCTCAGTGCTCTTCCACTGAGATCAGTAAGAAAAATCAGCATGCACTTCAGTGAAGAGTGGGAAATAGGCTGGAAGGAATAAACGTCCTGCCTGTTCAAGGCCAGCTAAGGTGACATCCGCATGGAAAAAAAATCGCAAAAGCAACAGCACTGTGTCTACACAATGCTGAAAGAAAAGCCACTTAACAGCTGAACAACAGAAATGTTGCAATTAGTCCAGCTTGTGGCTGCACAATATTATGCAAAGCTGCACATTTTAGAGTCTCCTGTAGTTTGAGCTGCATCTGACACTGATTTTGCTGGCATGTATCTGTGTGATCACATGCAGCAAAGGTCTTTGTTATGGTGCTGCCACCTAAAGTTATGAAACAGAGAAAGGGAAAACAGTGGTACTACGTCATTTTGTGTGCCCTTCTCAGCTTCAAAATTAATAAAACAGCTTCTATGTTTAAAAAGTCTGTGCTGATATGAACAAAGGTGACAAATTCATAGATAGCTTGTAAAGGGTTTCTCTTCAGATTATCTTGGCTTGCACACAGCTTGTTTACCAGAGTGCAACAGAAATGTTGTTGCTGTGATGTGTGCACTGCAAAGTCAGAACGGTGTACGAATGAGTACGTTAAATTATTGGGAACATGCATTTACGCCACCTTCAGGTGCTCAGCATGTGCACTACACTGAAAAAACTCCTTTGTGTAGAGGTAGACAAGTGTAGGCAGTTTTTAATGGAGAGCAGCTAACTGTAAAACAATCTAGTTTGCATCAATCTGTACATCACCTGATTTGTCCCATGCCCACGGCCCATTTGTAAGGAGATTGAAAGCAGCAACAAAGTGAGCTGCATATGAGCCTGAACAGACGTGACAGGCAGGTTTATGCTGCTGCCTGCTGCCACAGTGGGGCCTGTCAGCAAAGCACTGGAAGGTGTGTTTAAAAAGACTTGTATCTTAATAATGGCACCTGTGAATAAATTTGGTGTCCCAGCCATCTTAGGCCAAGAGCTCACATATTTCACATAACAGTGGTAATGGAAGAGAAGGGGCACACTTCTCTCTTTACTCAGTTTATTTATTCCTGTCCACTGTGCCTTGTGACAGTCTCCTACTGGGGCTATTGCCAAGTATTTGCAACAGACGGGCGACAAATACCATCTTTAGAGGGCACAAGTGAGCTTCTCACCCCGCTCCATTAGCGGCCCCAAAGGCATATTGCCTGGTAAGGTGTTTCACCGATATTTATATACTTCAGTATTCATCAACATCACACCCCAAGTCAGATGTTACTTATCTGATTTAATAAAAGAAGATCATATTCTTATTTTGTATATATTTAGTATCTATGAAAGAGTTTGGAAAATTCCCAGGTCCAACTCTCAGTTCCTTCTTCTAATCAGTAAATGAAATCCACACTTGACTGAAACTTAGATCACTTGCCTTAGGAAGGAATGAAATTATTTGTAGATATTTTTCTCATTAGATTTCTCCCAAACTGATAAAATTAGCATCTGATACATTTAGTGCATGATTTGCATTGTGCTTTAATTTCCATTCTCCTTCCTGTCATCTGACCAGTGTACATTATACAACTGTGCAGCAAATTTGCTCATTTTTCCTTCTTTTATGAAACTTTAAATTTCTTCCAATTAAATTATTTTATTTAACAGAATATTATGCAAAGTGGGCTTATAACCATTACTATTTCCCAGATCTAAAATGCATTTGTGTTCTTTATGCAATGTATCTTCATAAAAAAGAATGCAGTGATAGCATTTAAGTTGGAACCCCATAAATTCAAAACTTTCATAACTAAAACCAGTTTAGAATTAACATGTAACTTACAAAATATGAAATATGAACACTTCATTTTTTCCCCCCAGAAATATCTATATCCTTTGGTAAAATGGGTACATTGCTTTGTTAAAGAGTTCTAGGGGGTTTTAAATTTTTTTTTCTGAGCCCTCTTTTGCTTACAGTTTTGTAAGTTATTGAAGATGTCAGTTGTAAAACTATGCAAGCAGTACTGAAACCAAGACATAATGCTTCACTGGCACTTTCCTGAGGACAGTTATCTTTAATTACATGTGTATCAGCCACTCAACGGAAAATTACAGTTGTCACAGTAAATTTCATCTAGCTGTGATCAAAACCAAATTGGTGATTTTAATGGTTTTGATATATTGTCTCACATTTTCTGTTGCTTATTATATAGCACATTAAAATAATGAAATATTGATTTGTCAGATAGTCATTTGGTGTTAATGTAAAAACTGTAGTGCACATACATCTAGGAAAAAAATCCACTTTATATTAGAAGTACTTCTTATGTAATATGAAAACAGTGTGAATTCTTAGAATGGTAAAAATCTTGTAAACCAAAAGGTGATGAGCATTTGGTTGAATAATCTAGTAATGAAATAATTAAAGATTCATATCTCCTCATATTTCAAGTAATCGTTGCTGATTGCTAAGCATTCTGAAAACATGCAAAGTAGCATGCATTACTGATGATTCATAATCTCTTTCTTTCTTGCACACAAAAACACATACATGTGGACACACACATATGCACACACATACTCCCAAAAAGGTTAGCAGGACTGTTTAATGCTTACGTGGAAGTCAAGAGCAGGAAACAATTTCCTAGACTGAACTGCCAGTTTTAGGCTTTTCAGTGCTGATTATTTAATTATTTATTTATTTATTTAAGTTATTTTCCTCTCTGGACTGGTATATTTAAACACAGAACCTAATTATAGATTATATCTGATTACTATCAATCTTATTTCTCTCTCCTCCTGAGGTGAGGCTGGGTCTTTCTATTTTTATTTAAGACGATGACAGAGTAAGCTGTAAAAGCAAACACAGAATGCATATCAGGCTTCTTTTTTGCCTTGTGGCTGTATTTGCTACCTGTTTCTTTGCAAAGCCCCTCAGAAAAAATAGAGGTAATAAACTTGATGTAAATTTAAAACAAAAATTCCTTATAAACATTGGAATTGACAAAGCACTACACTTTATTTATCAGTGCCACTGAATCACAGTGGCCTTTGCAATGCAAGTTCAGCAGTTAACACACAGATTAAGACACTGGAATTGCAGAAGACAAATTTATTTGTCTTCATCCGAAATACATTTAAGGGCATCATCTCTACAATACAGCTGGCTACCCCAACCAGTTACAGTTTTTTACGTGTGAGCTAACTGTATTTATTGAATAAAGCTTTGCACAGCTGTTTTTTATTTGCCCTGTTGGCATTGTAATATCTGTTTCGTTCAAGCAGATTTTGTATTTTTAAATCATTGCCTGAAAACATGACAGAGTAAACTGCTTACAAAAAAATATACCTAAGGTGGAAAAAAAGACTGGAACAGCCTTGCCTGGATATGAGTCTGTATATACAAAGTGATTTAGTGTATCAAAGCAGAGCAGGATACCTGTTTCTTGATGACTGTTGTTATTTCTTTTCTCTCTTTCTCTTAGGTTTGGTTTGTTCTCAGGTGTGTGATTCTGGTACAACAGCATCCCTTCTGTTCACACATGCATGGAAAATATCCTGTTACTTGCTCCATAGGGGTAGAACAACACTGTGGAAAATGCACCTTCCAGGTTTTATACACGCCCTGCCTCGCACAGTATTTCCCCATTGCCTGGTCAAGTCCTACGGGACTATTGCAATACAAGCAATAAACAGTAATAACCAAGGCCTAGGCAAATAAAATATGACCAGCTTCCTTCTCATCCACCATCTACATATGCCAGGAAAACCTCCCCTGCTGTCATTCCCGCATAAGCTGCCACACAGGCAGCTGCCTCTGCCTCTGGCGCCTGCCCCAGTAACTGTGACAGTGTATTTTCCCCCTTTCAGTGATGCTGCTGCCTGCTCCACCAAACAGCTATCGATGTGTGATTATCAGCAACATCAAATAGCCTTTTATCTTATCAAAACACCTGAGATAATTCTCTGCCATAGTTATTCTGCGTAGTCCCTTTTTTTCCCCTACACATTACATTTAAATGCACTTTTGCAATTCCACCTGCTAATGGAGCTCCTCCTAGACGAGGAAATCCTGCCATTGCCCGTGCCAACTCTAATCTGTGAAATCAAGTGTTTTATACCTCAAAAATATTTCCTGATGAGTCTCTGCAGTGAAATATTAAAATTCACATACAAACAAATAACGTCATGCTACAAGAAGAATCAAACTTTAAATGGGAAAATATATGCTATTTCTTAGAGCTGCTCTGTTACACATGGTTTCTGCAATCAGACTTTCATTCTAGCGCTTTGGGGTGTTGAGCACCCTTAACTTTCACTAGAAATTCATTGAATATGACAGGATAAAGGCCTAAATGCTTTAAAAAGCTCCTGGTACCATTCAGTTGCTCAGACAGGGATTAAAACTACTGCAGGCAGTAGCAAAGTGGTAAATACTGACTCAGCAGTAAATAAAATCAGTCCATTGAGGTGGAGTGTACAATATGTGGTGGAGGAAGAGTCACGAGAAAGCATTATTGCTCTTGGGCAGATTAAACAGTTTACATCACAAAACCACATGCTGTTTCAGGAAAGTCACAGTCTCCATAAAACACAGTGACACTTTACACTCACAGCAAAATTCAAAGAAGGAAATTGTGTGTTCTTTTTCAAAAAAATCTAGCCAAAAAGTTCTTTTCTTTAGTTGCAAAACAGATGGAGTCTGGTACTGATGGACAATCCACCACCCTTTAATATGTCTTAAAATGTGCATGTGTAAATTTTAGATCCTGTCAACAACTATGTTAAAAACCTTACAATTTGTTATTTATAAAATGGAGGATGTTTCAATACCATTCTCTCCTATAAAACCACAAACATTTTATTACCAGTTAAAGAAAAACAGATGACATACAGATGATTAAGTGATGAGAAAGACGGCAAGTTTAATAGCTCTTTTCAAGCCTTAGTAAGTGTAGTTAGTTCCACTCAAAATCAGTAACTGCAATGCCATTTTCTACTCGGCATATAGCAGTCAACTGTGAATCTACCACTAGGCTGAAATGTTAGTGTTTTATTAGTCTGAGCTACTTTGGTTTTGATGTTTCTACAGAGCTATGAAAATGCCATCAAACAGTGGAAGGAATTTGCAGTAACACAAAGATGAGCTCTCCTTGATTTGGTTGCTCTTGCTTTCTCTTCTCTACTTTGGGGGATAAAAACAATATAAAGAAGGTAATATTAATATTAAAAAGCAAGTATGCCTAACTGGTCAGGCACCCTGCATATGTGTATATGAATGCCTGAGCAGAGGAACATGGCTCCATTACTGAAATGTAGCAAGCAGAAAAAGAAACAACTCGTGAGCTTTCAGTGTATACCACTAAAACTGCTGGCAAAAGAACAAGAAGTCAGACTACCTCGTAAAGTGGCTGTGAGATAAGATGGGGTGTACACATTTGAAGGGAAAATGGTTTATATTTGAGTTACACTGCAACAGGAGAGAACAACAGGCTGATGTGTTTCGTATTTTTCTTTCCCAATACTTGAATGGCCATCTGCTTAAATCTGCGTATAGGTATGGGTTGATAACCAGTGCTCTGTCACAAGCTCACACGGCCCTCCTATGAGGTTAAAACCTAACCATAAAAAAACTTAAAGAGGTAAAAGGTTGAACAAACAGCATAAAATCACTTTTTCTTTCTTCAGCCTAGCCCTTGAGCATCTTAAGCCATTTTAAAGGTCTAAATTTGTGGAGGTATGCTGATCCAAATTTGGAAAAATGTAAATCCGAACACTTGATATAAACATGAAAGGAACAGTAAAGCGATTGCATTATACCTCAGATAAGTTTGTTAGGGACACGTATAAAGGGTGTCACCCTTCTAAATATGATATGGAAAACAAATATGAAAGTTCAAAATATATAATGGAATATTCTTTATTAGAATAGACTGGCAGTATGAGTAGAATACTCATTACGTGAATGTGGACTCTATATATTTATTTACATATCATTTAACATTTCATAGTAACCTAAAAAATAAGTATTTGGTATTATACTCAACCTGAAATTGACAGTATCTCTGAGAAAAGAATAGACTTACTGAATAATTTAGGGTTTACATAAARAGGACAAATACATTCTGGTAAAAAGTACTGCATAATGCATATTTCAATAGCCCTTCATGTGAATTTCAAGTAACAGACTATACATGAGCAGCCTAATAGAGTTCAGCACGAGCAGGTGAGCTGTCAGAGGAACTTCTCCAAGGCCAGATGGAGTCTCCCAGGTCTACACAAAGAACCAAGCAACTAAAAGGGCATCTTTGTATGGGTGGAGAAAGCCTGGCTCAGTCATTTCCAGGATACTGACTATTGCACCGTGGCACAAAAAGTACCCTGTGCACAACGAGACTGATAACATTTGAAAATTGACTGATGCATCTGGAAATTGGCACTGTTGAGCATTTGCAGTAAGACAGGACACCTACATGCCATGCAAAATCACTCTCAACCACGCGCTGCAGGTATTTTGTACAGTGGCTGTGTGCCGAAGCAGCCCACCTGGCTCTCACAGCCCTGCTGTGGTGCAGCCCCATGGCCTGGCAGCAGCCTGCTGGAGAAAYGATGGAGGGATCCATGAGAAACTCACTCTGCCACACTCACTCGAGAGATGAGGTCCAGCTCAGCATCCTCAGCTGTCCTCAGCGCCCGCTCGCACCCCTGCCCTCCCCTGGCCCCGATCCTGCTAGTCCCTGGTGGGAAGGAGTGAAAAGCACACTGTCTCCACAGACAGGGGCCAAGACTCGAGCTTTCCAAATCATGCTTTAAAACACCACTGTCTGGAGCTCAGGGCTAAAGAAACAGTGAACAGGAAGGAGGTAGGAGAAAATGGCCTGGCCCAGTCTTCCTACCAAGCTCATTGGGTCTAGATGAACCGGTGAGCACAAGCTGAGCTTACTGACACAGGGATCAGTAAATGATGCAAAGAACAAAAATCCTAATTTCCATTTTCTAAATTATTAGTGATCACAGAATATTTTGTAAATGGACAGGGAAAGACAGGACAGTTAATGTATTATCTAGCAGCCCTTTCATTATTTTCTTCAAAAGTAGCTTTAATCTCAGTCTGTGAAATGAATATAAAACTCTGAATATGAATGGAAATTTTAAAAGCTTGTTAATTATTAACTGTTGATTTCCAAGCCTGAAGGATCTAGTAATGGTTGGCTTTTACCTTGGAAACAACTACTGAAGATACTCTGAGCTTATAAAATGGAAGTATCACCAAAAGCCAAATAAAAGATGAATTGAATAAATCAAAACATCTTTACTAATCTCTTGTAAAAAAGGATACCAGTCAGCATATATCTCCTTCACCAAGTAAAAGGTTATATCAGATCACTGAAGTGAAAGAGAATGTACTGCACTGTACATATTAAGAGATGTGACAGCAACATGAGCTGTTACAAAATGTCTTTCACCAAATTAAAACAGTACAAAAAAAGAAGCAAATATCACCCTAACCTGCAGGCTACAGATACAAAACACGGGGTACTGAAGATGTGAACAAAGCAAGCTTTTTGCAAAGAAAGGTTTCACGAAGTGGACAACTGTTTAGGACCATACTACTAAGTGTCAATGTTTATGTATTTACGCACTTCATGTTTTCCCAAGATGCCATGCTGTGTTTTGACTCTTTTTACACTGCTAAAAGTCATAAAAGCTCAAGAAGAGAATCAACTACTTCTTCAAGTGACTCCCAGTGTGGGCACAGAGGGGGAACTCCACATCTTGGGGAGATCAGTAAGGGTTTTTTCTCTTGACCTCACTACGGTCAGACTTTCGCCTTGGGTATTCACAAACCAAAGAAACCCTGGAGAAAGATCAAGTGCAACAAAGACAAGGTCAAAAAGTATATGAGGTGGAACAGTTATTCCCAGCTGCAGAGCATTGTTTTCGTAAGAAGCAAGTTAAAATATAATGAATTCTGTATAATAAATTATTTGGGGGGGGGGGGGGGGGGGGGGGGGGGGGGGGGGGGGGAGGGGAGGGGCGGAAGAATGCTACCTGCCTGTAGCTTATTATTAAGAAATCAGGGAAGAAAACAACATTTTCTAGTACTGTAGACAAACTCTAAACACGCCACTTAAAATGCCAGCTTCTTTCAAAGCTGCCTGTGTATCATTGAYATAAGCGAGCTCACTGCTGTTAATGAGTGACTCATGCATGTTTATTGTGCAGAAAGAACACAAAGTATGTCATTGTACTTGTGCAAGTGAAATAATTTACAAATATACATAAATTTTCTACTGCATTACACTGAAGAATATTGTTAATATGGATTTGCTTTGCAGAGGTGCAATTTTGAATTTAGAAGAGACTTGTGGGAGTATGATTTAAAATTTTCATTTGGACTGTCCTGGGACATAATTAGGGAAATACAAGCAGGATTTACTATTGAAAAATGCATATGTATATACTTGGTATTACTTTTTGGAGCATTCGAAGGCCTCGTTGTTACTGAAAGTAATGCTTTGGTCAATAACCAGAAAGCAGTAAATCATTCACATCCAAGCCCTTCTATGCATGTACAAATGCTGAAATTCTGGCAGACTTTCAGAACAGCCACAGCCACTATATGTTAAAATATTGGGAAGTGATAGTCTTTCCTGTCTTCTGCTATTCTGATATTGAGAATATTTTGTATAGTGCCCCTTTAAAAAGCCAAAGGCAAGGACTGAGTGAGCATGTTCAGCAACAGTGGTGAATGACAGGAGTCAGCAGCTTGTGAGAAGAATTACAGCTCCTGAAAGACTCAAAGAAAGAAGATTTACTGATGTTACTGGGCAAAACAACGGAGAGAAGCTTGTGATGGTATTTTGTAATCCTGTAGGGCAAACTCAATGCCATTTCTGTTTTTTAGATACTTCCGTGTGAAAGGCGAAACAAAGGGYTTTTTGGAAAAAACTGTTTACTGAGAAGGTGAGGAAAATATGCAAAATGAACAAAAAACACAGGAAACACTTTTGTGGTGGTTATTAGCATTCTGAGATTTTTTTTTTTACCTTCCAATAACTGTCAAGTTTTGAAATTCTGAGCAAAACCAACCTCTGTGTTTTTGTCAACAAGACAATGTATATGTATCCACTTTTAATTGTATTGAATCATTTTAAGCTTTTTCTAAATGCCTGCAGTATGAAATTGCACAGGCCAGAGTTGAAATTTGTCAGTGTCCAACAGTGCATTCAGTCTGATATTATAATAAAATGTACAGTACATAATTTGTCTGTAGCTGAATTCACAGAGGTTGCAAGAGAAGTGAGAATGGGCACCAAATTGAAGGATGTGTGCCCAAGTCCAAGTCCCACTTCTGGTGGCTGCCCTTGCCATCCCCCAGGCTGAGAAGTGGAAGAGGCACAGCAGCAGTGTCAGGAATCAGCAGCGAGGAGTGAGAGCTACTGCGCTACAGCTCACTGCTGACAGCAAACGTGGGAAGGGGAAGGTAGTGCCCCATCCCTGTGTGGATGGGAGCCAGGATATGGATGCATGTGCCTGGCATGTCATTACATAGGCTTTCACTCTATCCACAGAGAAGAGGATAAAAGGTAATGTCCTTTCTGTTATGAAGTAAGCCAAACATATTAATCTGAATAGCCACACAGACCAAATCTTGTTAGGTACTTTCTTACCATATCAGCATGTTAGGGTGTGTCAGTTGTTAAACATAATATACTGTGTTGTAATTAGATACAGATTAAAAAGCAGTTATCAGTAAAACTCTTCCTTTCATTCTTTTACTTGGTGTCCTGAGTTTCCCCCTCTTCCTGAATTCTTCACCTTCCTCAGACTGGGGTCTGGGATTGCTGCTGTTACCCTGCTATCTCATCATACTGCAAATCCTATGTGCTTTACGCCTGTGGAGTGAATAAGGCTTGAAGAACCAATATGGTTCTGCAGGATCTCCGACCTTTTTTGTCCAGCATATTCCAGAGCAGTCCTTGTGGGAAGAAGTATCAGCTGGCTGCAGCCAAAGCCGGAGCGGTTCACAGTCTGAGCCCAGAAGTAGACGGCCGTGCTGAAAATCACAAATAAGGGCCTCTTACTGTTTTCAGTCATAATTCACTTTCTTGCTTAGAACCCGATGAAAATAATTTTTGATAACTTAAAAATCCACTAAGGTTGCTTTATGAGATTCTGCAGCTGGCAGAAGGATAAGATCACTTATCAGTGATCAGCACTCCTGGCAAGGGTCAGATCACTATTCATTGATAGGATAATTTGAGAAGCTTTTTGATCCTTTCCAAAACAAAAGTGATTAGGGTGATTGCAGTTTATGACCAGCATGAGAAAGCCATGGCTCTTTGAAGGAATGTCTACATACACACAGTGCCAAATCTGATGAATTTTTCTCACATCAGAAGTCTTTAGAAAATAGGAGGAACCTTTCTTTCATTTGCATGAATTATTGCAGCAACCAGTGTTATGGTGAGATGCTTTTCAATCTGCTTTTCAAAGGATGTGAGGCTTATATTTACTAAAATAATGTGTGAGACACCGTGCCCGAAAGGGTATGAGGTTGACCTTGCTTACACAAGGACTGGAAAAGTAACACAAGAAGAAAAGGCATTGCCATGTACAGACACGTAGTATCACCTTATACATATTGTGGGATGTGATACACAAAGTTATGCCTATACATCATGAAATGATTTTGACTTTGTATTATTTCTTGGAACAGCTGGGGGGCAGAAGGAGGCTCTGATATTCGATACTGGGATAATATAAGAATGAAAATTGATGTGGGAGCTGTAATTTACAAGGGAAAACACAAGTAATGCTGAAGTTTCTATGAGAAATTGATGGAATACTAACAACTGGTTACAGTGGAAAGAAATATTAATAACAACTAATTAGTTGTTAGTGTAGCAGAGAGTATGGCCATGCTTTCTCACAATTGGGAGACACCTCAATCTTGCAGTCCATTTAGACATGAAGAGCTACTTAAATGGTGAGGTGCCCTGGTAGGACAGATCTGAAGATCCCCGTCATCCGAACATGCAGGTTACACTGCCTGTCGCACTTGGGCCTGACTTGACTTTCTCTCTTCTCGTTGGACCRGCTTCCACTAATCCCACTCTTAAATTGTGTGTAAAGCAATACCCATCCTAGATGGCTCCCATTTTCTTTTTTCTCATGTTATGAGGAAGGTGAAAAACCCGGTTGCCTACAGCTAATCTGGTGTCCCAGGGAAATGCCATCTTCGTTTCCCAGGTCTCAGGGAACCACATCTCCCATCGCCAGATGCTTCCCCCTGTAACAGCCTGTGGAAAGGCTGCGGCCAAGTCCCTCTGCTTGTGAAATTAAGTGGGCTAGAAGGGGATGCGTTTGGGGTTATTGACTCTTGTAAGGGTTACTGACTCCTGCATCCGCTCCAGCGAGGCGGGAGGTGGAGCGGGAGGCTCGACAAGTTTTGAGTCGCCCTCCTTCAGCCCACCCCCTGGGTCAGCCACATCGATCCCCTTGCCACCAGGCCGAGGCAGCATTTTCCAAGGCTGTTTTAGTAGGAAAGTTAAATTCATCACTGAGCGACCATTACCCACAGTCTGCCCTAGCGACCATGAGCAGTTCAGGCGGGGCCCGCCGGCCCGCAGCCGGGCGAAGGCCTCCCTTTCCTGCCCAGCCCGCCCTCCCTGCCCTGGCGGGCGGCCCCGCCCCCCGCGGCGCAGGCCAGTCGCGCATGCGCAGGCAGGACCCGCCCCCTCGCCCCTCCCTTGCCGTCGCCTGTGGCGGCTGGCGCGCATGCGTGGCGGCTGGATCCGGCTGGGCGGCGGGGGCAGGCCGAGGGGAGCGGGCTCGTGCGGCTGGGGGCGGGCGGTGACGGTGACGCCGCCCGAGCGGGCTCTCGCGAGAGCTGGCGCGGCGGCAGGGAGCGGGCGGGCGGCGAGGCCGGTGGCGAGGCCGGTGGCAGGGGGCGCTGCGCCTCCGCGCCCCGCCCGCCGGCGAGGCTCCGCCCCGCAGTATGTGCCGCCGCCTCCGCCGCCGCCCGCGGGACGAGGGGCGGCCGAGCGGCAGGGGCCGGCGGGCCGGCGGCGCCCTCTCGCCATGAACCTGCACCAGGTGCTGACGGGGGCCGTGAACCCCGGGGACAACTGCTTCTCCGTGGGGAGCCTGCACGACCAGCCCTTCACGGTGAGTCCCCGCCGGGGCCCGGGCGCCGCCGCCGGGCCCGCGCCCCTAGCGCCGCGCTCCCCGTCGCCTGAGCCGGCGCCGAAAGCGGCTGCGTCAGGCGCGGCGGCGGCAGCCGGCCCTTGGAGCGGGGCGGCTCGCCCCCGGTACCATCGTCGGCCGGTAGCGGCACTGCCCGCCGCCGGGAGAGGGCTTCCCCGAAAGGCCTGCGGCACACCTGCCCGGGGCCTGCCCGCGGCCGGGGAGGGGGCGGGGAGGCGTGCAAAAGTTTCCCGGAGCGGCGGCGGTTCCCGAGCCCGGAGGTGCGGGCAGCGTCTGGGGCGGGCGGGACGGGCGGCGCTTGTGTCTGGGCAGGGGTGGCAGGGGCGCGGGGCGAGGGGGGTGCCCGGCAGAGGCAGGCACGCAGATGCCGCTCTTGGGGGGGTTTGCTAGCGCGGGAATATGGTGGCTTTGATAAAAGATTACATAAACGGCAGCCGGTACGTGCGGCTTTCTGTGGAAGGGAATTTCAGCGTTCGCTTTCAGTCAGATATGTAATTAAAATCCTTACTGGTCACAGTTGAAGAACTTGAAATACCGTGCCCTAGTGTTAGGATTTTAAAACCATTTTTGAACTCCCTGTCGGTGTTTATACTTAGAGTGGAGAAAAAACACTTGCAATATTTAGTAAAGGCTAAAGGCTTTTATTAGTGTTTGCTTTCCTCCCTTTCGCTTTTGTTTTGTAAACGGACTTCTGTTGTTGTGTTTTTCTTCCCACCTTCCCTCTGAAATATACCCTTCCTGCCTTCCGTTTTGGGCTGAAGAGGGATGAAAAAAGACACACAAAAGTTTCTCAGTGCACCACGTTTGAGTATTTTTAACCTTACCTTTTCTGGCCGCCTCCAATTACAGCATAGTGTGGTTTTCAGTTTGATAGGGGAATGATAGATAGAAATGCAGGAATTAAGAAACTTTTTTTTTTCTGTCCCGTCTGGTGTACGCAGTTAAATTCAGCTGGCTACTTGCAGCTTCGCTCTGCGGCAGCGGTGCAGTGCCAGTGCTGGAAAGGTGGGGTACAGTCAGCGTTCAGAGGGAAGCACCCTAGAGCTGCCTCCCCAGAGTTAGGATGGCTTTGCAAAGTCCGTTTATCTACAGTCTTGTCTGGTGATGTGCGTGCTTCCAAAAAAATGAATCCTGTAAATAAGTTCATGTTGGAAGACTTCTTGAACTGCAGCAATTGGGACTTCAAATTCTAACTGTTTCAAACTTTCTGATTTTACATATCCAGAAATGTTAAAGACCCACCAGTGGTGGGAAACCATTTGGTAAGAGGCAAGGAGGTTTGCTTTACAGGGAAATGCTAGTAAGCTTTCAAAGTATGTTCTCGTAAGTTTCCCATTTTGATATCCTTCTTTTTTGAGGGAAATAGAGTTATCAATGTCACTGAAGCACGCTCTGCCTGTTATGGCCTAACTTATCAAAAGTGTTAGAGCTCCCCAAGGATAAGAAGAGTAAGAATCTCTTTTTGGGGAGAAAGGAATGATTGGGAAGTGCAGTTTTCAGTAACTGTTTCTGTGGTCTCTTTTTTACAAGAGCTATTTTGACATAAATATAGTAACAATGTTTCCTATAGATGCATTCATCTTTCTTTGTTTTGTCCTTTTCCCCAGAAGCTTATTAATGGATTTCTTTTCCTCAGATTTAAAGCTGCTAACAGAAATGTCCTTGACTGCTTCAGGGGTTTTTTTTGTTGTTGTTGTTGCTGTTACTCATTTTATAATGCTATGTTAAGTTCACGAGATTGCTCAGAAGGATTAAGAAGTGAAAGGTACTGAAGCTGATTTCTGCCTTTTTGGAAAGAAATGGTGGACTTAGCCTTTAGAAAATCCAACAAGAAGAATGGACAGTTGTTTTCCCATGTCTGAAGTCATGATATAAGCATTAATAAGTATAAATACTGTTGAATGATATCTTAGAAATGGGAAAAAAAACATGTCTCAGCAAACTTCTATGCTTCCAGTTTTCATAGTTCTCATGGCTGAGAACTCATAGGAGTTGATATTTCAGGGTTATTGTACTGTACAGGTGGGGTGAGTTACCTTTGTCTGACAAGAGAACTTAGTCTGTAATACCTTGATTTTTTTTTTTTTTTTTCCTGGATACAGTATGGCCCAGAATCTTGTCTGATATGCTGCACTAAATATTTAAGGTAAAAAGTTCTAAAATATTACAGTTTTAAGCTAAAAATAACAGCTTCTTCTCCTAAACTCTGAAAAATTGGAAGCGAAACTTGTGAAAAGTGCCTGTACCCACTGAATTGCATGCACCTTTTTGAACATGTGCAGTTCTGTTTTAAAATGGTATTTGAGATACTTGTCCTAATGGTGTGCAGGTGGCAGAGGTTTCTTTTTTTAGGATGTGAAGTGTCAAGTGGAGCTTAAGCTTCCTTAGAGCGAACGCTGATAAAGAGTTTTTGGCATGTCTTTTATTTATATATAGAAAAAGGCTCATGAGCATCAAGATATCATAAGAAGCATGCCTGTTGTTTATCTGCTGAGAGCGGGTGGTAATAACGTATGGTACACTAAAGGAATAAGAACTTGGCCCTCGGAAGTCAGAATTTAACTGTTTACTCTCTATCTGCTTCTCCTGAAATCTAATTGTTTTATTTTCCGTGTACTTGTTCCCGGTGGACTACATCCTTTGCTTTCTTTTGTTGTTTTCAGATCTGAAATACTTGAGTAAAAAACCATTTGTTTAAGTTCAGGGGGTTCATCACATAGGATACTGCTGTACTAGTTATTACTGAAGTTGTATTTAAGTTATTGGGTAACCGGCACTGATACCTCTTTTGTGATTGGTTGGCTTTGTGCCTTTTTGCTTGTTCAGTTCTGCTTCTGTAATTTTTTTTTCCTTTGTTTTTTTCCAAGTATCAGAAGAGGGGAAAAAAATCAGTATGAGCAATAGCAACTTTACAAGCACAAGTCCCAAGACTGGTAATGGAAGTCACAAAAGAGCGGTTGTTTGTAGGGGTAAAAATTTGGGAAAGATAAATTGCATAGTTTATTTCAATGCAATCAGAATCTTTTCTGGACAGATTTCCTCTCTGTATGTGGTTAGACTCATCCTGGACTTGAGACTTGCTTTCTATGATTGACAAAACTGTGAACTTCAAATGATAAGTTGAAAAGCACTTGGAAAATGTGTTTTTTGGATAGCTTGGTCAAGACCACACTGAATTTTCCGAAGATACTGGGTTGTGATATAAAGATTCCCAGCTTTGTAAAATTTTTTTGATAAATAAAAGTAGTTTCTGTGGTTCAGTAAAATTGTTACTTATCTGTATGGAAAATACTTAACATTTGCTTTGTATTTAGAACTCTGTGTGTATCTATAGTCAAGAAAATTAAGTGACTGGTCATAAGAGTCACTCAAGAAGTTTTGCTGTTTACACCTGCTTCTTGATTGTGATTTAGAAAAGGGAAGGAAACCTCTTTGATACTTTTCTTTTTTCCATGTTCCAGTTAACCTATTCTGAACTTAAGAAATGAATTGGTTTTTTAACTGAATTGATCTAAAAAAAAAAAAAAAAAAAGAAAAAAAAAGGAAAAAGTGCTGACCATCAGCTCACAGAATTTAAAATAATTATACTGAATGGATAGTCTTTCTCAATTAGTTTTCAGTTCTCCATAAACAGCAGGCGAAAGAGTGTAGATTTAAAAGAAAAGCACAAAAAAAAAAAAAAAAAAAAAGGATAAAACCTCTTTACACTTCAATGGAAAGTGCCATTTCAGTGAGACTTGATTCTAAGTGGATGGCCAATCAATTTGTCATTTAAAGTAGTATATTAGTTCAAGTACTTTTGATAGATTAGAAAGTTGTTTTTTTTTTTTTCCCCAAGGATGATGAAAGAGTATTTCTTAAATTTAATTGATCTTCTTAATGAAAGAAATAACTTTTTAAAAAATAAGATATTTAAATGTAATACTTAGACTAGTGTAAGTTTTGATACAATAATGGGGGTGATGAAAGACCATGCTAAAAAGACTAGTGGAAATTTATATCTGCATGGGTGAGGGTTTTTTTTTAATAGGGTGATTCAGCGAGGTACCATGTGGTTCGTGGTGACCGTGCCTTTTGATTTTGACCATTCTGTGCAAAGGAGAAAAATACAGACGTTATTGCAGTATTACCCACTTAATAGATTTATTTGCCTTTAATTTTTCTCTTTACTTTTCATAAGAATGACCTTTGTTGTCAGTTTTTCTTAAAAGAGGAACTGATGGGGGGGGGGAGGGTGGGAAATAAGAGAAGTGAGGCACAAGGAAATACTCCTCTCCCACCCGTGCCTATTTGTGTTGCAGTATTTAGCCCTTGCAGACTGAGAATGTATTATGTTTATGTACTCAATCCAGCAGAAGAAACAGGTACCTGATGTAACTAACAAAGACGAGTTTTTCTATTTTTTTGGTAATAAGTTTTTGTTCCTAGTCTACAATGCTTTCCTTGGAACAGCTTTTTCTTTTAAACTGGGAAATGAATCCTCCCTAAGGTATAAATGGTTGTAAAGATCGTAAAAATACCTATTGTAAACTTCCACTTTCAAACATGTGATAGAAATATTATTCAGCTATTGCAGAATTTCCATAAAATCTTTTTAATCGGTCAACGTGATTGTGAGCCCTGGCATCCTGACCTTTGGGACTTGCTTCATTTCATTTGCAAGGGACATTGAGACCCATCAGTGATAAAAACGGGCTTGATGTGGCTTGAGAATTACCTCTGATACAGTAACTGAATCAGCTGCAAAACAAAAGAAGCAAAAGATAGTGTGGGTTGTTGAACTGGTAAGCTTCCAGTATAGCTATTGCTGGGAGAGAACATTTCCAAGTAAGTTACTGTGAACTGTTAAATAGGGTCCCTTGGTCTGCTTCGGCTAGGTGGTTCTGTATGACCTTGGGCCCAGCACAGAGTTCTGCATTATCTTTCTAGTCTGTACGTTCATCCCATATATATTTGTATGTGTTTATATATATATATTACTTTATAAATGCGTATGTGTGCACACACATACTACTGCATTCACCTGTGGATAATAGCTGGCAATTTATGGTAGGTGTGCTTGTGCTCTTCATGTAAGAGATGTAGGTTAAATAAAGTTTGTGCAAGTTGTACAAGATAATGTGTCAGTCCTTATTTAGCTGTAGCAGAAACTATAGCAAAAACTTTGTATGTCAGTATATAGAAGAAATATGTAAAGAGGATTGAGTATAAGGGAAATAATTGCTTTAGACGTGCTGTGCTATGTGAGAGATCAAGACCGCTGCTCATTTGCTTTTCTTCTGTTGAGAGTAGAGTCTGATTTGCCAGTACCATTCCCTATTTTTAAGAGTTGTGTATATCAGGCTTTCACTTTAGAAATAAATTAGAATAGTCCATATAGTTGTCTATACTATTTTCTGTTAAAACTAACATGCTTTTAAAGCATTGTATTGTCAAAATATCTGTTAATCTTCTCCAAAGAAATATGATTTTAGAAATAAAAGCTGACATCTGATTAAAAGAATGGATAGAAATTGTGTGAAAACCCAGTACTGCATGCAAAATCACATTTATTTTCACAGGCCTGAAGCATCTTTCACTTCCTAATTTCAGGCTTGTTTTGCTGTGTCAACAGCTAGTGAAATCCATGTTCATGCAGCTTGAACTAGCTCTATCTTGTTTATTTGTGTAACAGAAGAAGAAAGCATTGTTTAATAAACATTCTAAGAACACGATAATGTCAACATTATCTGCTTGTCCCATTGTGCAAAGACAACTTTCTTATAAATATTCTAGGACATTCTTAAGGTGAAAGGCTTTTATGGCTTGCCAATATCAGACTTAGAGGCTCTGCTTGCTTTAAAGAGGCATCTTGGTTTGTTGTTGCTTTTTTTTGTTTTTTTTTTTTAAATAATATATATTTAGGAATTCTTTCCTAGTTGAACTGTGTGGCAGCATTTTGTGCCCCCCATCCAATCCCCCCTGCCAAGGGCCAGGTAATGTAGACAAGAGTATAGATATGAGAAATGCTTATACTCTGAAATTGCTTCTTGCCGTACACATAATAGAACATTTGATTTACCTTTTTTCTTGGTTTCCATAGCTTATAAAAATGCAATCTCAGTAACTTCTGTCAAAATGAAAATGAGTGACATGCAAACTATTGTGGACAAGTCTTGCAGTAAAACGTAGGTAAAGTTGACTGGTAGGCAGAATTCATTTTTGTTGCATCTGAGAGACTGCTAGGGTATAGAAAGTATACCTTACTCCTGAGTACTGACTTCCATTATACCATGCTAAAATACCTCATATAATTTTCTGAGGTGAAAAAAATGTAAGTGTAAAATTAGTCCAGTTAGTTTTGTGCTCGTGTTTTGGAGAAATGTCTTTATAGGATACTGCTGCTTAGAAACCTCACTCAGGACTGGAGCCTGGGCTCCATTGGGTGTGTATGAGGATGTGAATTCTCTGCACAGAGACAGTCTAATGAACGAGTTGCAGTGGGGACAGCAAAGAACCGAAGGAAGGACACCCTAATTAGGAGGGGAACACTCAAGCTTCCCTCCCAAAGTGTCTGATCAGTGTGAGGTGTAATGGGATTGGGATGGTAGGCAACAGTAGAAAAGGGAGCCTGTTGCAGTTTCATTTGCCAGGCAGCTTAGTTACCTTCTATCCAGACACCTTTTTTCTTTGAAATATATAGCTTCCTTCCCCTCTGCATACCTTGCCTTTTGTCTTTGAAATTCTGGTTCTCCTGCAGGCGAACATTGACTAAATGTCAAAAATAACCTCCAAGTCGTCATCCTTCTGCTTGGCTGTAGTTATATTTGGAAGCTCTTTGAAAATGCTTTTTTTCTTTTCTTTTTTTTTTTTTTTTTTTTTTCTTCCTCTTTGGGGACAGATCTGCTCTACAGGCTTATCAGCTAGTCAGTGGTTCTGCAGCTTATTGGGGATTGGGAAGTCAATGTGACCAAGTATGATCTAATCCATCTGAATAGACTGATGTCAGAAGTGATTCGTTTTTTCCTGAATGTCAGTTTTTTTCAGGTAATGTGGAGAATTACCAGAACATAAGGATGGAATACCTTTATTTTTCTTCCAAGAATTAAGATTTTAAAAGGGCACTTGTATTGGGTTTGCATGACAAGGTTTTGGTAGCGGGGGGGCTACAGTGGTGGCTTCTGTGAGAAGCTGCTAGAAGCTTCCCCCATGTCCGATAGAACCAATGCCAGCCGGCTCCAGGACGGACCCACCGCTGGCCAAGGCCGAGCCCACCAGTGATGGTGGTAGCGCCTCTGGGATAACATAGTTAAGAAGGGGAAAAAAAACCTGCGGAACTGCAGCCGGAGAGAGGAGTGAGAACATGTGAGAGAAACAATTCTGCAGACACCAAGGTCAGTGAAGAAGGAGGGGGAGGAGGTGCTCCAGGTGCCAGAGCAGAGATTGCCCTGCAGCCTGTGGTGAAGACCATGGTGAGGCAGGCTGTCCCCCTGCAGCCCATGGAGGACCACGGTGGAGCAGATATCCACCTGCAGCCTGTGGAGGACCCCATGCCAGAGCAGGTGGTTGTGCTCTGAAGGAGGCTGTGACCCTCTGGAGAGCCCGTGCTGGAGCAGGCTCCTGGCAGGACCTGTGGCCCCATGGAGAGAGGAGCCCCTGCTGGAGCAGGTTTTCTGGCAGGACTTGTGACCCCATGGGGGACCCATGCTGGAGCAGTCTGTTCCTGAAGGACTGCACCCTGTGGAAAGGACTCACACTGGAGCAGTTCGTGAAGAACTGCAGCCTGTGAGAAGGACCCACGTTGGAGAAGTTCATGGAGGACTGTCTCCCGTGTGAGGGACCCCACGCTGGAGCAGGGGAAGAGCGTGAGGAGTCCTCCCCCTGAGGAGGAAGGAGCGGCAGAGACAATGTGTGATGAACTGACTGCAACCCCCATTCCCCGTCCCCCTGCTCCACTGGAGGGAAGGAGGTAGAGAATTTGGGAGTAAAGTTAAGCCTGGGAAGAAGTGAGGGGTGGGGGAAGGTGTTTTAAGATTTAGTTTTTATTTTCTCATTACTCTACTCTGATTTGATTGGCAATAAATTCATTTCCCCAAGTCGAGTCTGTTTTGCCCGTGACGGTAATTGGTGAGTGATCTCTCCCTGTCCTTATCTCGACCCACGAGCCTTTGGTTATATTTTTCTCTCCCCTGTCCAGCTGAGGAGGGGAGTGATAGAGCGGCTTTGGTGGGCACCTGGTGTCCAGCCAGGGTCAACCCACCACAGCACTCCTCTCACCCCCACCCTGGTCTGGATTCTTATGAGTGCACTTACAATTAATTGTTAGAGCTGAGAACTGCCAGGATGAGAAGATATTCCTCAGCTTTGCCTCAGAAAGTTCATCCCCAATTTGACAAACTTTTTTTTTTAAACACACAGGGTATGAAGTTCGGCAAGAAATGAGTATTAAACATAAAATAATCACCATGTTTAAACATAACAAAAGGGAGGAGAAGCTATAGGACTTGGACAAGAATTTATATTCATAAAAGGGACATTTTCAGGAAACGGCAAGTCTAGAACATTTGCATACCTCTTTGAGCTACTGCTGACCAGCACAGCCCGGGTTAGCAGGAGATAGTCTTGAGTTCTGGTGCTAATTTAGGTCCTTGTTCCTGATACACTGATGAATATACCAGTTCCTAAAGCCTCCAGTGTGTAGTGTTTGATAGTTACTTTAGAGTTCTTCCAGTTCAAAATGCCAAGTGTACTCAGGATTTTTTTTACATGTTAAAACTTGCCAAGTTCTTGATCCCATTAAAATGGTTAGTTTATGAACATCAGGATCGCTGCTGATGGTATGTGTTACTATATATGCTAGTTCTTGATCACCATGGTGGAAATATTGTAGTGTTGTGATGCTGTGTGATCTCAGGCTTGCCTGTGAAGCTAGAAATGGAGATAACCAGATGGTAGAAATCTATAGTCTATAAAGTGCTGATGAGGCCTAGAGGGGCATACAGAAGAGCAGGTGGGCTTCATACAGTCTTCGGCACTTCAGTCTTTAAAAGACATTTTTAATTAGACTGTGTTATCTCTTTAAAGTGAAGCACTTTTTTGTTTTCTCAAAATTGCCTCCATACAGAACACTAAATTCAACAAAATGGCTTTGGGAAAAATTGTATATATGGTACTTCTGAATAACCTTTGCCCGGTGGACTAAGGATTTAATCAGTGAGTCACCAGGTGAGATGGCTTTTAACTAAAGAAAAAAATGTTCTGTGAGGAACAGGTCCAAAGTTCATGTCATTGCGGTATCAAAATAATCACTTGAACATTTGAACAAATAATAGTACTCAAATATCCTCTTTTGGAGTGAGTTTTAAATTAGAGTGCTTTGGAGCCTGTGGTTTAATATGTCAATTTGTAATAAATGCTGTTCTTTTGACAGGAGGAATTACACTGCTTGAACCTCTTCTTGAAGCTGAAGAGGGGACGGGACAGGAAGGGGCTCAAAAACCTGACCCATAGTGAATGATCATAGATAAATATATGGTTATATTTAGTCTGCAGAAGCATTCTAGACAGCATTTTCAATTATCAGGTTATTTTAAGGGTGGCTGGTCGTCTGCTGGTTGGAAAGTAGTAACTGAATATTGGCTGAGAATGGTAATCACAGTCTTCTGGGTAAGATTGTTTTGTGAAGTGTCACTGAACCCTTTGTGGGGAAATTGTCCTTGGACCGAAATCTCAGTATTTTTTATTTTAATGTATGTAATGGTATGGTAGTCTAGGTCAGGCTTGGCTAAAAGTACTCTTTCATGTGAAATACCTGAAAACATGATCATCAGATTTCAAATTTGTAAATCTAGCATTCAATTTTTCTGCTTTTTTCCAAATCAAAAGTGGTTTTAGTTAATCTACTAGAAATTAGTAGAGTAGGTTGTAAGGCATGATCATTTATGTCAGTATATGGAAATCTTCCATCTGCAGTTTTTGTGAGACTGTTCTGCTCTTGAATCTTTTGGCCAACTAAAACGGCATTTTTGGCCCTTTTATCGTTCTGTTGCTCTCTAACAGAATACTCTTTTCTGTGCTCTTAATTTTGTTGTTGGCTTCCTGGCTCTAACTTTTTAATGGATGTACGTTCCTTGTTCTAGGACTTTCATCCTTGAATGCTATATTCTTATGCTTATTGGATGAGTCTGCTCACTATTGTTTCCACAAGCTTCTCCAGTGTTTACTCTTTCTCTCCATTTTAATCTGTGCTCAGTTTCTAACAAAACTTGCATAAGGATAGGATGAAGTTTTGACTCGGACATTGCAGTACTCAAACAGCTGGCTCTGTGAATGTGTTAGATATATCAAATTACGTAGTGACAATAGGGTAGGAAGGCTCTGCAGAGGGACCTGGACAGGCTGGATTGATGGGCTGAGGCCAACTGTATGAGGTTCAACAAGGCCAAGTGCCGGGTCCTGCAGTTCGGCCACAACAACCCCATGCAACGCTACAGACTGGGGGAGGAGTGGCTGGAAACCTGCCTGTCGGAAAAGGACCTGGGGGTGCTGGTTGACATCCGGCTGAATRTGAGCCGGCAGTGTGCCCAGAAGGCCAATGGCATCCTGGCCTGTATCAGAAATAGTGTGGCCAGCAGGAGTAGGGAAGTGATTGTGCCCCTGTACTCGGCGCTGGTGAGGCCCCACCTCGAATACTGTGTTCAGTTTTGGGCCCCTCACTACAAGAAGGACATKGAGGTGCTGGAGCGTGTCCAGAGGAGGGCAACAAAGCTGGTGAAGGGTCTGGAGAACAAGTCTTACGAGGAGCAGCTGAGGGAACTGGGACTGTTTAGBCTGGAGAAGAGGAGGCTSAGGGGAGACCTTATYGYSCTCTACAACTACCTGAAAGGAGGTTGCAGYGAGGTGGGTGTYRGTCTCTTCTSCCAAGCAACTAGCRATAGGAYGAGAGGAAATGGCCTCAAGTTGCGCCAGGGGAGGTTTAGATTGGACATTAGGAAAAATGTCTTTACTGAAAGAGTGGTTAAGCATTGGACCAGGCTGCCCAGGGAAGTGGTGGAGTCACCATCCCTGGAAGTATTTAAAAGACGTGTAGATGAGGCACTTAGGGCCATGGTTTAGTGGGCATGGTGATGTTGGGTTGACGGTTGGACTCGATGATCTTAGAGGTCTTTTCCAACCTTAATGATTCTATGATTCTGTGAATATAAATTTAAGAGAAAATAAATTGATCCATGGAATGCAAGTAACAGGAGAGACAGCAAGTCTGAAAGCACAGATTTGTTTTTCTGTAACTAAGCTTCATTCTGTTACCCTTTTGAATTTTTCCTTTACTAAATTCCTTACTAAATGCTTTGTACCATTTTAGCCCTCAGTTCTATTTCCCCTTTTCAAAAATTTATTTTTAAATGCCTCTGTCTCCAGTCTAGGAAATGTATTACTTTTTCCTACTTTGCATGAAGTTTGTTCTTCATACTTTTTCTTTTCTCTTAGATGTTTTTATAACTCCATCTTTTTTGCCTCTTCTATCTTGAACCACTGATTGCTTGTTACACAAGTGTTGTGATGCACTTCTAAGCATGGAGAAAGAGTAATTTGCCACTTCTGTTGCTTGATTTAGAATATAAATGTTTGTCTGATCTCTGCAAATACCTCTGTACTTCTGTCTATAGTGTTCCACGTGGATATGATACGTGGACTATGCTGTTTCATACTTTGCCAACATGCTGTAAATAGCTAAAGCTTTACTTTGTTCTTATTTCTTTTTTCTTTTTTAGGCATATGCATCAGGATGTGATATTGTGGTATTGGGGACTGACTTTGAAAGATTACAGATAATCCCTGGAGCAAAACATGGAAATATTCAGGTGGGATGCGTGGACTGTTCAATGCAACAGGGGAAGGTACGTGGAGCAGCGTTTCTAATAATGTTCTAGCAATGTCATGTTAAGCACCTTCTCAAGAGTGTTGATACTTGCAAGTTAAAGCGAATACAGAAGAGTGAATAGAAAAATGGCCGATTGCTTCATCTCTTTATTTGTGGTAAGCAGCACAGTGAATGTGAAATAGTAGCCATAGATATGAGATTGTAGAAGATAGGTAGAGCTGCACAGGAAGATACAGGTACGCACAGGGCTGCATAGAGGAGATAGCAAGAATTTGACTAGAAGATGAGTGTGGTGGAAGCAAAGGTAGTTTATTCATTATGGCTTCACACTATTGGGCGTGTCATCGACATGCTTTCACATGTTAGTGGCTGGCAGCAGATGAGTGCTTCCACAAAAATCACTTTCAGGTCAACCAGAAAAACAACATCCCTTTCAAGCAATTCATAAAGGCTTAAAATTGCTTTTGGGCAGGGTTTTGCTTTCTTGAATTCTCAGCTTTTCTTTTTCTTATGTAGGTAAACTGGATCAGAAATGTTGTATTTTAGACACTATTAGGTTTCAAGTCCTTTTTACAGAGGTCTGTCTTAATTGTTCTGTCACAGTAAAAAAGAAATAACCAGGTAACTCCATCCATTGGGATGTCATAGTGTGATTAAGCTATTCACCAATTCAGTAGGAGCTATGTCTGGGTACATGTTGGCTCATCAACCTAAGAGGGTTTTTTTACTTTGTTGCTTTCTTTAAACCTGTCCTAGTAAGGAGATAATGTGGGCCTTCTGCACATCRCTGCAAGCCTTATGAGTTGATGAGAGCTTTGGTTAGATTCTGGTGTCCATATTGAGACAAGACCTCTCCATGGAAACCAGTTCATGTTTACATGTGAAGTCTATGATGATGATCCCCAGCCACTCTCTGTTCCTGCTTTTTAATGTTTGAGTGATAAACTCTTGCAATGGTAGTGAAGGCACATAAATGAAAATGAGGACATGTTCTCCTCTGTGTCTCTGGTACCTCGAAGCTGTAAAGACTGCATGTGTTTCTCCATTGGCTGCTGTTAACTAGAAAGTTGTTTTGAGTTACAGGCCGTATGTTAACAGATGGTGAAATACACATGCAGATCACATATCACAGTTAATCTTATAAAATTTTTCTGCAAATTTGCAAGGTCATCTTGACTGCATGATAGCAGTTTTGTATGCACTTAAATGACAAACTGTCCTTGAATTGTAAATTAACACATATGAATGTATCAAATGATCAAGCTTACTAAGCTTTAGAATTTTTTCGTTTCTTAAGTAGACCTATATGGTCATTTTGATTCTGTAAGTTGGCATTGTTTGCTGTTAGCAATTAGACTGGATGTATTTGCAGAGTGCTGAAATACTAAGCAGTGAATGGCTAGGAATCTACTTATTGACCGGACTGATCAATACATTTCCAGTTCACTGTTGTAGGGATGGAATTTCTTCTTACAGCTTCTTCATCAGTATTGACACACAGATTTCTCTTCAGTTTACTTCCAGATTATTCTTTGTTTAAAATCTATAGGAAGAAGCAGAATGCAAATAATGCAGCTTATTTAGGCTGCAATTTTGAATCTTTCTAGAAGGCATCCAGTTATAATTTGTAGTTTACGAATTACGTACCTTTTTAATTTTTTACTTTACGGAGAACTGCTATCAAGCATTTTCTCCATAATAGCTGGCCTTTACTCTCTTTGAAGGATCTCTGTCATTCTCCCTTTGGATGACAGAATTGGTTTGTAAAAGAGTTATTTTCTAGTTATGAAAGTAATGAGTTGAAATTTTTCTCCTTTCTTGCCCCCTAAATCTAATTCTAGTTTATTGGGAAGCTAGTGCCTTGTGAAGCTACTTTGAAGTAGCAACAGCTTAGAAGTTCATGTATGACCTGGCTCTCCCTTGGCTTTGAAGGGTGGGGGAAACATGGCACCATCTTTTCTCTTCCTAGTCTAGTTTTGGAGATAAACTTAATTCTCTGTCTTCACAAATGAGATGAGGGGAAAAAAATGGATGAGAATGTTTAATCATCCCAAGAAAGCATGTATGTATATGTTTATATTTACATGTGTTTGTATGTGTATAAACTTTTTTTAAAAAGAGTCCCATGGATTTGCAAGGACTAGTTTCACAAACAGGACAATTTAATTTTAGGCTGCTGAATCCAGTCACTTGCCTCTGGTTGTAGGCAACTTGGTAATCAACAATTTATTTGTAAGTGGGTGCAGTACTTGACCTTCTCCCACAGAATGTAAGCTACAAGCCTCTTTTCACTTCCTCTAGTGAACGTAAGAATTAAGGCCAAAACTTTTGATGACAACCTAACAAAACTTTAATTGTTTTTGTGGTTTGGCTTGTACAATTATCTAACAGGGTACAAGAAGATGGTCCTAGCTTGAGATCATTTGAAATGTTGAATGAAAGTTGTCTGTGTCATGGCTGGTGACTGCAGTGTTACAATGTATATGAAATGTTTTCTTTATGGAACTATTTTACTGATGTCAAAGAAAAATGTAGATGGTTGTCGTGGTTTAACCCCAGCCAGCAACCAAGCCCCACACAGCTGCTCATTCACTGCCTGTCCCCAGTGGGACGGGGGAGAGAATCGGAAGGGTAAAAGTGAGAAAACTCGTGGGTTGAGATAAAGACAGTTTAATAGGGAAAGCAAAAGCCACGCATGCAAGCAAAGCAAAACAAGGAATTCATTCACTCCTTCCCATCAGCAGGCAGGTGTTCAGCCATCTCCAGGAAAGCAGGGCTCCATCATGCATCACAGTTACTTGGGAAGACAAAACACCATCACTCCAAACGTCCCCCACTTCCTCCTTCTTCCCCCAGCTTTATATGCTGAGCGTGACACCATATGGTATGGGATATCCCTTTGGTCAGTTGGGGTCAGCTGTCCTGGCTGTGTCCCCTCCCAACTTCTTGTGTACCCCCAGCCTACTCACTGGTGGGGTGGGGTGAGATGCAGAAAAGGCCTTGACTGTGTAAGCACTGCTCAGCAATAACAAGAACATCCCAGTGTTATCAACACTGTTTCCAGCACAAATCCAAAACATAGCCCCATACGAGCTACTAGGAAGACAATTAACACTATCCCAGCCAAAACCAGCACAGTACTAATTAAAAATTTCATTTAGTTTACATGCTAATAGGTTATCTGTAGAAAAGTGGTAAGTAAAACCAGTAAGTTTGTTAAATAAGATTTTTAAATAAGACCTTTTTTCATAAGTAGAACTACTAATTATTTTGAGTATGAAAGCTCAGTTTTGAATGCAGGGTTTATAATTTCATGAACTATACTAGGGTGTGGTTTTTTTGTTTGTGTTTTAGTAGGCAGTCAGTGGGTTCTTTTCAAAGGAACTGTGATTTTTTTATTTTCTGCTGTTTAGTAGTGAGTGATAATGGAACTTACTACGAGTTACAGACCTTTTGATGAATGAGAAAAATGTTGAGGGCTTCTATGCAATATGGAGGCCTGGTGGAGAAAAATGTAAGTGTATCAAGAAACTACTGGATTATACTAAAACTTTATAAAATGAAAACCTGGTGTTTCCAGTTACATTCCTACTTTGGACAAAGTGGTGAGAGTGGACAAAGTTGTTGCCCTAAGGACTGATGCTTTATTCTTATATGGTGGTGCAAGAATTATAGAGTCGTAGAATGGTTTAGGTTGGAAGAGACCTTTAAAGATGATCTAGCCCAACCCCCCCTTGTCATGGGCAGGGACATCTGTCACTAGATCGTGTTGCTCAAAGCCCTATCCCACCTGACCTTGAATGTTTCTAGGGATGGGGCATCTCTCTGGCCAACCTGTCTGGCAACCTGTTCCAGTGTCTCACCATCCTCATCGTAAAAAATTTTTTCCTTCTATCTAATGTAAATCTGCTCTCTTTTAGTTTAAAACCATTACCCTTTGTCGTATCACTACAGGCCTTGGTAAAAAGTCTTTCTCCATCTTTCTCGTAAGTCCCCTTTATATATTGAAAGGCTGCAATAAGGTCTCCCCAGAGCCTTCTCTTCTCCAGGCTGAACAACCCCAACTCACACAGCATTTTTTCATAGGAGAGATGTTCGAGCCCTCTGACTGTTTTTGTGGCCCTCCTCTGGACCTGCTCTGACAGGTCTGTGTCTTTCTGCTGCTGGGGACCCCAGAGTTGGATGCAGTACTCCAGGTCGGGTCTCACTAGAGTGGGAGAATCACCTCCCTCGCCCTACTGGCCACCCTTCTTTTTATGCAGCCCAGGATGCAWTTGGCTTTCTGGGCTACAAGTGCGCATTGCCAGCTCGTGTCCAATTTTTCGTCCACCAGTACCCCCAAGTCCTTCTCCAGAGGGCTGCTCTCTATCCATTCCTTCCCCTAGTCTATACTGATACTGGAGATTGCCCAAGGTGCAGGACCTTGCACTTGGCCTTGCTGACCTTCATGAGGTTTACATGGGCCAACTCCTCAAGCCTGTCAAGGTCCCTCTGGGTGGCATCCCTTCCCTCTAGTAAATCAGCTGCACCACTCATCTCGGGGTCATCTGCAAACTCGCTGAGGATGTGTTCGCTACCACTGTCTATCATTAGGAATGACTGTAACCTCTCTCTTACAACTCAGTAAGGCTTCTCTGCACATCTTATTTCTAATAACAGGACTTGGGACCACACTAGACATTTGCTTGATGTCTGGGTGATTATTGTGGTAGTTTGGGAAATTCTTCAACGCATAAATTTATGTTGTTCTTTTTGGTGGCGTTCTGCTCAGTGAGGACTAGTCTGAGTGGCTGTATCATTGTGGAAGCCTGTGGAAACTTTCAGGGGGTAGCAGTTGCTCTGGACACTATTTGTTTAGCATTTTGGCATGCTAACGTTAGTGTATCTTAAAAACCCACTAAACAATAAAAAATGGAAGAACTGTCCACACTTGGAAAAAAAGAAAAAGGAAAAATCTAACCAATATGAGTTTATATAAACTTCTTGCTGTTGGGGTGTGGAATGGAATTACAAGAATAAAAGGAGTAAATGAGGTAGTTAAAGAGAATTAGAGAGGGCAAATATTAGTCTGAGATGTAAGGAAAAAGTTTCTTCAGGCATTTTGCATCTGTGACAAAATTATTCTTGGCGGTTTTGGGTCAGGCTGATGTTTAGGTTGTTAGTGTGATAGGAATTTATTTAACTATCTGTTCTTTTTAATGCAGAGGGTTTCTCTTGAACCTACGGATGTATGGATTTTAGGATCTGTACGGATCTGTACATTTGTACAGATCATGTACATCTGTAATTAACAGATCTGTAAATAATATTAACAACTTAGATATGACAGTTTAGTGCTTTTTTTTTTTCTTAAAGCTGTTATGGCTGATACTGAAATCAAAATGTATCTTACAAAGTGACTCTGACTTTCTTTAATGTTGTTAAAGGAAAACTGTGAATATTTTCTGAGCCAGAATTTCACAGAAGTAGAAAATTGACTATTACAGTATATCAGAACTGTAGATGTGCTCCTTTTAACATCAAGCATCACTTCAGGATGCAGGATGTCCATTATGCATGACCTATGCAAACTCCTTCATTTTTGTACATCTGTATTTCAGAGTAGTTTTAGGCAACATTGCCTTGTGACGACTCTCTCAGGCTCTCTGCCTGAGGTCTTTAACATACATTTGGCTTGTTTTGGCTCTTCTTAGCAAGTCTTTTAAGCTTGCTTTTATATAGATATCTTGAGATAAAATATTCTTAATTTTGTCTTAATGCAAATTTGGGGTGGCTGATACCACTGATGGAATAAGACACTCAAATACCAATTAAAGCTGACCATACTGCAACTTTTTTTGAAATATTTTGTGTTAGCATTTAGTAGTTCTTTTGTTTTGCAGTTCTCTGCATTGGGTGTTTAGCTTGAGTAGCTTGAGTCTTCTGAATTAACTTTTTATAGTGTAGCATGTTCTCATGCCAGGGAAGTCCACAAAAGTACCCTGAACCGACGTTGGTTCCATTTCTGAGAATGTGAACTCAGCAGACTCCTTTGAGTGTTTACCTAATTTAACGTGGAAAGACTATTAATAATAGATCTGATTTAAAAAAAAAAAAAAAAAAATTGCTCATGTCCACCTGTACTCTCAGTAGTTCATCAGGACTAATGTGTAAATAAAGAATTGTATTTTTAGTATCGTCAACACTTGCTTCATGATTTTTGCTAGATATCATTTTTCTGTTATTGAAGGGGAATACAGATGTGAGCTTCAAATTTATCTACAAGGAGGGTTAAAAGTAGAATCAACAATTTCCATTTTATTCTTGTTTGTTCTGTAGCTTGTTTCTTCTGTGTGTGTTTATGTACATATAAATATAAATTGCTTTAGATTGCAGCTTCTTATGGAAATGTGATTTGTATCTTTGAGCCAGTTAGCCTCTTGAAGCAGAACAGCAGTCATCATAATGTAAGTAATCCATCACTCCTTAATTCATTTACTCAGTTATAAAGCCTGACTCTTTTTTCTGGTTTGCTTTTAAGTTGAAGATTTCTTTGATGTCTTCTTTTAATGCTAGAATAAAATTGAGAGATAAGGTGGTCCTTGGGAAGTGAAAATGGTAGGAGGAGGGCAGAGACATGTTATTTGAAATAGTTTTAAAAGAAATAGGTTTTACTGTAATGCTTGATATTACTGATTTATCTAACCCTACAATTCATAACTGGAATATTCCATAACCTAAAAAGACGTGCATGTCCCTGTTCTCCAAAGAGTATAGCCATTACTATAGGAATTCCTTTTTGAAGCATCCTGTGTAGGCTCTATGTCCTGATGTGTTTTACAATTCTTAATTTAACTTTTGTTTATGAAACTGCATGCTCTTGGTCAAATCTGTAATAGTTTCAAAAAGCCTATTTTTTGGAACATGTGACTGAATGCTTATACTTCAGTGTTATAATGGTGAATAAGAACAATATTTATTCTCTTGATAGCATGGCTTAGTTTTGGTGACAGTGGTTTGGCGAATTAGCAGCCAGAATCTTAATTTCTGGCTAACAATATGGTTTAGAGCAAGTTATTTAACCATGCTTCTTACATGGAGAAGATTACTCTTATCATTAGAAACATTAGAGTCTAATTAAAGTCAGTTTGATGATATGAGGGCTTTGACAGCAATTGCTCAAGGAGCTTCTGTCTCCCTCTTCAGGGGTTTGGTCTCTCCGTTTGTATTAATAAATTGTTTATACGGCCGTATATACATACATATATGTGTATATATATATAATCCATATAGTGGATTTCCTTCTTCATACTAACCAGCTCAGTCATATGGTTCCTGGTGTACCTGTAAACCAGTGGTATTTTATATATTAATTAAATAGCTGGTATTGAATATATATATATAAAATATTTTATATCACTGGAAAGCAGTGGAATAGAATAATGGTAAAATGTGACTTCCTATGCTCATATGAACTTTTTAGAAGTACTGCTCTGGTTTTTGATCATTGAGCCGTTGAATCCATCTTGAATGTTTTTCTACACTGGTAAACACTACACTTACCTTGAAACTTTGAAGTTAGTATAGTAACTGTAAGCAATAGAGGAAGCACTCTCCACCCATGATTTGCTTTCAAATATTTATGATTGAAGAAATACTCTATTACTTCGTTCTTGCGGTTAACTTCTATGCAGTAATTTCCAGAATATTTAGGTTGTTGTAAGATTGTCTCTGTCTTCCATTTACTAGAATGGAACAAAATGGAACAAAACAAACCCAAACAAAACAAACCACAAAAAAACCCAAAAAACAACCAAAAAACCTACTAACCAGCTTCAGAAATATTTCATTTAGATCCTCATCTGAAGGTACTTCTTACTGTTTCCTACCACACTTCTGGAAGATTTAGTTGTTACATTTTAACTTCCACATCTATTGCTTTGATATTTTTGGAGTGGCGGATAATGACTTTAAAAATGTCTGTCTTTGTGAATTAAGAAAAAAACCTGTTGGCTCTTAATATTATTTCCAGTAATGATTTCAGTTTCTTTTATAATTCAAAGCATCAAAACTTTGCAACCTRTTATGAAAACAGACCAGATAAATATTTAGTGAATTTAATCCTCAGCTTGTTCTAGTGAATGAAGTAATGATGCAAAATCTGAAGATAGTTGAYGGTCCTGTTGTATATTAAAAAAAACAGGGTGGGGAAGTATCATATATGTTATCTTGACCTTATTGAAATCCTTTATTTCAACAATACTACTGATACCAAACACCATGTGCATTTAGTGTATTTCGGTTTTGAAAGCTCTTTTTTATTTTCCCAAATATAAAATCAGACTTCCCTTTAAAAAAATCTCAGATTCTGATTATGATTTTATATACTGAATTTTTTTCAAGCAATACTTTTAAAATAAGAAGTTAGAAACTTCTATTTGCATGGTCAGATTAATGGAAAGATATTTTGTTTAAAAATCAGAATGAATCCATTTTTATTAGATAACCAGTAATGTATTTTTAAACACATCCTTCCTAAAAGTTGGAGAGTGCAGTGAAGATGTACTATTTCTATTATAAAAGGGGAAGGGAGGGGAAGAAAGCATTTCAATGCTAATGTTTGTGAATACTTAAAATTTCAGACATTACATTATCAGTGGCAGAAGAATGCTCAAATCTTGCTGGAAGCCATAGCACACAATCTAACGTGGGATCCCACAGGTAAGGATAGAATAAAAGAAACACCAAACTATTTGATACTGCAACTAATTTTTTATTTAAATTTCACTGTTCTTTGGGGACCAGGAAGAGATTTTTGGTTTGTCCTAGCATGATAGAGAACACCAAAGTGGAGTGAAATCTACCTTTTGTCACTTGTTATCGGAGAGCCAGAATACTAGGTGCATCTGTATGGTCTTACTCGATTATCCTAATCTCAGCAGTTTAAAAACATGGCTTAAATGGTAAGTATTTGTTGAGAAAGAGGGATATCTACAGTAGCTTTAGGTGTTTCTTTTAGAGAATAACTACTTTGAAAATTTGATTAATTTTCACTAGTTGAACTGTAGATACTCAAATCAAAATGTCTTATAATATCTGAGTATCTTCTTGCAAGATTGACCCAATCTATATCCATGTAGGGAAATGTGTGAGTAACTTAGAGTAACTTTGCTATAGAAAAGACGTTAAGATAATATCTGGCGTATTTTGTTCTGCAGTTTCAGCTTTGCAAAAGTGTTGTTTTCTCTCTCTTTATAGAAGTCTGTATTTTGCTACTTGTTTTATAGTTATATTGTTACAAATATTTGTTTTAGGCACTCGCCTTTTGACTGGTTCCAGTTGTCTTCAGCTTTGGTCCAATGTTCCTTTGGAAAACCCTCCTGACAATGACAATACTGAAAGAACAGATGTTGGACTTGGAGAATGGAGGTGTATCTGGCAATGCAAGTAAGAAACTTGTTTAAAGACAAGTAATTCCTTTTTTCTTGCTGATTCATACCTTTCAGATGAAATACTTAGTGTAGTTCAGTGAAATCGTATTCTATACTGTTACTTGATAAATATTATTGATATGTGATAAATTTGAATCATATTTCCCTTGAATGTGACATTTCTTTCTTCCTACAAGATCAGTTGTAATTGTTTTTGGGGTAGTTTATGTTCTTAGTTCTTCAATTATATTGAAGACTAGTAAAATAATGAGGGAAGGCTGCTATTGAGACTGTCCCAGTAGACTTTGTTCCTTGTACAAGAAGTGAGGTGACAGCTGCATATTTGAGAATTATTGTGCTTGTAGGACTGATTAAAATAAACTTCCTTCTATGTCCAATGTACTGCTCCTTTCTTTCCTTCTCACACATCTCCCTCCTTTCACACATCTTTTACTTTTTCTGTGTTTATTCTGGATATTTGGAACAGTCATGCAAAGATGGATGCATTCTGTTTTACTGCATCTCTGAATGCTCTTCTTGTATTCATGTTGATTAATCATTTTAATCTTTGTGTCTGTGTATTGGCACATTCAGAAGAGTTTTAGTTTAGTACTTCAGTTTATAAGACAATTTAAACAATGGTCCTTCCTGCCATAGGAAGACTTTTCTAATACATCAGGTGCACTGCTCACTTGGGACCAGCGTATCATATGGCAGTCTCCTTAAAGAAGTCTCCCGAAGTGGCTGGCTGGAGGCATCCGCCTGAAATTATTCTTTATGAAGCACTTAGCATTACTTAGGTAGTTCCCTGGATGTACCTGAAAAAATCCTTTTTTAATCCTTCAGTTGTTCCTTTTTCTGTGTACTCACTAACTTTTATCAAGGCTGTGTTTAAAATCCCAAGATCATCCAAACAACAACTGAAAAATTTTCCTTTGAATACGATGGACTTTCTAAATAAAAGAAGTTGAAGTTGGACGCTCATCTCTCAGCCTAATAAAAGGAGGACTCAGCCTGTAGATAGAATGCCATGGGTACGGTTTTAGAATCTGGGGTTGTGGTAACAGTAGTCCAGATCACACAGGTACTGCTTTTCCTCTGTCCCTTCAATAATATGTTTTGCATTTGTATCATAAACCTTAGAGAAGTCTTCATAGCTCTCCACCTGGTTCCCTCTTTTAAACTCTTTTGTGGAGGAGAGGGCACTGAGGGTTGTGTACTTTGAACTAGTAGGTCCTGGAAAGGGTCAACAGAACTTGCTTTGTCAGTTCACCTTTTATGCCTGTATGTCTTCTGGCATTTGTACTTCAGTTAGATCTATAATAGGTTTTTCTTAAGGAGAAGTTTCCAAGATAGTGATTTTGCAGTACTACCCTTTGCCAGAATAATTTTTAATGTCCAAAGGAGGCATTCCCAAATGTCTTCATATTGGCTCTACTGGGAGAATGTTGCTCAAACCTAAGTGGGAATTGACTTTCTTTGATGCACAGCTTTTGTAATTGACTTGCTGTTTTTACTACCCACACTAAATGCATCATGCTTTTGTTGACCTGATGGCTAACTTAATCCTCTTGAAAGTTAGGTGTTACAACTTGTTATACATGTCTAATTAGTTCAAGATGAAAATGTACACTGTATTTGTGCTGTGCAATTAAATTCTTGTATGTTCTTGTTGCTATTAATAAGCCTGTCACTTAGGCAATCGCTCAGTGCTTCAAAACCTGTAAAAGAAACTCATTTATTAGTATTTCCAATGAAAGTAAAACACAGCAAAAATGAACCACTTACTTAGGTTTAGATTATTTTGGTGTGGCATCTTTTACCAGTGTAGCCATTCACGTAAAAACTACTTTCAGATACTTCTTAACTACATTACTCTTTTTACACCTCTTCATTTCTTCAGTTACAACTGTAGGAAGTATGAGAAATGGAGGTGTCTTTCAGATGAGTTGGAAGATAATATGGGACAGCAGAAATCAATCTGAAATCCACATGATTGTGAAGTGGAAGTAGAGCATATCTGCATAGGGTTTAATCTGTTAGCAGCTGGTTTTCTCTTATGATATTTTGGAATATTGGATATTGTAGCAACCTCAGCTACAGCTTTTTGGTTTTCTGTTTCTCCTGTGTGACCACAACCATGTGTTGCACACAAGTTTACCTCCTAGTCCTTCTGGACTTTGTTAAAGCTTAAGTTGTTTCACACAATACAAGGAACACTTGCATATAAGAATTAAATCAATTTAATGAGTTCAAGGGGGGAAAAAACTGTTTTGAGTTCTGAAAAAGTTCTTAAAACTTAATTTCTATTTCTAATTGTCTTTATTTCATAGAACTGCTTCTCAAGTTTGTTTAATGAAATTCTCGCCAGATGGGGAGTTTTTTGCTACTGCTGGAAAGGTAAGCATTTTTTTTCTAATTTGTTTTGTGCTAATTCAGATAAGCTATTAAAGCAAACAAACAAAACCAAACCACACATTTTTTTTTTTTTTTAAAAAAGCTTTTTAATGAAAAATTTCTTTTTTGTATTTTTTTGCACAGTATTTCCAGTAATCCCTCTATATATCTTTACATTTTGGTAAATGAGAATTTGGGAGAAAGGTAGTTCGGGGCGGGACACCCAACAAATATTCAGTGCTTACTATTTTAAAATACCCATTTTTAATCAGTACCAAATTATAAAACATCAGGAAGAGAAGAGTTTCGGGGAATGGGGGAGATCTGTGGATGAGCTCACCGCTGGATATCTTTCTAGTGAGGAAATATATTCAGTATTTCACTATTACCATGACACCATTAATCAAAAATAGCTCTTTAACATCTTTTTGTGTAAATGTGTCTGTATGCCTATTTGTGTACGTGGAAGAGAATTCACATTCCCCTCCACAGGTATATTCGCACATAGTTAATGTCAGTGTTTGTGGCCAGTCTTACAGATTAGTTCTGCGTGCTCAGCATTGAGTGGTTTATCAGCAAAAGCAATAAAACCCCTTGGCAAAATAAGCAAAAAAGTTAAAGCAAAATGTCACCGCTATATCTTTTCACTTCCTGAAACACTAACTAATCTTTTATTTATATTACAAAACTTGTTGTTCAGGTTTTGTAAGAGAATAATATCCTAACAAGTCAAAGCAGAAAAAAATCGAGATAATGTAGGGGATCCAGTGAAAAAGTGTAACAAATCCATATGAGAATTTATATTACTTGTTAAGGGATATGAAATGAGCAGTTGTTTTCTACACATAATATTGTTGTCTTATTTGAGGGGAGAGTCACACTGACATTCGTCAAAAAGTTCCAGTAAGAATGTCCAGACCCATCTTGTGACAATTTATGGGATTATCAAAGTAGATTGGGGGGTGGGGGGGAATGTTTTCAGATTACTATTTTTAAAAAAGAAACAGAAAACTTAACAGTGTAAGCAGTTTTAACACAGATTAACAGATGCAGGTAGGCATCAAGTTGGTGCTGCCAACTAAAGAACTTAGCAGAGACTGCAGAACTATTAAAAAGGAAACAAAATGCTAGTATGTAAGGTTAATTGGGACAATGCAGTTGCTGAGATTAGTGAAAACCTAGTTTAAGTGTCACAGCATCCAGAGCAGTATTAACCTGACAGAACAAGTTTCAGACTTAAGAATGAAAGATAGTTGTGCAGTTTGGTCTAGTCTGTCTCGGAAGCATGAATGAAAAATTAGTTATGTATGCATAAAGATTGGTTAGAACAGTGTTTGATTTAGTAGTAGTATGTGGAACTTCGCTGTCGCTGTTTGGATCATAATGTCCCTTAATATGTGCTTGAAGCTCTAAGATTCAAGGATGGTTCAGTCTGCAGGTAAGTCTTGCTTTTAAAAGGTAGTTGTCATGCATATTTTCGTGATTCGGTTGTATGCATCAAGAACAGATGAGTAACATACATTTTGCTTAGTTGTAGATGTTTGGTTTTTCCTCTAAAGCTTGCCATTTCAGATCATTATGCTTGCTTAGAAGACTAACTTTTAAGGCATTTGCTATCTTTAAGGAAGAGACAAAGATGTAACAAATCTGTAAAATAGTCTAGATTTCTTTTTCTAGGTAAACTGTATTCCACTTGACTGGTTTCCAACATGTGAAGTGAAATACTAGACTTTCTTGATGATAAACTATACTCTGTATAATAACAAAGCAACAAGTTCTCATGCTCCATTCCTGTTTTGCATATTTTGGGGTGTCATATTGCTTGCTATATGTTCTGTGATGTCTTTAGCCATTTACTGGCTGAAAGGAGAGTTATTCCAGTCATGTTTAATATAACTATTACTTATAAAATTGTTTGAGTACATGTTTTATCAAAAAAAAAAAAGTGTTTTGTCATTGTTGGCAATATATACTGTATGTATTTCACTATTTGGTTTTTTTTGATGGGTAGGAGTTAATATTTATTTTAAAAGTCAAATTTTAATGGATTCTAATGTTACAATATGATTGAATTGTGGAAAAATAAATTAATCTGCAAATAGCTTCTCTATGAGTAATAACCTTGCAGAGTTTTTGACAGGAATGTCTGGTTGTGTTATCTTACATTACAAACTCATGCAAAGCACAATTACTAAATAAGTAGGAATAAGTAGGAAAATTAATAACTGATTTTTTTACCATAAATGACTAAGTTAATTACCTGCCTGCAGAATCTTTAAAATGCACCTTTGTTTCTGTGTCTTCTTTCTTTGTTTAATTTTTTATGAGAAGATCAGACTGGTCAGCAAAACAACCTCCCCCTACCCCCAATGCTTAACATAGGTTCATGTTAAGCATACCCAGGCTAATACAATATTTCAGTACCGTTCATATTTAATAGTTGACCAACAACTTGCGAATCTAGATCCAGATTAATTTATCTGGTCCTTAAAGGCATAAGAACAAGGACACTAGGAACAGGATTTTTTCAATTTATGTATGTGAGTATTTAAGAAAAGCAGGCTGAGCAGTACTGAGCTTGATTTTTGAGATGTCATCTTTGACCCTTGTTTGTATTCCTAGCATTTAAATTTGTGTGTGTAGGTTTTGGGGGTTTTCTGTCTAAGTACAGTAAGTTGTATTAACATTTGAATACCAGCTCAAGCCAGTACAGCTTGCATTTTTGTGGTTAAAAACTGGCAGCTAATCAGAAGGAGCAAAATTAAATCCAAGTTAGTAATGGCAAGAGAGATTAAAAGGAAGCTCTGCTACTGTGTTTTCTTTATGATCAGGTTTTGAAGTTCTATTTACTGAACTGACTGTCATCTTCTTACTTAAGAGAAGTATTTTACTTAAAAGAAAAATGAAAACGCAGACATACCCAGAAGTACTTGAAGTGCATCATATTCTTATACAAGATAGTCTTATTTACTGTCTTTTTTCTTTCCCCAGGATGATTGTCTTGTGAAAGTATGGTACAATACAGACAGTTGGCGATCAGCCATAACACCACCTGGCGCAAGTCCAGAAAAACAAGCAAAAGAAGTTGATTTTTCATTTGTTTATTTGGCTCATCCTCGATCAGTAAACACATTTTCATGGAGGAAGACCAGTAAATTCATGCCACGGTCAGTAGTTGCAAACCTCTAATAACCTGAGGTTTGTAAATTGCCCAAAAAAACCCAAACTGTACAGTCTTCCCAGCTGTACAGTCAACAGTCACACAAGTTGTACAGTTTACTTCAGTTAATAATTGAGTTTGCACACCTTGTATATTGTTTGTGTGTGTTCGTGTAATTCCCTCACACTGAAGTTCTTGAGAGGATGGTAAGCATCCTCTTACCTGGGAAGGAACTGGAAAGATAGAAAGGGAGTCCCACAGACTGGCTTAGAGATTGGACTAAATATAAAATCAGCTCTTGCAAAATCATCTCTCTTTGCATCTTTTTGATTGCATTGTCTTAAATGACCATTCATGCATTTGATTCCAGCTTGTTCCTCTCTTTCTGTCCTAATGGAATCAGAGCAATTCAAATGTCCTGTCACTTTATGTCATCTTTCTCAAACATTCAAATATTTCCGTGTCTTTTAATTTATTTCTCTACCTACAAAACTAGACCTCTGTCAGGAACAGTATCTGGAAATTGAATTAAAGTGATCATTTGGAATTGGTATTTTGGGTTTGACTTTTTGCGTGTGTGCATTCTGACAATTCCTAAATGACCTGTCCCTAGTTTTCACCAGTAATTGCAATCTCAGACTGCAATAACATTAAAAAATAGCGTTAGCAATTTTATGCCCTGCAACCTTCTTTTTGCCATATTATTCCAAATAGTAGCAATTTGAATTCTGCATACCTTTGTGTGTTTGAGCAAGTTTATGCTGTCTTTTATACCAACCTTTAAGTAGAAGACTCTTCATAAAGCCATTACTGTAGTCCTTAAATCAGTTTTGAAAATCCACCTACTCCATGATGCCTAAGGGAGTTTGCTGCTGGACAGTCAAGTCAGATGATCCATATAGTTCTTGAGTCTTAGCTAAAACTAAATTGTGAACTTACATGAACTGGAAACGTGATGATCTGCATAGTGTTTTCCAGTGCCTAGTTTAGGTTAATTGGATTTTTTGGATATATATGTAATACAAATTGCATTTGGAAAAATAGTAATTAAGAAAAGTTTGTAGTTTTAAATTGGCTGTTGTATTCCTGGTATTACCTTGGTTTCTCTGTTTTGGATATATAATTTTATAAGTGGTATGTAGCAGTAAGATCTGGGGAATTGAGAACAGGTATGCAGAATATGATTAGCTTTTCATGTGAAGGACTTTAAAAAGAAAAACATAAATTTTGCTATTCCAGCTATGACTAATTCTGTAAATTGAAATCCATGATTTGGTGTTGCACAGTTGTGTAATGAAGTTTGAGGTAATTTATATTCAGATACTTGAATAGATTTGAAAGCCTTTCACACATCATTTGTTTTCCTAGGAAAGTATTGTTGAGTTTTTCTTTCCTTAGTATCTTTAAATTGGTGCAATTCCGAAAACTGATAATGGAAAACTGTTTGGTACTGTTGCTTTATTTTGATGCTATGTGATAGTAAGCAGCTTCTTCACACCTTAAATTTTCTTTCATTAGTGGTGCTGTCTGCAATGTACTCCTGACTTGCTGTAAGGATAATGTTTGTCGTCTCTGGGCAGAGACTTTGTTACCCAATGACAGTCTGTTGTATGGTGGAGGATACAACAATTGGAGTGAAGCAGTGAACTTCTCAAATAACTTCAAGAGAAATACTTCAAGTAAGGAAAAAGTCCAAAATGCTTTAGAGGTAAGAGGTGAAATTGAACAGTGAGAATAAACGCATGTACACACATGTAATTTTAGACAGGATTGTAATTAGTAACTCAAACATGTATCATAAGCTGACATCCTTTATACCATAGATATGCATAAAATATTATAAAAGAGTGAATTTACTTTAAATCTCCCTTAGGAAGGCTAAGCTGACAGCCGTCCTACTGAGCTTTCACATTAGAAGACACACTGTCGTTATGTCACTACTGCCTATTTTGCTCTGGTGACTGAAACAAAGTGCTTCACAGTATCTAGTTCAAAGGGCTAGGAACAGTATGGAGCACATACTGTATATAGGTTATGTGAAACCCGCTAATGATGCTGCCTTTAAAATGCATGGTAGGGGGCTCACTTGTTAGCTCTGAAGCTGTGGGATGTTCCCTGGCTTGTGCAACTGGAAAAACAGTGATAATACGGAGGGAAGAAAGACAGCCTTTGTTACCTTTCTGCTGTAGTCCTCAAGTAGAGCAGACTGCTCGTAAGCAGTATCTCTAAGGCAAATGATCCTTACTGGATAGTGTTTTCTAAACAGTGGGAAGCAGGGGGAAGGTGAAGCATTAGTGGCTCCTACAAAGCTGTGTAGAGAGTATGTGGGTATTGTGCTCTTATCTTAATGGAGTGATGTATTTAGCATGATCATGGTGCTTTCTTAGCACATGTGGCATAGATGAAAAATATGACAGGCTGAAAGGCACAACACAGCAAAGAAAAAAAATTCAAAGTGGGGAGGGGAAGGGAAGTTGGAGACAGTTCGGTGTTCCTGTTGAAAATAAGAGGCTATATTAGAGATCAGAAATAACAATTACATAAAAATTGGGGGAAAACTATTTTACATGAGCAGGCTGTGGTAAGATGCAAAGGATAGCAATTGAAAAGGAATGTCAAGATTGTAATACCACTCTTAATACAAATTGTGTACCTTTTTGTACCTTTTGGTGCCTATATAGAGATCTACAGAACAATGGCCTTGAACTGTGCAGTATTTGAGACTTTTTAATACTGGCACAGTCAATCTTAAAAATTGAATATTATTTTTTCCCTTGGAAACATCTATTTGCATAAAGGGGGAAGGCCTTAAAACTCATTGGGCCCTTATGACGGGAGTGGAAGTACTGATCCAATCAGATCCAAAGTACTGATCCAGTTTTTCAGTCTCTGAAATGAGATCGTTTGGATTTGCTGCTTTTTTTGTTCATAATCTTGAATAAGCATGGTATACCCTTATGAAACACAATAGTATTTTCTGTTTAAGTATAAAAACTGTATGAACATTGTCTGCATACTGAAATATGAAGCACTTACTATGTCCAGGTACTGTATGGGCCTTCATAAATGAATCTGAAGGCATTGGTATCTCTCTACTGCAGACACAACCTGAACAGTGTAATTTTTGCGAGAAACTCCACTGGTGCTTTAAAGTAGCTATTAGGCTGAAAAATTTTATTCGCTAGTATCTAGAAAACCACTTACAGAAGAAATCTGCTTTTTCTTTTTGAAAGGAATTAAAAATGACACCTTGTTCTTCATGCAGTTAAACCTGAGGCACTTCCGACGAGGAAGGAGGAGGTCGGGTGCTGTTGTAGCACATACTGGATATGCTCCACATCAGCAAGACCCCCACGAAGTTCACAGGAACATCCCTCCTCATGCAAATGCACTTTGTCACTTCCATATTGCTGCCAGCATCAATCCAGCCACAGGTGAGAAGTGTAAATCCTTGCTACAGGGTGAGCTACAATTTCTGTTAGGTCTGCGTTGTCTGTGTAAGCTTAACTGGCTCAGATGTATTTGTACAGTATTTACATGATCATGCAAAATTACTAGCGTGTTGGTTTCATTTAATGCATGGAAGAACCTTCTTCTACAGTAATGAAATGATTTGAATAAATTTCCTCTACAGCAATCCTGTCTTTCATTTTTGGTCATCTTTTAACTGAGATTCACAGTGGTCTGAGATGCAGAAGGCTAAGTATTTGTAACTGGAGTTACAAATTTACTGGGAATTGTGTATGATATTGGGAGCACACTGATAAATCAAAAATTTCCAAGCTTCTTAAAATGAGTACCTGACACTAAGTGTCTGAAGTAACCACACATCCCTGTACTTCTGTTCTGTCTCTGAACCAAGCAAAACACGCCTTCGTCTTGTGTTCCATGAACTTTAATATTCTCTTGCACTTAAGCAATATGTTGATAGGCATTAAGGAAAATCCCCTATAGTCGCTAATATTTCTGTCTTCATAATTGTGTATGCTGAAAATGAAGTGCATGTCTGCTCATTGAAAAACTGAATAGAAATGCAATATTGAATGGCCTTTCATTAAGGTTTTATTGCTGTGGTGTGATTTCCTGTGTCTAGACTTAATGAGCAAACATACTATGTAATCCTTTTCTTAAACTAGTTAAGCTCTGTCTTATAGTATTTTTAAATTGGTTTTTTCTTCCTACTGACCCTTGTTTGAAAGGCCAATTTTGACATAAAGGCATTCATGATTAGTTCATATTTGTACCTGTACAGTCTTTGGTATGATTATAAAGAACTGTTGGTTTCCATTACCATTACTAAGCAAGCCGTAAACACCTTCTCCTGTAAGATTAAAGTTAGTCTTCACCTTTTTTAGTATTGGTTCATGTTTCTTTTAACAGATATGACTAGAATCACATCCAGCCTACCAAAAGGAAACTGCTTGTAGTTTTGTGCTGTACCATCAATGCTATCCTATTTCTACAGGAAATGTCCTAGTCATTACATATGTTACTACACAATGTCCTAAAGAAAAATTTCTCCAAAGCTTCTTGGAGATTTGTAGTTCTGCCCTCTGCATTTCTGCATCTTCAAATTGTACAAGGAGCTAGCTAACCTTTTCATGTGGCTCGCACATAATCTTTCACTATCTTTTTTTATATCTACTCTTAATGCACTTCTTTTCTTGTTTGTTTATACATAATAGCTAAGTGAACTTTAATTTTGCTTTTAATAGCCTTTGCAATATAAATGTGTCCAACAGCAAACTCACAGAATGGGAATAAAAATAATTTTGGAAAAGAATGGTAAAAGATTTTCCTAGGTGTCTAACACTTGTCCTTGGCCTTTTTTATCTTGTATTCCTTTTATGTTATCTGTATTAATATTATCTATCTTGATACTGTCTTTTGGATCACTTAGTCTTTAACTCAGTTGATTGGAGGATAAYGGGTTGTTCTTTAATGCAGAACCTCTGTTTGAAGTGACTTTCACATCTTAAATCTTAATTTGAAGAAATATCTGTTCTCCCTCACAGTCAAGTCCTTAAGTACCTCAGTCTAACCAGATTCTCTACATAGTCCTTTTAGTTTGCCCTTTTGAAATTAAATTTTATCTGAAAACCTAATTGTATTTTCTTTCATTTAATTTAAACCAAATTGGTTTATGATCTCTCACTTGAGAATTTGCCCTTATTACAACATTCAGAGTACTTGATAAAAACTAAGGCCAAAGCAGCTTTAACTCTCATTCACTTTGCTTTTTGGAGAATTATGCTGTCATATAAAAGAATAAATGTCTTTTTAATTTTTATTGTATTTGTGTTCTGTTGTTAATTTTGAAACTCATTTTCTTGTAGCAACAAAATCGTTGAGACCTTCTTTTGTACTGGAGCGTTATTTAAACTGGTATTCAGCCTGGGTGGAGTTCAGTGAAACGAATAAGCAGTGGTTGTTAGGACAAAATTATCTCTAGGCAAATCCAGAAAAAGTTATTGAATCCAAAGACTTTAGAAGTTTTCTGGAAAGAGTGAATGTGATTTATGAAGCAAATAGAAATTCACTATGGATTTTGTCCAGAGCTGAGCATCAGTTATAAGTTGGTAGTTTTGAGGTAGGAGAATGGGAATAAAAGTGATTTCTTTAGTGATCTTTTGATATATACTCGAAGTATGTAATTTATAATCTAATTGGAAAAGTCGTCTCTCCAGTTCACCTTCTTATTCACGTTTACTGTAGTTTCGTCTTCCAAAGAGAGGTCAACAGAATTCTTCCTTCCAAGTTCTGTTTTTGCCAAATGTATTACAATTTTTTTGAGACTGACATTAATTGGCCTTTTTAGGAAGACAGACTGTATTTCTTAAATACTCTGTGCTCTTCTTGTCCCCTTCCCCTGCTGCATCCTCTTCCCACAACAAAATTGTTCGTAGTCATGATGGTCCTTTCTTCTATCTGTGTGCTCTCAGTTATCATTTTCTTAGGCTAGACTGGAGGGTAAGTAATTCAAAGCCATCACTGGCTTTGAAAAAAAACCCAGAATTGGAGTAAAAAGTATTTTGTCTCTCAGGGCATGGAATTTAAGTAAAGTAATAAATAGGGAGCAGAAGGAAATGACAATATATATGGAGACTTATAGGTGGGAATTAAATGCAGGTTGAGCTTTTAGCCTGTTGCTGTATGGCCCATTTGAGGAAATTACAGTAAATCACCTAGCTGCTTTTTAGCCACACTTAATTTAGATGATGTTACTCTGCAGCATTCTGATACTTGCTTCTGTCACTCACTTTGTGATTACTGCTTTATTTTTCACAGCCACCAGGGACACCAGGTAGCATCATAGGGCAATGTAAAATAATAACGGAATCTATAGGAATCAGAAATCCTGGCTTTATGTGATGGTGTTACAGAGTCACTGTACTAGTTTTTGCTAGTGTAAGCCCTCTCATATGTGGTCCTTGATTACAGTGTATACCTACTGCAGCCTCCATTGTGGACTAAATGTTGGGAAATTATGCTTAAATTATTAGGTTCGTACTGAGCTGTAGTAGCAAAAGACAAGGTAAATTAACCTGTGTGGACAGTGTTACATCATGAAGATGTAACAGCACAGGGCCATACTGCAATCTTAATGTAAGCATACCAAAGAGCCTCCCTGTGGAACATCTTTTGTGGTAGCAGTCAAGCAATTTAATACTGAAAGTAGATGATGTTGGTGAGATGAATGACAAGTAGTAATACACTTAGTGTACTTTTTTTTCGTGGTAGGGTTTCTGCTTAAAAAGAATTTCTCTAAAATTATTTTTTGACCAAACTGCTTCATTTTCAAAAATGTCAACATCTTTTTCTGGTAGATATCCCTCTACTCCCTTCTATCACATCTCTGAGTCTTGGTGAAAATGAAGAAAAAAGTGGACCTTTTGTTGTGCACTGGCTGAACAATAAAGAACTTCATTTTACCTTATCCATGGAAGTATTTTTGCAACAACTTAAAAAAAGTTTTGAACATCATTCTCCTGAGACTAACACTGAGGAATCTAATCAAATGGATGGCAGATCAGAAGAAGGTAGAAGTCTTATCATAGACAAATGGCTTTCATTTTACAAAGTAATTTGTAATGTTCTTTCATGTGAAGTAAGAGGTGGGCAAATTGACATGTAAGGATACAGACATATTACAGTAGCATTTTTATGCATTTCCTTCCCTTATGCTGGAAGTACCTAAGTGACTTTTAAAAATCTGTGTCTAGAAATTCTGAATTTGTTTATGGTTGTTCCAGAGATTTTGAGTTATTTGTACTGAAAACTGTATTACTTAGGCTGACCTGGAGGCCTTTGCATGAAAGTGTGCTATTTTAACATGTTTAGGGAAGCAGGTGCAACCTTAGAATTAACTTCATTTTTTTAAATATTAATGTAAACCTAATTTGAATAGCTTTATTCTATAACATAATATAGTCAATTAATTTAAATATATACAGTTGGGAGGTGACTGCTTTTGTTCTGCCTATGCATGCAAAAATTTACATAAAATGGGGAAAAATAAAGTATTTCAAATTGAGGTTTGTTAGTCATTGACTGAGGTCCACTAGAGGATTTCTGGTTAAAATTTTCATTATTCTAAATTTGTGCTTATATGAGTGGTTTATAGAAGGCCTGAAAGGTGCTCCAATGCCTGAATAACACTGCTTGCTATACTTCTGGTTTTGAATATAATATATATGTGTGTGTTCTAGAAGTTGATGAAAATGGAGATGAACAAAAAGGAAGCCAAGAAAAGAAGGAACTGGGTGATGAGAAAACTACTCCAAATTCAAGCCTTGTTCCTTTATCTTCTGCTATTATTGATCATGAAATTGAAGTACTACTTTCTGAATGGAGTAAAAATGCTGACATGCTATTCAGTATACATCCTATGGATGGTTCACTGCTGGTATGGCATGTGGACTGGCTAGATGAATACCAGCCTGGCATGTTTCGCCAGGTGCAGGTACTTCATTTTTTCTGGATTATGCATTGTTATTCAGTGAGAAGTATGATGAGAAAATAACTTTATTACTTATTCTTTCTCCCTTTCTTAAAATTCCAGGTGTCATTTGTCTCAAGAATTCCTGTTGCATTTCCGACGGGTGATGCAAACTCTCTTTGCAGGAGTATAGTGATGTATGCTTGTACCAAAAATGTTGACTTAGCTATTCAACAAGGCAAACAAAAGCCTCCTGGCCTTACACGATCTTCATCTATGCTTATCTCTTCTGGACACAGTAAATCAACCAACAGTTTAAAACTAAGTATCTTCACGCCCAATGTTATGATGATTTCCAAACATGCAGATGGGTCATTGAACCAGTGGCTAGTGAGTTTTGCTGAGGAATCTGCTTTTTCAACTGTACTCAGTATTTCACATAAATCCCGATATTGTGGTCACCGTTTTCATCTTAATGACTTAGCTTGCCACTCAGTATTACCACTGCTGCTTACAACCTCACATCACAATGCTCTAATTTCACCAGATGTTGAGAATGCAAAACAGGCAGATGATTGTTTAAAGTCTCAGGAGTTGCCAGTAAGACTTCAGAGTAGAGGCAATGCAGATGTGACATCCCAGGATCCCAATGMGGTTTACAGTGAACTTATTCTTTGGAGAGTTGACCCCGTTGGGCCTTTGTCATTTTCTGGTGGAGTTTCTGAACTTGCTCGGATCAATTCTCTCCATGTGTCAGCTTTTTCTAATGTTGCATGGCTGCCCACACTTATACCCAGCTATTGCCTTGGTGAGTTTTGTTTCCTGATTTGTGAAGTGTTCTAGAATAAAAGTAATATAACCTAATAATGCTATTAAATAGATAATGTAGATATACTTGAACACATTGGAAAAAATGTTAAATATGGGTCCTTTATTTTGCAAATTTCCAAGCTGGTGATACTTGGAAATGGTTTATTTCTGTGTGAAGAATTGATGTGTTCTTCTGCCTTCTTTTATGTATTTGATATTTTAGGAGCTTATGCAGTAAAGTTCTTAGATGCTAGTGCATACTTCAGAGCGTGTTGAACACTTAAGAGCAGAGGTAGATTTTGCTCTGGTTTGCAAATGGGATTCTCATTTCCTTTTATATACCTTGATTTGGTTGCTGAGTGCAGCATTCAGCTTTGTAGTTTTTGCTTGTGAACAGAAATTAACGAGAGAATTTTTCTTATGCTATATTGTTTTCTTTCATAACTTCAAAATTACCTCTTGCCAAAAAAAGGGAGCAAGTTGGTGTTTGAATATTTGAGCACTTTGTGCATTCATATTTTTCAGGTGCGTACTGTAATTCTCCAAGTGCCTGCTTTGTGGCTAGTGACGGACAGCATTTGAGATTATATCAAGCTGTAATAGACGCTAAGAAACTTCTGTGTGAGCTCTCCAATCCAGAAATTTCTGTAAGTGAAAAGCTGTCTCAAGTTTTTGGAGGTTGGAACTTCATTCAGTAGCACTAGTTTCAGACTTTTGGTAACTGACTAAGCTGGTTGCTGAGGATTTCACGTTGTAGCCATACTGCATTCCATTTAATCTCAAACTCTGCATATTGAGGCAGGTCAATGTTTGGTTGGGAAGTACCTCTGAAACACTTGCACTACAAGGAGTAATAACAGAGCAACAAACTGTGTGTGTGTGCGTTGTCCATCCTAAGGAAAAGTTGAGGCAACAGTGCAGCTTGGGGAAAGGACAATACCCTACTGAATGCGAGGCTTTCCAGATGAGAGATGCAAGTTCTTGTGACCTTTCAGCCATTGAAAACAATGTGTCTTTTGATAAAACTGGAAATGTTACCTGTGTTCTTGGTGGATTGCAACCAGTGTATATTTAATGCTTTAGTTAACATTTGCTTAGTGATGTTGCACCTACCTAACAGGCTGTGCCACAGAAATGCACAAAACTGAGTTAACAAGACCATCCCCCTGACTCTTTTTAAACAGAAATATGTTGGTGAAGTTTTTAACATCATAAGTCAGCAATCTACGGCTCGCCCAGGATGTATCATTGAACTGGATGCTATCACAGAGCTTGTAAGACCTTTTTCTGTGCTCATTTTATACCATAATTAGCTTGTTTGAAAAATGTTAATAATAAGGCTAGCTCTCCATCAGGTAAAGATGAGGTATTTCAAGATGGATTCTGACATATACTTGCTTTTGGTTTCATAGTATGAAAAAAAATGTGAGTAATGAAGGTGCATTTTCTTGAGAAGTCTTTCATTGATGTGTATAACTTAACAATCAAGTTAAAAGCTCCCATGTTAGAGAGCAATCTTAAACAGTACGCTCCATGATGTTCAGTTCTTATGTGTGTTTTTACTTTATTAGCATGGCAGGAAAACCCAGTTATTCCATGTTTTTCAAGAAGACTTCATTTTAAATAACCAGGAGAAGGAAATACCTGAAAAGAAGAACAATTTATCAGACTCTGGTAAAGAATTCTTTTTCATAGAACATTGAAGACAAAGTATTATATTTTTCATTCCACAGAGGAAAAAGAACTTGTTATATAGCTTTTAGCATTTTAAGGTCAAATACCTTACTCTATTTGAGATCTTTATATACCAAAGAAGAAAATCTAGTCTAATGAAACTTATGGGTGTTTCACTTCCTTTAAGAGTAGTGTGCAAGCAAATTTAGATAAAGTACCTTAAATCGTGACATACCCATCATGTACTGTATTAAGCATTCCATTGCCGATACCTTTCTTACATGAGGGGGAAGGGTTTTTCAATGTAGAGCCTGTAGCTGTAGGGTATGACATAGACAAAGCTTACTTGCATCCTTTCATGATGGATGTTCATGCTTTACATCAGTTAAATACGGCTCCTCAGGCCTTGCGTTGTGTAATAAATGACAGGCCAAAAAAATCCCCCAAAACTCAACTGTAAAATACAATACTATGAGTAGTGTGTGGATTTGTAGGTCTTAGGGCAGATCTGAATTGCTCTGGAATAAATGATCAGTTTTCCTTGGTGGAGTCGGTCAGTGGTTGTGTTATATAGGCATCTCAATTTTGTTTTGTTCTGTTCCAATGAAATAATGTGGAAAAAAAAAAGGGTCAGAATAAAGTTTGTGATACGAAGTCATCTGCAGTAGTAAAGGGAATGCTGAATAAAAGGAAGCAAAGTTGTGGAACAGTGTCAAAATGTTGCATAATAACTTGGTACGCAAAATTTATTTTTGTTAGAAGAAAAGGGAGACACCTAGGGAAATATTACCTGAACTGTATATACATAATCATCAATTCTGAATTAGCTGTTTCTAGTCGAGAAAGAGATTTGGAGTAATGGAGATAATCTATGAAAATGTCAACCCGACTCTCAGTAGAGGTCAAAAAATGCAAATGGGATGTTGAAAATCAGGAACAAAATAGAGAACAAAAAGAAGTGTTACTCTACAGCATAAATCTGTTGTACATTTGCATCTTGAGTATGATATACAGAATGGACTTTAAAAGAAATATGGAAGCTATTTGATCTTAGAAAAGGGCAACTGTATACATCTGTACGTGTTCTGAAAGTCTGTATGGATTGCTGCCATGTAAGGAATTGGGCTAAATGGACCCTTTGGAAAACTGTAGATTAGAAGCATATCATCCTAATTTGAAAGTATTTTCTAGTACTTTAAAGCTCTTTAGTTTTAANCCCCCCCCCCCCCCCATTTCCTCTTTAATAAAGCATGTAAGTATTTAGCTCATGTTGTTTTTAAAAAAAAGAACAAATTCACTTGCCTTTTTCTACAGTACCATAAGCGACCCAATGTCAAACCCGCAGGGCAAATACAGCTTATTCTTGATTGTGTTTTATGTAGATGCACACCTGAAGAAGGGTCGGAGGAATCATGGAGGAAAGATGGTCACTAAACTAACTATTCTTTCTTGGTCCTAATGGGTTTACTTTGGTGCCAAGGAAGGAGAATGGCTGGGTGCACCCTCCAGAAGTGGGCTCCTACTGATATTACAACTCATGTTGTCTTTTCTTGGGGTGAAACTATAGCAAATAATTTCTTAGGAAGAAGCCTTGTACCTCTTGTGCATTCCAGACAATATAGTCGGTCTGGCTGGGTTGTGATGGATGAGCCTATCCATTAGACCAGGCTATGACTCTCCCAACTGTTGACATGGCATTTCTTCTCTACATGTAACTTGTATACTTTTTATATATTGAAGGCCAAACCTCTGTTTAGCTCACTGTCTTAACTGTTACAGTTGCCAGTAACAGATAGCTAAGAAACTGTAAGAGGCAAGCATGTAAAGACAAAGGTGTAGAGCTTAAGCATACATTCTGGGATTTAACTTTAAACACAGCAAATTCAGGCAAATATTTTGTCCTCTCTAAAAGAAAACATTGACAGTTCTTCATGTGTGTACCTATAATTGTAATGGTTATTGCTTGTGATAAAATACTGAGAAAACTAATATAACAGAGTTGGATGTAGTCAGACCACTACATTTCAGTATTAGTTAATGATAGCTTAATACGATTATTTGCTAGCCAGCAAAATTTAGTTCTGCTTTCAGGTGAATAACCCCTAAGATCTTCCTGTTCTGAATTTCATCAGGAAACCAGCAGAATGGATTCTCTGAAAAATTCTACTTAATAGTAATAGAGTATACTCAAAACCATTCATTACTACATATGTGGCATTTACATTTGAAGTCAATTCCTGTCTCAATAGGTAAGCCCTCTTTCTTGTTTTCTGTTTAAAAAACAAAAGCCACTATCTCGTGAATATATCTGCTATTCAGCGTATTCTAAATTGTATTTCAGCTTTTTGAAAAGAACCTGCAATTCTTCTATTACAAGCTTTCATCACAACCCATTCTTTCTTGATTACTTCTTAACCTTCAGAATGCTGAAACTTTTGAGTTCAGCCTGAGCCCAAAGTTTGGTATTTTTTGTGTGTTCTAAGGGCAAACATATTTATCTGGTTTTAATACCAGCCTACCAGTTCAAATGTTTTGCTTCTCAGAAGTTTTTGTTCTGCAATTTTTGAGTTTACACATAAGTTCTATATTGGACTGTAGTCTGAAGCACCTAAACATCAGAGATACAATTACAATTATCAACAATTTTGAAGTTCTGAAATCTGCTGGTTCTCTTTCAGACTACCAAACTACCACAAAAACTACAAAATTTTTTAAGTAAGCTAAGATATACTTCAGTAGTTTTCTGATCCTCTAGTTTTAAAGATTTTAAGAAAACATAAATCTGGCATTCACTACATACAAGAGGAATCTGTTATAATGCATGCTTCTGTCATTTAAACCAAATTGGTTTTGTCTTACTGTTGCTTTCAAAGGCAGAATTTCTTCAGTTATTTTAAGTATTACTGCAATTAGTTTATAAGTTGGTGAGAAGACTAAAGATCCAAATTTTCTGACCTACATATATTATGAGGACATTACTGATAAACCTATTGGCAATCTTCATGTTCCAAATCCATCAAATTCATAATTCAACTGTTAAGTTTTATTTAAAAAAAAAAGTAATGAAGCATTCATATCACATAATCTCTGAGATCCTACATTTTAAGCAAATATTAACAGAACTTTTCTGAAAAATACCTTTCCCCAATTTGTAAGGGAAGACATGGAGGTCTTCATTTAATTTTCTGTAGCTGCAGGTATTTTGTGCTTCATGAAGCGTTAGTTTCCGTGGATAACCACATACATACTTCTTTCGTCTGCAGTTTTGATGTTTCTGGTTACAGTTTGATTATTTTAAGTCTGAAGAGTTTAAAGCTATAACTTCTCAGCAGTTCTAGAATTTCAGAAGTATTTAATCTGAGGTGTGCTAGCATTTCTCTTTAAATCTGAATGTGGGAGTGCATTTCATTAAAATTGAAGTAAAATTTTAAGTCATGTTTTATCTGTCTTTTTGGAACTTTTAAGGTGAGTAAAATTACTTCTTAGGTTAAAAGAAATCATTGATTTTTTTAAATTAACGATGCAAACTTTTCTAGATGAAAAGATAGATGCAAATACACCTGAAGCAGCAACACAAATGGAGGAATTGTATTCTTCACCAGATCCAGAGAAGATCCAATCACCTTTCACTCAAAAGTATCAGGCCTGTAGAGCAAACCTTCAGAGCACCAGCTGGCTTACTCTGTCTTCCGAAATGGTGTATAGTCAAGAGTTGAGTTTGCCAGAAGGAGTAGAGATAATAAGTGTAAAGCCATCAGCAGGTTTGTTTTTGTTTGGTTTTTTTTGTTTGTTTTTTTTTTTTTTTTAAAGAATAAAATAAGGAATCCTTGCCTTTCTGATTTTGGTCTTTAAATAGGAACAAAGTGATAGTAAGTTTGGTATTTGTTGTTAAAATTAAAATGCCTGTAGGTGGATCCAAAAGGTTCGCTAAAACTTGCTCCCCTGACTTTATATCTCGATCCTGGAACTAACAGTAAAATAAAGCTTTTATTTAAGGTATAATATTTATTGAATTCCAGATTCTTGCAATAAAAGGAATTATAGAAACACAAATTTGGTTTTGCAGTCATTCATGAAATTTTTTGTAGGATCTGTACTTAAATTTTAAGGCTTCCATCAGTAGTCCTTCCAAAAATATTTTATAAAGATTTTTAGATTTCTGAATGGGAAATGTTTGTTTGGTGGGAGAGATGATAGATATATTAATATTTAGGTTTAAATCATATAATTTGACTCCTCTCCAGAGCATGAGATGGAAACAAAGGGTAAAATGGTTTCATAGTATTTTTGTCACGTCTCCTTTGTGAGGCCCTGCAAACAACCCTCTTTGTGAGGAAGTGCTAATATTTTTTTTGTTTCAGAATAATAAAATGATAACTGAATGAAAACGTCTTTACTTTTTCCACTTGCTTTTTAATATTTCCCCTAGTAAAAGTGTATTTTTTTTTTTAATTTTAGGACATCTGAGTTCTTCTTCCATATATCCTGTTTGCCGTGCACCATATCTGCTGGCTACTTCATGCTCTGATGGAAAAGTTCGATTCTGGAGATGCAGAGTTACCACTGAATCATCAGCTTCTTCCGTGCCAGAATATAGTGCACATAGTGATGTTACATATGTATGGGAAGAATGGCCATTACTGATTGAGGATGGACTACTTAGTAGTAGTGCTATTACTGTTCCAGGAAGGCCAACTGAAGTTAGCTGTGCACACACGAACAGATTAGCAGTAGCATACAAGCAGGTAACATCTAAAAATAGTCATCTTTCTCAAGATGTTATAATGCATGTTAGTATTTTTGAATGTGAATCTACAGGGGGTTCTTCCTGGATTCTAGAACAGACTCTTCACTTAGGTGAGATAGGCACCATGTTAGACTCTGGTGTTAGTATTGATAGTAATTTAGTGGCATATAACCGACAAGATATTTCTCTGTCTCATGGTGGGAATATTATGCCCAGCACTAAGCACTTGGTACACTTAGATTGGATGTCTAGGGAAGATGGTTCACATATTCTAACAGTGGGAATTGGATCAAAACTTTATATGTTTGGTCAGCTGTCTGGGAAAATGCAAGAACAAAATGGTAAGGAGATTGTAGCAATCTCCCATAGTGGCAGTACGAAGGCTACAACCCTTTCTAAGTTTGTTCTGCTGCGTTGTGTTGACTTGGTTTCATCTGTAGAGGGGTCACCTCCTTTTCCAGTCTCCTTGTCTTGGGTGCGTGATGGCATTCTTGTAGTTGGAATGGATTGTGAAATGCATGTTTATTCCCAGTGGCAATCTCCTTCCAAGCAGGAACTAGTTAGTACAGATTCCTACAGTGGAAGTATGCCATGTATAACTAGCTTAATGAAACAAAGCCAGTCAGCCACCTCAGGTCTGCATCCACCAAAGCGAACCTTGACCAGATCTATGACCAGCCTTGCACAGAAACTTAGTGGGAAAAGATCTGCCTGTGATCTGCCTACAGAAATGGAAGATTCTGGTCTTTTTGAAGCAGCTCATACATTATCTCCCACTTTACCTCAGTACCATCCATATCAACTGTTGGAACTCATGGATCTTGGTAAAGTACGTAGAGCAAAAGCCATTCTGTCCCATCTGGTGAAGTGCATTGCTGGAGAAGTTGTTGCTATAAATGAATCTGAACCCAATCATGATAAGAGGCTCAGATCTCTGACCATCAGTGCTAGTGGAAGTACTGCAAGAGATCCCAAAACATTCAGCAAAACTGAGACTACAGACTATATCGAAATAGACTCTGTTCCACCATTGCCTTTGTATGCTCTGCTTGCTGCAGATGATGATTCATCTCATTCCTGTTCAGAGAAGTCTAATAATCAAAATAGTCAAAATAAAAAAGATATGCCCAATGACAATTATGAAGATCTCTTTCAAAATACTGTTATAAATACAGATGAACTTGTTACATTTGATGCAGATGAAGACAGTTCAAAATCAAAAGTCATCGATCTTTCTCAATATAGCCCAACTTACTTTGGACCAGAGCATGCTCAAGTTCTTTCCCGTCACTTGCTTCATTCAAGCTTGCCAGGTCTGACTAGGATGGAGCAAATGTCATTGATGGCCTTGGCAGATACAATTGCTACTACCAGTACTGACATTGGAGAAAGCAGAGACAGAAATCAGGGTAAGCTGTCTCTTCCAAGTTAAATGTACTACTGTGCTTCACAACCTTTTTTGGGAGTTTTTCCTATTTTGGAATATTTTTGTGGCTTATGAAAGCATGTCATAGTTTTGTTTCATAGTATAGCCTGTATTATTTACTGTGCCATCACAGTATTTACTGTTTAACTAAAGTTTCAAGACTTCAGACTTTCATAAAATCAAATTTTGTGTTGCTAACTGTTAATGCCAGTGTTAGTCCATCAGTTCACATACCATAATTGTTTCTAATTCACTTTTGAAGAGACAACTTTCTTAATGGCGAATGTTTGTTGCACTATGTAGAGAAATCGAGAAACAAGTTTATGGATTTTTTTATATGATAATGCTTTTTCTGTTTCTTGCATTAAGAACAAATAACTTCAAAACTTTTTATATTTGAAATTTTCCTCTTTACCCTTCCTGGAAGGGAAGAACTATGAATTAAGCTATTATATTTATGAATTTAAAGCATTAGTAGTCACAGAATTGTCAAGTATTTATTCTGTTAAGACACGCAATAGCTACTTTCAGTAGTTTCTCTAAAGTGCATATAAAAATATTTAATTCCAGGTGGAGAAACTCTTGATGAGTGTGGCTTAAAATTTTTATTGGCTGTTCGGCTTCACACATTTCTAACAACTTCACTTCCTCCTGTACATCGAGCTCAACTGCTTCACCAAGGTAACTGATGTGTTTTCTTAGATGAGGTGAATCTCAGTGACGTACCTGTGCATATGATTGCTGTGCTGTTGACATGCTTCTGCAGAATCAATGAGTTATTTTGTTGTTTTTTAAAAAAAAATATTCAATATAAATGTATGCCAGTGCAGAAAATGTCTGTTTTATTTTAGGTAGAGGTCTTGGAACTGAAGTGATTTTTTTTTTTTCCCCTAACAATTTTTTAGTTTTAATTTTTTTTCTATTTCCCCAAAAGAACTGGCTTTTCCGTACTTCTAGTACCATGTTGTTCCAATAATCTTCTGCAGGAATAATGCAGTAGAAAATAGAGTACATATTTACTCAGTTTTTTAATACATATTTGAAAAAAAATCTCTTACAGTCTACTCAGACTTTAAATGTTTTTTCATATGCTTACTGCAATTATCCAATGAACTATTTCAAATAGTTTTCTTTGGCATAGTTTTAAGTAGTTCCAACCTGATATTGCAGACAACTGAATGAGGTGTGAATTTGATTAGGCCTAATAAAATCTAAAGGACCAGCTGTGATTGCTTCTTCTACCCTTTCATTAGTCATCATGGCAGTTGATGGCATTTCCAATCTCATGGCTTGTCACCCCCCAGCTGCATCAGAGATTGGAATTTGCCAGGACTGCCACAAGAGTACTGCTGAGTTAGCTCTCTGATGGAATACTTTTAGTTGAGATGCTTCTGCTGAGCTCAGAAGTTGCTGAGAGTAGGAAGTGCCTCCAAGGCATCTGCAGAGGTGCAGTTCAGTGTGCCTCGGTGCGAAGAAGCATCTTCTGGCCCTCACTAGAGTTGCAATTATCCATAGCCAGCTATGCTGCTGCTTAGTAATTGCTATCTTCCTCATGTGATTTTTTTTTTTTCTTCCAGTTTTCTTTTGTATCTCTATCCTTAAGCCTGTTTTCTGCCGTGATTATCTGAAATTTAGCATTTTCTAATCCAAGTGAAAATAGTGAACCTACCTTTCAAAACTTCAAAAAGTTTAATCAGTATGTTGCACTTTGTATCATAGCTATTCTTAATGCCACCCACTATAAGTATATTTTGAGTTTCAGTCAGTAACTCTGTTCTCTGCAAACTTACATAAAGAGTTTGCAGGTGAAAAAATGTTTTCATCTGTATGAGCTTTCTTTAATATTAGGTATGCAGTGCTTACAAATATTCCTAAATTTCTGTTGCCTCATCAGCAATGCACTTAGAAATCCAAAATAAATAATTTGACCTTCTTCCCTTCTGCCTTTCCCACCCCCTTGACTTCAAATTCTGGGTTATTTTATTAGTGAATCTCTTGCTCTCTCCTTTTTTTTTTTTTTTTTTTTTTTTTTTTTTTTTTTTTTTTTTTTTTTTTTTTTTTTTTTTTTTTTTTTTTTTTATTTACTTATTATGTAGGCTTATCTACTAGTCATTTTGCCTGGGCGTTTCATTCAGTAGCGGAAGAAGAGCTACTGAGCATGCTCCCTGCAGTGCAGAAAGGAGATCCAACATGGTCAGAACTCAGAGCTATGGGTATAGGATGGTGGGTTCGAAATATCCATAGCCTGCGGAAATGCATAGAAAAGGTAAATACAGCGTTCTGAAACAAAATTACCAAACTTCTTTCAAAAAGCTGTCCTCTGGTGTTTACCTTCTATTTATGTGCTTTTAAATTTTTAGATATGTTCAGTGTTTCTGAATGTTTCGTGCTGTATTTTTTTTGTACATATAGTTTCTTGTATGAATATGAACTTTTGTATTTAACTATTTTTTTTAGTACTTTAGGTTTCAAATTCCAGTGTGAAGTATATTTTGGGCTTTTAGATATTCCATTTTGAAGGTGGCAGCAGTGCTTCTTGTGGATGCTCAAGATGCAGATTGAGCATATAGTTGTTTTTTATAGCAAAATTAGGAAACAAGTTATGGAAAAAGGTTCCCCTTAGAAACCTATCACAAGTGGGGTCAACTAAGATATTGCACGTCTGTCTTGCAAATTGATACCTTTCCATGATAACAAAACCTCCTATTGTTTTGTTTTGGCTTGGTTTTTTTTTTGTTTTTTTTTTT
>JAYKAV010003056.1:464953-534048 GCA_035582835.1 Phoebastria nigripes
TTTTTTTTGCTTTAAATATGTATTTTAATCATCGATGCAGCAATAAGCCTAACCTCATTATCACTTGTTTTAAGCTCTTGGAAAAGCCAAGTGTGTTGAGCTAGAAAATGACATGCACAAGATACTTTGACTACAAAGCACAAAGTGGTAAAATGCATGTCTCTACTTTTACTTTTCAATCTTCAGCAACTAATCATCACTTTATGAAACTTACCTGCCTTGCATTTAAAAAATTCCAACTATTCTGGGCCTGCATTTTAAGGTTACCTTACATGGGTCTTGGACTATTCTTGCTGCCACTTACCCCTTTTTCCTTTCCAACCTCCAAAAGTGATTTCCTGTAAACAACTTTTCTCCTCTTGTGACTGGTCCCAGCTTGTTCTTCAAGACTCCGCCTGTCCTTTGATTACCAGAGCAACTAATAAATTAATTTTTTTATGATTTCAGGAACTGATTTCAGACGTAGGCATTCCCATTTGATCTGCCAAAAAGCTTCTAGAACTGGAAAACCATTAGCTAAATGATATCAAGCAAAACCAAGGGGTTGAAGCTGTGGTATCTTCACACTCCTCCTTAGTTGAGATTCCTTCTGTAGGACTCACAGTGAGAGGAGGGATCCTATATTAATGAGAACTACCAAGAACTATGTGGCATGGGATACTAGAAGCAACAGGAATCCCATTTAAGATTCATTTAAATTTTGGTTGTTTTTTTGCTGTTGCACTGTCTTCACAGGTGGCTAAAGCAGCCTTTCAGCGAAACAATGATCCACTTGACGCAGCCATTTTTTACCTCGCAATGAAAAAGAAGGCTGTGATCTGGGGATTATACAGGTAGGAGACACGCAAGCTCTTATCTGGACTTTCGTACTGTCTGATATAATTTTGGGAAAAAAGTTGAATGTGATGGTAATCCAAAAGAAGCACAAATATTACATTGAAAGCTGAGATTCGATTTCTAAATTAGTCACTACATTGAATGGGTAGTTTTTAAGCTTCTTGTATTTACTGAGGTAATTTAGTTGCTGTTTCTGAAGGTAGATGCTTCAAGTTTTAGTCTGAAGTCTACTGTAATTTCAATCACTGCTTAATTCTGATTTGCTTTTAAGGATTACCTGTGTAGTGTGTGGAATGACATGGCTATCTTTTAGATAGTGCTTGTTGTTATAAATTTTACCTTAAGTTCAGAGGACTGAACTAAGTCTGTCTTTCAAACTGGTGTTTCATAATATAATGTTCAACGTTGCAAACTTTTTAAAAAGTAGTTTACGTTGTCGCTTAGTCTTAAGAGCTCACTTGTGAAAAATGAGCTTTTCTGTATTTGTATCAGGCTAACTGAAAATACCATTAGTTTTTGTATTTACTAGAGTTTTTGTTATTTTTGAATATGAAGCCTCCTATGCTCCCAGTGTGGTGAGAGCCTTTGCGTTTCCTAATGAAAAAATTCTACTGGCATATGAGAAAATGAAGAGCCATAATGCATCTAGTAAAATGTACAATGTTTTTATCAATTATGTTCAATATGCAGGTCCCAAAAAGATACTAAAATGACACAGTTTTTTGGAAACAACTTCACTGAGGACAGATGGCGTAAAGCAGCATTAAAGAATGCTTTTTCTTTGCTTGGCAAACAGCGTTTTGAACATTCTGCAGCATTTTTCTTGTTGGCAGGACACTTAAAAGATGCAGTAGAGGTAATAAAATAATGAACTTTTTTTTATATGTTTAAGACTGTTATATTGTCCCAAACTTACAAATATATTGAATGTGACTTGCATTTTGCATTAGTATGACCCCTGAAGATTCTGGTTTGTTTGTGCTCTTTCCCTCACTCCTCTGATCCCCTCCCCCCGAAATTAATGACAAATACAAATCTTTGATCTTTACATTTTGATTCTGTTTTAGCTCTCATATTAGTGATACTAAAAAGTCACATGGTTAATTTCTCCATAATAATATTAAGAGGCCTACCTACCATTAACTTGCTTTCAGATTGTCTGCCCTGTCATACATGAAGACAACATAATTTTTCATTAGGAAGTTCCAGATCTGAAAATGAAGGCATTTTGGCAGTGGTGTGGGTTGGCTCCTAGAATCCCTTCACAAAAAAAATTATTTTCTGGGTCTGTTTGAATTGAAAAGTTGGGAGGAATTTCATCTCTTTGATAGTGAAGGATTTGTTCTGTAAAGCTTCGGAACCAAAACAACCAGCTTCAAGAGGTGGCATGTGCACGCTGACAATGATTTATTGAAGCCAATTGATTTCAAAGATCTATTGTCATGTCAGACTTAAACTGAAGAAATTGCAAATCATATCTTGCATATAATAGTTGGCCACAGCTGTTCTGCATAGTTCCTGCTCATTTTTTATGGAATTGATAGACCTACTTGTCTCATTCTGAACAGATTCATGTCACTTCCTGTCTTGTGATCATTTTAACCAGAGGAGAAATTATAATGTTTGGTCTTGTGAATATTTTTTTTTTTCAATTAGGTCTGCCTTGAAAAACTGAATGACATTCAGTTGGCTCTTGTAATATCAAGACTTTATGAGTCGGAGTTTGAAGTATCTAGTACTTATAAATCTGTACTACAGAAGAGAATTTTGGGAAGTGTGTTTCCTGCAAAAGAGAGCTCAGGAAACATGCACTGTGACCCTTTTCTGCGAAGTATGGCTTACTGGATTTTGGAAGATTATAGCATGGCTCTTGACACTTTGATTAAACATTCTGTTGAAGATGAAGGAGGTAAGAATATGAGTGTTTTGCCTGTTAGGTTGGTTTTAACTATTTGTTCATTTAAGTAGTAGTTTCTTAAAGCATAGTCTGAACAAGACCAGGTACTGCACAGTTGCTCACCGTTGCTAATAAATAGCTTGCTGTAGCAATGTATGTGGGTTTTATGTAGTAAATGTGGTGACTGTGTTGTTATTGTCCTGCATCCCATAACAGATACTTAATTTCTCCTTTAAGTGTGTGAATAACAGGATAGTGAGAATGACCATGCAGTGATGTAGCTGTTTTTCCAGCAGCAGCTTAAAGATGAAGAGACAAATCAACTTCATTAGTTAATTTGACTCCATCACAACGTAGGAAGAAATTTCTGATTGCACAGTTACATAGCAGAGTCTGGAAGACATGGTGTTTTGTAGCTTTTAGTCCTTGGGAAGAATGATTGACCACAATGATAAACTGCCATAGAAAAGATTTTGATATTTACTATGATACAAGGATGCCCACGTCATGCCAGAAATAGCATGTAAGTCTCCTGAAGTGATTCTTTTCCCTGTTCACTTGCTAGCTTTATAGGCCTTCTGAGAATCAGTTGTATTACTTCCTAAAGTTAGTGTTATCAAGGAAGTTAAATGTTTCAAGTCCCTAGTGGTTAGCATGCTAGCTGGTTTCAGTCCTGGCTACTGAGAGAAACTTGTTGGGGATAAATGAAGACTTGAATCCCCAGAGTTGTGTAATTCTTTTTAAAAATTGATTTCAGTAGTTACACGCCTCAGGATAATTTTGAGCAAATGAGGGATATAGTATTAAGTTGTTTCTGTCTTGCTCACATCGTCCTGTGTAAAATCATTTTTAAATGTTACTAATTCTTCTTTAATCAGTTCAGTGGCTTGTTTGTGGTGTTTTGCTTTATTTTCTTACTTAAAAGGTGCTCTTTCATGTACCTTTTCCTATTATCTGTAGTTAGTTGTGCCATAACTACTGATAGAGGAGACAGTAGTGGTATATCTCAGCTAACCCAGACTCTTTGAAAGCTGTGTGAATTGCCCTGTGCTGATGCTCGTATCTTTTCAGGGTTTTTCGTGTTGTGGTTTTGGACATGAAAATAAAATGTGTAGGTGCTGCACTGCTGTGTAATTCATGTATTTGTATGTAATACTGAAATCAGTATGTATAAATGTAACAGATTTCCTAGTTTTATTATAAGTTGCATTTCTGCTAAGAGGTAGACAAAAATACTAATCCAAAATTTTAAAAAAAGACTTTTTTTTTTTTTAAGTAAAAATCTTTAGTAAGATCTTATTGTCATTTAGTGATGGAGACTTCAGGAATCTAAACTGAACAGGAACGTGGTCTTGTTTGACTGCAGGAGAACTGGCCTGGCAGCAAGGAAAAGAAATGGGAGCTGTTTTAAATTAAAGGTGTTACCTGCTCTCCCACTCAAGCTTCTCTTTTTAGTAGTGATTAGGTTTGGCAATGTCCTCCCTCCAAGATACTCAGATGATAAAGGTGCAAAGGAAGGTGAAAAGGGGGGTGCAATGAAGTAAACAATAGAGTGAATATTAAGACCTAATAGCCTTCTGATGAACTTAGAAATTTGCAGATGGATTATTTCATACAGAATGGTAGATTTTCCTCATGATGCAATATCTTTTCAGATGAAGGAGATGGCTCATCGAGTTGTAAACCTGCAGTGTTTAATTTCTATAACTACTTAAGAACACATCCTCTCTTGTTGAGACGTCATTTTGGCTCTTCTGATACATCTTCCACACACATTTGCCTAACAGTAGAAAATGGATTAGCTGACAAAATCAACCTAGGTGAAAGACGGCTGTTTTTCACCACTGCATATGCTCATCTAAAAGCTGGTTGTCCTATGTTGGCCTTAGAAGTGTTATCAAAGATGCCCAAAGTTGTCAAGAAGTCAAAGTCATTCTGTAGATCCCCTAGTTTAATGGATACTAGTAAAGATTTCTCACCATCTTCTCCAGCTAAAGAGTTGGAAACAAAAGACCAATCTTCCAGTGTTGATTGGTCACAGCCAGTATTGAATGGTCTAGGTTCATCTTCAGATTGTTCATCAGGAAAACATTCAAGTTCAACTCTTTCCTTTGACTGGAGCCAGCCGAGTGTGGTATTCCAAGATGAACACTTGAAACTACAGTCAGACAGTGATGAAAGTGATGAGAGTGAAGATTCTTCCCTGGTAATGAAAGAGCTAAAACCTCTGAAGAAAACTGAAAAATTATATGAAACAAGTTCTAGCTACACAGAATCTTTTAGTGTAGTTGATGACAAAGATATTCTAAGTCCATCAGAAGATATAATTTCAGCGCAGCTGAAGTTCAGAGCATGCCTGAAAATTCTTACTGTAGAGCTTCGTACACTGTCCACTGGTTATGAGGTAGATGGTGGGAAGTTGAGGTATCAGCTTTATCAGTGGCTTGAAAGAGAAGTGGTAGCTCTTCAAAAGACCTGTGATTATAGTGTTGAAGTAGAACAGATACAGTTAGGAATTAGTGGGATGCCAGAGGAAGCTACATTACATGAAAATGCAGAAGAGTTAGCTGACCAGCGAAAAAGTATGCTACAGAAAGAAGACTTTCAGAAAAGACGTCAATGGCTTCTGAAATACCAGTCTCTCCTAAGAATGTTCCTTAGTTACTGTATACTTCATGGCTCTCATGGTGGAGGTTTGGCATCTGTCAGAATGGAATTAATTCTGCTATTGCAAGAATCTCAGCAGGTATGTGGGCAAGCTTAGTTTGTGTTTTCTCTGCTTCAGATTTGTTGTAGATTTTTTTGAATGTGTTTCGTATTATTGTTGAAGTTTTCCTGTTACAGCATGCACCTGTTTTATAATAAATGTAACACTGTTTTTAACATGTTGTGTTTTCTGTAGGTTATGGGGTTTTTTGTTGTTTAGAATCCCCTTTCCCTCTTTCAGAAGTTCTTCTGATCCTTTTAGGAAGCTGTACTATCACATTGTGTGTGTGTTTCTTGCTTGTTTTTAGGAGCAGTCAATACAGATACCTTCCAGCCCTCTACCAGAGCAAAGCTCCATACCTCTCCTATTTGCTTGCACAGCTAGTGCCAAAACAGTGGTGGCTAATCCACTGCTACATCTTGGTAACTTAACTCATGATATATTACATGCCATAATAAACCTTGATTCGCCACCTCATCCAGATACTCAGAACAACAAGGTGTGTGTTTTTTTTTTTTATAGTTGTTTGGGTTTGTTGTTGTTGTCATTATCCAGTTTGCTGAAGTCATGAATCTTTTTCTGATGGCATGAAAACTTTCTGATGTGCCTATCTGTGACAAGTAATAAAACTGTGGAACATAAGTATTTTCTGTAGTACTTACCTTGGGCTAAAACAATGTCCACTGGTTATTAATTATTGTTGAGGTGCTGAGCATCTGGTTCAACAAGCTGAAGTAGATTGGCCTCTCTCAGGACTGGATATTTGTCCAAGATGACATCTGTTATGGAAAACATGTTGTACTACATTATCAGTGTCATGTTTGTCTTTACGACAATATGATCATTACCTCTGTTATATTAATGGTAATCTCTGCGTTTCAGTCCTGGACCTAAGTAAAGTTAAGTTTTGAAGTATAAAAACTGATTGTCAGGAAAGTGCAGTAAACTCAGATTTTTCTGTGAAAAAGTATATATGTTTTATACAGTAAAATTTAGTCTGTTTTTTTTAAGTTATGTTTCTGTAAGATTTCTTCTGTATTTAACCTTGGACTGGAAAGCAAATTTAAAGTGTTAGGTTAAATCTTTCCTGAAGTTTTGTATGTGTTAGGTCCTAAATCATGTTTACTTTTACTAGAGATTCCTAGAGAACACTCAAGAGATTGCTCAGTTCCTAGTCTGTAATTCATTTCAGAGGGAACAGACAAATAAGTATAGTAAACTCATTTTTTTAACTGAACCTTTTTGATCAACAGAATTTCTAGGTCTTTACTTAAGTGTGTTTTGTGATACATTAAGAAAAGTATCAGCTATGATAAAAATAATGATCATTGTGATACTGAGTAAATTGTGTGTGTGTCTGAGAGCTGCACAAGAATTGGTCAAAAACTAAACTGCATTATAATTTTCATTCTGAAGCAAAGCCTTTGTATTCAGAGCCAGCATATTGCTATTGTCTTAGGGTATAATCACTTATGACTGTTGTATAGAGGTGTAATATGTTGCTGTTTCTTAATTGAAAGCATTGCAGCTAGAGCTGATCTGTGACTATGGGTTGGTGGGGTGAGTGAGTGCTTCCCCATCCCTTTCATTGCAAAGTGAATTGATTTATCTGAAATGAATTCTGAAGAGAAGGTGGCTTTGTAAGTGATTTTTGCTGTAAGTGTTGGTACCTTCCATATTCAGTGCTTGTTCCACTGTTACAAATCTGTATGCATGAAAGGCTATGATACTAACCACTGTTCATCTTGAGTGTAATATGTTCTATAAAACTTTGTCTTACAGATATATGTAATGCATACCTTAGCAGCGTCACTCTCTGCTTGCATCTACCAATGTCTTTGTGATGGCCACAGCTACAGGTAAAGGTCTATGAAAAGTACTTTTTAGAGAATGGTCAACACACTGTCTCACTGTAGTGATGGTATAATAGATAGTGCACCAGAAGGCAGTGCTCACATGTGCCTACATCTAGAAAGGGCTATCACTTGAATAGTTTTAAACAACTTTTTTTTATAAATATGACATCCCACTTTTCTGTTTCACAGCTCATTTCAAGCAAATCAGTTCACTGGAACAGTGTATCAGACAGTGCTATTAACTCAGCGCCATTCCCTAAGAACAACAAGCTTAGAAGAAACAGTGACTCCCAATACATCACCTGCTCAGTGGCCAGGTATCTAGAGTTAATTTGTTTCTCTCCTCTTAAGGAAAACTTAATTGTCTGGATCCACTGTAAGAGCATGTAGCTATGCGCTGGACTTTCTAGTGGTATTTGTAACAGCGGTGTGGTAAAAATAAAATTTTATCTTCATTTTTCAAAAGCTGTAAGCTAGTAATCCTGATTATTCACTAAGTCAAGTTGATTTATATTGCTTTCTCTTGCTAAAAAATGTTAGTGGGGGCTCTAGTAAAGGGCAAGTAAATGGAAAGTAGGGTGAAGTGTTGTTCTGTGCTCTACTTGCCTCCCCTGCAGGCAACAGATCAGTCTCACCATTATTCTACTTCCTTACTCTTGAGAAGGACTTGAAAGGCTATCTTAGTTTGTGCTCCATCTCAGAATGATTGTAGCTTATGTACAACTTTTGAACTAACTTGAAACTATTGACAATGAGAAGTTTATAATGAATTATGTTTTGCTGTAGCTCTAAAACCCATGTAGGACTTCAGGTAATTCTTAACGTGTGCTGGGATCTGTGCTAGTGAAGCTACACTGGTCACATTAGAGGGAGTGTAAGCTATGTAATATATGTCTGTATGAGCTTCAGTTTACAGCACTAACTTTAATGTAAGCATAACCAAGAAATATGCTTTTATATTATGGGATTTCTTTTTTCAATAAGAAAATTTCACATTAAAAAAATCTTCTGGAGAACCTTAAGCAGTCTTTGTGTTTGATGCTATACTGTTTTTTCTTTTCTGCAAAATATTCTGTCACTGAATCTACAGATTTTAGAGAGAAATCAGATTGTCATCTGTTTTCTCCTTATTTCATTAGTTGCAGAGTTAAATTTCTAATGAATGAGACAAGGAATTGTTAGCAGTTGTGCTTATAGGTAACATCACCTTTAAATAATTTCTTTTTTTTTTTAATAGCTTCACATGCTTTATGTGCAAATGGGAGAGTATGACACAAAGCAGAATTCTTTGGCCACTGCTATTTGTATTTTCTGTTATGTGCACAAAGTGACACAGTCAGAGCCTCATCTGAAACTCTTTACAACTTTTTGTGGGAGCATAAAGACACTACAAGATGTTTAGTACTTGGGTGAAAGAACACTTGTCAGACAATGTATAGTTCAAGTTGATGCCCATGATTTTTGGTTGGTTTTACCACTGTAAAGTGAGAATATAGCATTTCAACTTAGTGTTATGCTGGAGTTATAAACCTAAGTGGTGAAACAAGCACCACAGGAAAGTCAATGAACAGTTTAGTATTTTTGTCTTAAGTATAAGATTTGGATGCTATGTGTTGAATATACTGTGAGGCATTGGATTAAAAGTAGAGAATAAAGATCTAACCCTTTGCTGAAAGAATTGAGGAGCCAGAAAAGAGAGAGCTTGAGACATGGGGGGAAGAAAGATTCATGTAAGTAATGTAACTAAATGTATCATAGAGTTTCAGTACCAGGGAGTTGAATTAAAACTGCCAGTGTTTTACTTAAGAAACATCCCAAAATTTGAGTGTTTTTTTGTGATTTTTTTTTTCTCTGATTCTTGAAAAGTCTCTATGTATTTCTTTAACTGTTAGTCCAAAACACGAAGCTGAAAAGATGTAATAAACTGTTAAAAATAAATAGCATGCCACTTTCTCCTGGAGTTGTCAGTTTCCTCTAAAACTTAGAATTTTTCTACACAAGAAGGTACTAAATAATGTAGGTTGCCAGTCAAAATAGCCATGATAATCCAGAATATGTTCACACACATCTATGCTTTTTCTTTTCTTTTCTTTTTTTTTTTTTTATAAACAGGAATAACAGCTCTAATATGTCTCTTGAATTCTGCTGGCGAGGAAGCCCAGCCAGGTCTCACAGTTTTACTTTGTGAAATTCTAACTGCAGTCTATCTGAGTCTGTTCATCCATGGCCTAGCAACACATTCTAGCAATGAGTTGTATAGAATTATGGCTCATCCACTTAACAACAAAATGTGGTCTGCTATCTTTGGAGGAGGAGCTCATACACCCACCAGAGGACAACTGCAATTAAAAACAAAAACTGGTTAGTTCTATTGTTTTACTTATATTTGTCTTCTGGGTTTTTTAAGAAAATGATGTGACTGCTGAAAGCTTAAGAGTAATTGCTTTAAATAGTTTGTGTTCAGTAAGAATTCAGTATGTTTTTAGATCTGCAAAGAAAAACAAGGATCTAAAATTATTGGCATAGATATTGTGTAGAAGAGAGTAGGAAGCAGAAGTGAATGTTACTGAAATGAGGTTTCCAAGTAGTACAACTGCTGTAATGTAAGGAGGTTAAATTCATCTTAAAGAGAAAATTTTCAGTACTGTTACAGCCTAGTTTCTGATGTTCATTTTAAAGCTTTCCAGTTCTCTCATAACAAGAATATATTCCCATTTTACAAATACAGTATGTTTTCTCTCTTTGGCAGGTAGGCACTTCCCAATGCCTAGCCCACATCAGGTAGTAGTGTTCTCCATGGAATGCGTGGGGTTTTCCAAATCCCTTACCGCCTTCAGTACTCATAGTCCTACCATATCTTCAGGCAAGATACTAGATTTAGTACTAGGCCTCTACATGCAGTTTGCTATGTGTGATTTTTTTGCATATGTAGAAAGACAGAAAAACTTCTGTTTGCAAGCCATGACATCAAATTTTAAAGCAAAGTTTTGTAATTAAAGCAGCAGTTGAATTGGGCCTTTTTAAAAAAGAAAATTGGCAGTGCTGTTCTAATCTTACTACACTTCGTTTGAAATAAATGTTAAATATAAAACGACTTTGACCATGGTTTGAAAGGATCAGAAGTGTTTCATATCTTTGTTGGAGAGCTGCTTGTTTTGCTTTTTGAATATAAGCATTATTATGCATGTGGATGTCTAAGTGTTCATTCTAGACATTAAAAAGAAAAGGTGTCTTGCTGATACTTAATTTTGATAGTCTGAGAACCCTTTAGGAAAGCAAATAACCTTCAACTTTTAAATTCAGATGACTATAAATTATCCTGAGGTCCAGAATGAATTCTGTAATGCTTTTCTTTTTGGTATAGATTTGTGCTTTGTAATTTAGTTGGACTTATAAAACCAATCTTGTAAAGATAAACTTACTTAAACTATGGTGACTTTGTACATCACATCTGAATATATATATATATAAAAAATGTAACTTAAACTATAGAATTTTTATTATTATATTGTTATTGATATTAGATGTATGTTACATATAAAAATGTCTTACCTTCCATTTAAGGAAAACTGAAAATGTAGTCTGTTTAAATACAGACTTTGTCAAACATTTAGAAAAGTATTTTCAGAGTAGAGATCTTTAATCAAAAGTTGAGTTCTTATTCTAGATCTGATCAGTTTTCTCTGTGGTATTGAATAAATATTTCTCATTATCATTTTGTTAAGGTAAATATATTTGCCATATCAGAATTGTTGGAAGGCATAATTGGCTTTCATTGGCAGTTCTAAGTTTCCTAGGTGTTGGTAGCTGTATACTGAGTGTTAATGCTGCTGCTACTACTGTTTTAAAATGATAATTGTTTTTACATAGAAATGTGTTCTGAAATGTACACTAAATGCCTGTCTACTGCATGTTTTTCTTAAAAATGAGTGCTGGCTGTCTGATCACAAAATTAGTAAAACTGTTGCTGGAAGAATCAAGAAGCTGAAACTGAAAATCTAAGGGAAGAAGGGACCTTTTTAAATACTTATTTATAGGGATAATCAAACACTGGAAAAGGGCCTAGAGGGGTTGTGGAGTCTCCATCTTTCGAGTTATTCAAAACTTGAACAAACTAGGCCATCACCTAAGTCAACCCTGTTTTGAGCAAGAGGTTGGACCAGGTCTCTTGCAACCTATGTAATTCTAGGATTCTGTAGGTCTATTATTTGTTTTTAATGCGTGTTTATCTAGAGCAAATTTGAGGGAAAGAATTTTGGAGAAACATCTTTCTCTGTCACTTTAATTTNAAAAAAAAAAAAAAAAAAAGAAGAAGAAAGGAAAGAAATAGAGCCACAGTGAAGCAGAGGAGTCACATTAAAAGCAGCTATATTTTACTTTTTCTTCTGACACCCAGAAGTGAACACTGAGAACTGACTGTAATGCTTGTTCCAGTCAACTATGGCACATTCTTCCATTATATAGACTTTGTATAGCTTCCCATTTTGTTATGCATGACTAGACTCTTTTTTCTTAAGTTTATTTTTAGATTTTTGTGAAATGTTTTTACTGTCAAATGGAGATCAAAAGCCAAAAATTCTTAATGCTAACAATTCTAATATAATAACACTATATGTCCTGCATGTCTTCTCCTCCTTGCCCCTTCCCCTTCTCCCCCCAGTCCTTCAGCACTTTATCTGAATGTGGATGCTGATCTCCCAAGTTTCAAACTTGTTTGAAGTGCTTATAGTACTACGTACAGTGCTGGCCATTAAAGTTACGTGATTTCCCTTTCCATTCTTTGCTTTAGTTGACTTGAGCATATAATAGCTTTGGATATAAAATTTCTCTTAAATAAATGTGATCTTTCTTTAAGACACAAACTAAAAAACAGGAACCAAAAAATAGTTCCTGGTAGTCTTGTAAAATCCTGTGTTAGGAATTAGTTTGTATGAAAAACTATTGTTTTATTGCCTCTTTCACAGTAAAGATCAGACAAAGCATAGCAGTTTGAATGTTTTTTAGAGCTGCCTGACATGTTATACTTTCCAGCCATGTTTCTTGTTTTTGCAGTTGCAGCAAATGATTTTGACAAACTGGGTTAGCATTTGAGAATTTACATAATGTCTTAACATTGTGGATGTGTTCTGTTTTCAAAGAGGCAATTAGCATCTGAAAAATAACCCTATTGTTGAATATAGTAGATCTCTTCAGAATCATATTTACCGTATCGTTTCTCTTCAAAACTGCCTCAGAAAACTGTTTTGTAACTTAAGTCTATATAGAGATGGCAAGTTCTCTATAATCCAGAGGGTTCTTAAGGAAAAGTTTGAATTTTGCTTTAACAGTTAGAAATTCATAATTTCATTTCATATATTCAGTTATTCCATTCTACAAGAGTAAATTAAATGCAAAACTACTTCCAAAACTTGAGTATTTTACTAGTACACTTTATAGACTTAAAGTTGTCATTTTGGGTTTCAGATGTAGAAAATCAGAAATGTAATAATACTTGACTATTAAGATGAGTTATTTTTCACCGCTGATTGTCCTAACTTTTCAAGCAGTTAAAAAAGTTTTAACACAAATATTATTTCTGAGTACTGTCATAGTTGTACTTTGGTAGGGAGAAATTATAAACTGGCAGCTCTTACTATGATGAGTTTTGCCTAATGTGCCAGAGGTTTTGAGAAACAGATGCCTTGGTAATGAGGATGTGCACATAAAATTTATCCRTAGGATGTGCAGTCTTGCTGTCAGTCTTATGCATGTATTTCTCTTGTTAGATCTTCTGAATTAATTTGCAACTTTCGCTTGCTCTCCACAAACCATTATTTATGACCTCCTAGAAAACATACTGCCATTACAGTTTTTATAAATGTCTGACTTAAAGTAACAGAGCATCTAAGCAGAAGATGAATTTAGTGTTTGGCCAAGTTTTGCTTAGGCAATTGTAAAGAAAAAACAAACCCCTAGAACTCTTGCATTTATCTGCTGTACCTACTGTGAGGTAGGTTTCATCCAGAATCTAAAACAAACCAACAACAACAAAAACTGAACTTGCCTTAGTAGTGCTTCTGACTAGAAACTTTCTGCTTCAGACTAGATCAACAGTGCTATATATCTGCTACTCAATTTCACCAGCAAATCAAAAACAACAGTAAAAAGTCTTCATTTTTAGACTTTATCTGCAGGAATGGCTTAATCTCAGAATAGATAAAAGGATATAGATTCCTCAAGTTTTAAAGCCTTCCAGCTTGTGTAAGGACCTACAACAGCCATACCAAACTGCTCCTTTTTAATGCAGAATTCCCTGCGATATTGTTAGTAATGGAAACTTTGACATCAATGTGAGAATAATTGCCTTGAATTCCAGCTCCAAGTTAGAGACTGCAATGTCGGGCTTGTTTTCTTATAGTGCTTTGGAGTGCTGAGTACTTCATTAGTTGTGTGGCCTTTCTATTCTATATGAAAGTCTTTGTCTTCTCACTATTACTGTCTTATTCTTGGTTAAGTCAACCATTAAAACAGATTAGAAGTTTGACTTGAAGTGTTTGCACTGTGAATGATGGAGTTATTTTGGCCCAGTAGAAGAAGCCTTAGATGGTCAGAACAGGATATGTCAACAAAGTTTGTGTATGCCACCAAGTATTTCATTGTGCTTATCTGATTTTTTGAGAGGTTTACATTCACCGTTTATTGAAATGCCTACAATGTATATAATGTCTTCAGAAACATCTGAGAGTTTAATATATACTTGCTTTGACCTTTTCAGTGAATCAATACTCATTAAATGGTGCATAAATACAACCAAGAATCCAGAGTCTTGTGTACATATAGTAATCAAACTGCAGCTTATAGAACTTAATTGCAATTGCTACTGTTGAGTGCCAATTCATTACATTTATCACTTTGGCCACAGGGGCTATTGCCTGTGAGTAAGCAGAATATCATGTTGAAAACTTCAGGATTTGTAACCTTGCAAAATGCAAATTCTTTTCAGGTTTGAAGTCGAAATGTCCAGCAGTGTAGACTTTCACCATGCTGCTGTTCTAGTTGGCTTTCAGAGCTTCCCAAAGAATTACAGAAATCTGTGTAGAGCTTTACACTTACTAAAATGATTCGAGGTGTGATTCAAAATCAGTATTTCTTTGTCATGTCTCTGTCATTCCACTCTGTTCTGGGCTTCAGCAGTGCTGATATTTGTTGATGCCTGCAATCAATGGTGATGCTTTTGTAAGAGGAGGACTTAATAATTTTACGTCTCTTAATGAAGACTTGCATTTTTCATAGGGTGTTGGGGTGTTGATGCTTCATGCCTGCACACAGTGTTTATCTTCAATAAACACAGTAACTCTGACTTGCATTTTAGTTTTTTGGGAAATTGAAAGAGATCTGCCTTTTAGCTCTTCCTGGGAAGGTGGAAGGGAAGTGACATGGGCAACAAGTCTTTTGAATATCATTGTATGTGTTAGATCTTGGCAGAAATAGAAGCATTTTCTTTGCCTGAAATATTACAATATTCTTGTAATATTTCAAATAACATAAATTTTACATTTGTCTTATAAGTAAAATGGGACTGAAGATAAATGTTCTGAATGCAAAAAACATGTAAAAGAGTTTTAACTAGAAATATATGAGAAATTGGAAAGTGAATATAATCGGTGATCTGAAATCCCAAATGACAAAGTCAGATTTTTAATGAATTTGTTAATTTAAAGATTTTTAGAATGCAAAAAAAGAAATTGGCATTAGTAGTATGTATTTCAAACCACTTAGATGCTTATACTTTCATTTGCCTTAAATATTGATTTTTTTTTTTTTCCAATGGCTAGCCTGCAGTATTCTTAAAAAATACAAAGAATGATCCAACAGAATGGAAAAAAGTACTGTTTTAAAGTAAGGCATTTGCTTTTTGAATTCTGCTTAGAAAAACAACCTGCAAGCATATACTTGCTTATTTCTGTATCATGCAACACTTGCTCCTTATTTTATGCCTAGTGAACTTCTTTTTTCTTTTTTAAGCAATTGCTAAAAATTCATACAGTGATGCATGTGCATGCTCTTTCTTAGTTGATGAGCTTTAAATAATGAAATGAAAATGCATTGTACTGCAGCTATTATATTTCTGACCTTTAGTACAGGTAAGTGGATTTCAAATAATATCCTTAACGGAAAAAAAAAAAATTATGATACAGTATAGTAGTGCAACACAGACTGTTAAAATATCCCAGTTTCGAGATGAAAGATGAGATGCTGTCTTCAGCTTTTATTAGATTCTATGTATAAATTATTTTATAGTTCAGCTGCTTGTAGTGATAATGGTCATCTTCATATGTGCTCAAAAATGTTTTTGAAAATCCTTGGAAAGACGTGGTTTTTTCTGATCCAAAAATGAGCAGAAATTATGAAAAAAATCCGCCAGCCACTGTGAATACAGAGAATTTGCCCATTTGGGGAGGGGGGAAAAAAAAACATAGTTGTGAGGTATAAAAAACCCAAAAGTTTTTTTTAAAAAATCAACTTAAATCTTACCTTCCTCAGGGTTTACAGTTGGCTCAGTTTGTGTTGTGAGCATGTAACTCTTGTATGTGGAATATAACTGTTCTCAAATGAGCTCTCTTTTTCTTTTGTCCAGAGTGTTAGACCTTCTGTTTTCACGTTATTGGAGTACCCATAAGAGTTTTGAAGGAAATAGTCTTTCAAGCATCTATCAAGACTCAAAAGTCTCCTGTGGATAAAACATGTAAACAAAAAAAAAAATAAGGGTATAGGAAATACTTCTTTGTAGTAGTTCACTCCAGGCATACATAGGGATGCTGGCTCTTTTTGTGCCATCCCCAGCATTATTAACAGGAGAAAGTAATTTCAGAAGCTTCAGTGGAAGTTAGTTTTGTGGGCCCTTGATAGTGGAAGAGAATAAGGAAAGTTGAAACAGTAAAGCACCCATTTGCATTTGTGATGTTCATATTAGTTCATCCTTGCAACCAGTCTGGCCCAACATGTTGATGCTTGAACTCAGTGATAGGATATCTAATCTCCAGGTCAGCTCTTTTAGCCTGCAGATTTGCTTTCTTGGAGCCTATTTATTACTGCTGTTACATCAGCCAAAGACTCAAATCATAAGGCAACCCATATTCCCCTTTACTTAAGTGGTGTTTAGATGAGATCTTTTATGACTAGCTACCTGGTCTCATTATTGCTCTATGCAAAACAAAAAACCCACTTAATTAAACAAGAAACAACCAAAAAGTTTTTCTATACTCTTCTTCCCCAACTGCTTTTTTTTTTTTCACTTAAAAAAAAAAAAAAAAAAAAAGGGAGTGGGGTGGAATTTAAGTGTGTTCTGTGATTCTTTTGGGTGATGTCATAGTTTTCAAACCTTAACTGAAAAAGGGAGATTTTGTAATGCTTAAGAAAAAAGTAAATGTTCAGTACTTGGTTAAATAGGTGTTGAAAGTTTTGGGGACTTCAAAAGGCAGTTCAAAAAATTGACTCCCTTTTTTTATCTTAATGTTTTAGCTTTCTTTGTTTTACCTAAGTCTTGAAACCACTCAATTGTTTCACTATAGAAACTAATCTCTGTGCATTACATGTATCTACTTGAAAATGAAAAACACGTTACAATCAAGTAGGAAATGGATTCAAGTCCATTTTGTCTGTAATGGAAGATGAATGAAGGCCACCATGTTGTATCAAATCTCCAAATACGATTCCCTTTCTCCCTTGTCCCTTCCACTTCAGAAGTGTTCTGGAGAGCCAGAACACTAACTTACTGCTCAAGAACAGTGACAATCAATATCATTCCTCCTCTACTAACAGAAAGGCTGTATTGGAATACAATTCACCTACCAAGAACCAGAATGATTTCAGGTTGTCAGATGGTTATGTGAGCCTCTGTTTAAGTAAGCCATTACTTCTTCCGTATTTGTGAAGTTGATACTTGTCAATTAACAAGAAAATAAGGGATCTGAAATGAAGCTTGCTCGTTCATTCATTTGTGATATAACTGCATTAAGATGTTTCTGATAGCTTGGATAAGCTGTTTCCTTGAGTACTGTAATCATCAAGAATGTAATTCAAATAAATCTCTTGTAGGCACTTCTTATTCTGAAAAAAGTCAATGTTGGGGGAAGTGAGGGGACCCCTCAACTCCTAGGAGTTAGAGTATTACTACAAATAATTAGTCCTTCCCTGTTCGATAAGGTATATATTGGATTGTATTAGTTAAAATGGGATCTTTTATATTTGCTGGAGAAATATATTGTCAGGATATATGGATTTATCAGAATTGTACCATTTAGAAAAAAGTAGAGGCCTCCTCTGGAAGAAGACACAGAGTTAAAACTTGGAGTAGGAATGGTAAGCTTAGATATTGGCACTATATATTCTGAAAAACAAGACTCTTGGCTTGTCTTAAAAAACCAGGCATAATCAGTATTCAGTAGTGCTTATTAAAGGAATTTAGTTTTGCAGTTTTGTTGCTTGAGCCACAATATTTGTCATCTTTGTTGTAGGAAGAAAGCTTCTAATGCAGTTATGGCTGTACTCTACTATTCTATATTACTTGTGCTGGGGGTTTTCCCCTTCTGCAGTTCTAGTTATGTATTAGTTTTGCGTATTTGAGGATTAACGTTCTCTATGCTTATTTGCCACAGAAATGTTAAGATAAAGTTCTGAAGACTTATAATGAGGAAGACTTTTACTTTCTATTATAAATCCCTTTATTAAAAGCAGTAGGGAGGGGGAGCAGACAATTTAAAGCAACATAGTGTATTTTCTCCCTCTGTAGATGATGGAGAGAAACAGCAAAAACGTTACAGGCTTTCATCAAAAACCTCTCCAAAAGAGAGTTCTCAGTCACCTGTGTTGCCATCGGTAGACCAAGAATCTCCATCTTACAAAGAAAGATTTATTCCTCCTGAGCTTAGCATCTGGGATTATTTCATTGCAAAGGTAATTTTTTGCTATTATGACAGTCAGATATCTTCTATCACTTCTGGAATGCTAATTTTTTTCTTCTTAGTCTTCTAGGTATCAATTTAGATGTGTGATAGAAGCTGCCTGTTTTTATTACTCATATTTAACTTTTTCTAAAACACTGCCTATAGATACTTTTGAAACAGCTTTCTGAAAAACTGTTGTTATGAAATTAATTTGTTTTCAGATAATGGTATGCACAAAACATGTTGCTTTTTACAGTTGCAGAGTACAAATGTATAAGTAATTACGGATCAGCTATTTAGATTAACAAGGAAATGTGAGAAGCTTTTTATCATCTATTTGAAATGGGTGAAATGAACGTGTATACTTACTAGAAATCAAATTACGTTGCCTTCTGTCAAGTCTGTTGTGGCAGATCTTTCTTCGTAGAAAGTTACATAATTGTATGGAGTTGTATGGAGCGTTTCTATATAAAATGTTAGCTATATCAGCAAAAGAAATATGTAAGCAGTATTTTAGGAGCAAGGACAAAAAAGAGATTGTAAATATTGAATAACACAGTGGGACACTGATGGTGGGCTTATCATAAATGTTGAACTCTGTAGGCAGGGGATAGGATTTTCTTGTTCTTTAGTCCTCTGAGCCCCTGAAAGAACTAGAGAGAAAATACACTGGTGGTTTTGGCTTCTCTCTGACAAATAACAAGCTTGTGTGTCCTACATGTGGTTTGATATTTCTGACATGAAAGTGAAGCAAAATAAGAATTGGAAAACTGTTAGTATTTTCATTTTCAGCACTAGAATTTTGAGTAATGTAAAAAATAGTTAAGCTGTTAAAGTATGCAGTGCTCATGGACAGTTACCCTTTTCATGAGGTACAAACTCCAAATGTTACTAAATTGAATAAGRTGATATGCCTGCTTTTTTATAAAAAGCATTAAATATTGTAACGATGTATTTTTAAAAAGATAATTTAAAACTAGATGTTGGCTAGAAGATACTCAGGGAACATTGTTTAAATTTTTAGCCTTTTCTTCCATCGCAAAGTAGAGTGGAATATGATTCAGAAGAGAGTCAGGAGAGTGGCGAAGATGATGAAGATACTGATGGAGATGTGTTTGCATCAAATTCATGTAACCAAGAGCATTCTAATTCAAATTCATACAGGTAAGTAACTCTTTAGAATGCAAGACGTTCTGCAGTGGCTAGACTTGCATTTCTGGCCTTTTACTTTTGAGATAATACACCAGTTACTTGATATTTCATGGCAGTGCATTATCTAGACTTAGTAGTTAATTTTTCACAATGATTGTTTTACTCATTTTATTAATACCCAGTATAGTGACTTTAGAATTCAAAGTATCTATAATATTCTAAAATACTGTTTGTAGTTATCAGCAGTTTATAATGATGATTTAAAGTTCTAAATTTAAATCCTAATTGTGAATAAGTGAGAAAAATTTATTTTCCTATTAGTAAATGACTTACTAGTGCTTTCTTGTTAGTTGGTCACTGATGAGATTGGCAATGGTTCAGCTGGTGCTTCATAATTTGAAGATTTTCTACCCTTTGGCTGGACATGATCTTTCAGGTAATAACCAGCAGAGTTGTCTTTTCATACTTAATAACCACACTTAAAATCAGTAATGTGTTGAATAATATATATGTTGTAGCTTTATTTTTAGTTCAAGAGGTCTTAATTTTTCCATGATCTGGGAATAATTGTTCTGATACTGTTTATCATACAGGTGTATTTATGAAATAACATGGTGGGCGGGTGAGTGGGTGAGAAGGAATGGTCAGTAGTTAGCAGAAGTCTCTGCATACTTGGTTTTTTCTTTGCCTCTTAGTCATACAAGAATGTTTACAATATTTATTTCTTGGTGGAAACCATATAGCTTTTTGTAATTCAAGTTACATCAGTGCTAGTCCTTGTTTCTTAGAATCATAGAATGGTTTGGGTTGGAAGGGACCTTTAAAGATGATCTAGTCCAACCTCCTCCCATTGTGGGCAGGGACATCTTTCACTAGATTGTGTTGCTCAAAGCCCCATCCAACCTGACCTTGAACACTTCCAGGGATGAGGCTCTACAACTTCTCTGGCAGCCTGTTCCAGTGTCTCACCATCCTCATCGTAAAAAATTTCTTCCTTCTATCTAATGTAAATCTGCTCTCTTTTAGTTTAAAACCATTACCCTTTGTCCTATCACCACAGGCCTTGGTAAAAAGTCTTTCTCCGTCTTTCTTGTAAGTCCCCCTTAAGTATTGAAAGGCTGCAGTAAGGTCTTCCTGGAGCTCCTCTTCTCCAGGCTGAACAACCCCAACTCTCTCAGCCTGTCTTCACAGGAGAGGTGTTCCAGCCCTCTGATCATTTCTGTGGCCCTTCTCTGGACCCACTCCAACAGGTCCATGTCTGTCTTGTACTGGGGGCCCCAGAGCTGGATGCAGTACTCCAGGTGGGGTCTCATGAGAATGAATTAGAAGGGGAGAATCACCTCCCTCACCCTGCTGGCCACCCTTCTTTTTATGCAGCCCAGGATGCAATTGGCTTTCTGGGCTGCAAGCGCACACTGCCAGCTCATGTCCAATTTTTCATCCACCAGTACCCCCAAGTCCTTCTCTGCAGGGCTGCTCTCAATCCATTCATCCCCCAGCCTGTACTGATATTGGGGGTTGCCCCAACCCAGGTGCAGGACCTTGCACTTGGCCTTGTTGAACTTCATGACGTTCGCATGGGCCCCCTCCTCAAGCCTGTCAAGGTCCCTCTGGATGGTATCCCTTCCCTCTAGCAGATAAACTGCACCGCTCAGCTTGGTGTTGTCTGCACACTTGCTGAGGGTGTACTCACTACCACTGTCTATGTCATTATCAAATATATTGAACAGTACCGATCCCAGTATGCACCTCTGAGGGGCACCACTTGTTACTGATCTCCATTTGGACATTGAGCTGTTGACTGCAACTCTTTGGATGCAGTCATTCAGCCAATTCCTTATCCATYGAATAGTCCATCCATCAAATCCATATTGCTCTAATTTAGAGGTAAGGAAGTTGTGTTGGGACCGTGTCAAAGGCCTTACAGAAGTCAAAAGTAGAGGACATCAGTTGCTCTTCCCTTGCCCACCAGTGCAGTCAGTCCATTATAGAATGCCACCAGATTATTCAGGCACAATTTGCCCTTTGTGAAGCCATGTTGGCTTTCTCTCGTCACCTGTGTGTCATCCATATGCCTTGACATAGCTTCCAGGAGGATTTGTTCCATGATACTTAATTTCTGTCAGCATTGGAGAATTCTGTTCCTGTATTGAGCAATGATAGCTCAAAGCAGTTCATCTTTTTATACTTGCAAATATCAAGTTGAGGTTTGAATAAAGCTTACTTTTGGACATATTTGAAATACACTTCAGTCTTCAGCTGTGGAATTATCTTTGTCAAGGTTATAATGGAGAAGGAAGGTTTTTTTATTATTGTTTACTTGTCTTTCTAGAGCTTCCAGTTAGCTCCCCAATATGCCATGCAGTTTTGAAAACACTACAGCGCTGGGAACAGGTTCTTCTCCGACGTCTTGAGCTATATGGGGGTCCACCTCAACATTATATTTCAGTTCATGCTTCTGAAGATGCCCTAGCTGCTGGTCCTGCATTGCTTCGCCATAAAACTTTACTTGAGCCTACAAACACTCCATTCAGGTGAGTCTAATTTCTATAAACACTGACTATAGTATCTTTAATATACATCAAGCATTATGATGTTAGTGCATGTGATAGACCATAACTTCAATAACTATATAATGCCAGTTTCTAGATTTGCTCTAATCCACTGTGAAATTGTGGGTACACATCAGAATTCATGCATCTCTGGTCCAAAGCAAGATCAGGAAAAACAGTCAAAAGTTTATAATTTTAAGTTCTTTTATTGAATCTTAACATAGTGATTTTGAGTGTCTCTGTGGAAAAACTATGGTTGACAATAAAACAAACAATAACAAATGTGCCCTGAGAGATAATTAAGGATGAATGACAATGAATTAAATGATTGCCCCACCTTTGGAGGGAATAAAATTACGTTCTTACCAGTATCTTTTCCTAAAATCAGAGAAGAAATATTTACTATTTATAATATTTGCATAGTTGTGACTCCACGTAATTGCATGTTCAGCCAGAAAAGTGTGCTCAGTTTCTTAAATTGTCACTTTTTAAATAGATTTCTGTCTTTTTAATCTTACTATCACCTGTGGTTGCAGAATTAACAGAAAGTCTGTCTTTTTGTTGTAAAATACCTCATAATTGTCACACTTAGTTTTAGTAACTTGAGTTGATTAAAAAGGAACAGCTTAACATGTACCTGCTGCCTGGCATTATTTTTAAATTGTGATTTAAAGCGATTCAGGGTTTGATGATTTTTGGCCTGCCATAAGCAGCTATAGCTGTATTTACAAGTTTTGCTTGAGCATGCAGTTTCTAGGGATAAGCATAAACATTTGAAGTGTGATCTGATTCTACAGTCCTTCCAATTTTGCTACTGAAAAGTCACGGTTGTTTCAGAGATGTTACACAGCTGGTGATGCGTTCCTAGCAGGAAGTGTTAGTCATTCATTGTCCATGTGATAGAAGCTCTCATTAGCAATAAACAGAAATGATCCATGTTGCAAAGAATGAGGTGGACTAATAAATAATCTGTATGCAGACCTTATTGTTGTGTAATCTCTTACAGAGATTTTTCTCACTTTTCCCAAGATAGGAGGTGAAAATGTTACATGTTCTTGTCCTTCTTCCTTTTGCACGTCCTCTCACATGTAGGTTTGTCAGGAAGATGGTACCAGAATGCTTCTGAATAGGTCTTGTACAGTGTTTAGAGAGCTGTAGTCTTGTTTCAGCATTTCTTCTGACTATAGTTTGATTAGAATATAAGGTATTGCAGTCTCTTATAAGCATGATGTAAATATTTATTTTAACTTTGTTCTGTAGATCTAACAGTCATGTTGCACTATCTGTGAAGAGGCTCTGGCAGTACTTGGTTAAACAGGAAGAAGTCCAGGAAACCTTTATCAGAAATATTTTTACAAAGAAGCGATGCCTAAACGAGGTTGGTATGGTATATAAAATGCATAAAATGTTACAGGTCAATCTATGAGCTTTTACTTAAGTTATTTGGCTGGCTTGTTTACTTTCTAGAGCATGAGTGGATAATATACTTGGCTATGACTCTAAGTCTACAGTATTTCATATTAAAAAGCTTTGTCCATTGCTTCATTGAAAGCAAAAATAATCAGTCTTTGACTGTAGACTGACACCTAACACCACTTAGCTACAGTCAGCCTCTTTGTTAAGATCCATGTAAAAGCTGCCTCAAAAGAATGACAAACTTTAAAATTTCAAAGATTAAAACCAGTAAGCTAATCAGTGAAAGTTCCAAAAGTTTGAGTTTGTCCTTACCATAGTCATCCTGGATTTATCCACCGGTTTCTATCATGTTATGGTTCAATTTTAGTAAGAAAAATGGTCATACGACAGTTAATATTTCTGTCCCTGATAACTTGTCCCAGTGTCTAGCTGGATTCCAGGTTCCAGATTTAGTTAAATGTTTTAAAGTTGTGGTTCTGTAATGGAGTTTTGGGTTTTTTTCTCCCTCTTTAGTGGCTCCTTTTCTTTCTTACTCACCCTTACTCGCAATAATTCAAAAGAACCGCTTGTATTATAGAAAAACGATGGAATAGCAGAAACATAGGAGAAAGAAGCGGATGTGAACAAATTAAACAAGCAGGAGAAAGAGTATTCTGTCTAGTAAAGCCATGGCAGCAAAGAGTTCTGTATGAGCTAATCTTTGTTCTGTCACATGTTAGCTTGTTTGAGTATTTGTGGCTAACTGTGTTCGCTACAGACTGCGGTTAAAAGGAAAATTGTTCCTTTTGTCTTGTCCTTTGAAGATGCACCATTTCTGATCAGGTCTTATGTTAATGCAGCCATGTTGCTCTGCTGTATGGAATGGTATTTTGGAATATTTTAGATTTGCTTTATATGTTTCCAAGTAGGATCATTGACAGCCTTACACAGCATAGGTGCGTTGGCTTTATTTTGTATCCTCTTGTTACTGATAAAATGCCAGTGGACATTTTCAGTTATTTTCCAAGAAATTTGACTTTTGAGATGGACAAGATGCTGTTACAGTACAGGATAAGTAAATCAGTGTCTTCTGTACTGAATATAGAGTTTAGAATTTGATAATTACTGTTACTACATAAAATAGGTATGTGTGTGCGTGTGCAAACATGCTATTGTGTTTCAATTGTTCTGTGTTGGGGTAAACAACAAGGAATTAAGGATTTCCTTGATACCTTGTGTGTTATGTCTTGTCTTTATTCTTTGTTCTGTGGTTGTTCTTTCCTTGGTGAAGTCATTAGAGGAGCACAATGAAACCATGAAAAATTCTGTGGTGGAGGAGCCCATCGTCAATAAGGTACACAGTAGTAATGCTCGAATTAATTAGACTTTACATCATTATGAAATACTTCCTTTTTGAAATGGTGCTGATCTCCCTTAAAAAAATCTTCACTGACATAGCAAATAAACTTAAAAATTCAGTTTTGAAAGAGATTGAGTTAAACTGGTCTTGTTATAGAGCCTATCTGAAACTAAACATATCTTAGAAAGCTGGATTAAAAAACCAGATAAGAACAGTATGTATTATCAAATTCCATAGGTATGCCAAGTGAAGAGCTGAGGTTGAGATTTGCCCATGTGACAAATTCAGTAGAGCTGTGGGAACATAGTACATACAGGAGCTTTCACCAGTATGATATGGCTAGTATAGTTGCCTATAAGTGAAGGTGGTTAACTGAAGTTAGAGCAGTTTGTTAGCATGATACTAGTTTGCTACCGAAAATTTTTGCTGAGCCTTAGTTTTCAGATGGTGACAAATGAACCCATATAACGACTTTATAGCGACTTTCTTGAAAGATTGGTATGAGAGACTAAAAAGGTATAATACTGTGCCTAGAAATGCAAACAAATACTGTATTCTTCAGGCATTCTTTTACAAAACAGTGAGAAGACAGAAATGAGAACACCCTGTGACGTCCTTGGGCTACCTTGTTGTTATTAATTATGTGGTAAAGTGGTATTAGCACGTAGGTAATTGTAACTGACTGGTGAAAAAATAATCTTAATTTCATGCAGGTTTGTTCACCACACAACACAGATCATGTTTTTGTATCTGTTTGTCACTGCAGTTTTGTGCAGTTTTACATACATAAGATAACTGGAGTATCAATTTTGTTTTAATCTTTAAAAAAGTGTTCTACTTCATGGTGTATAACAGCTACAGACTTTTTTCAGACTTCGAAGAAGACTGTTTGCAGTTCTTTGACAGCACTACCTTACTGGTTTTCAACTAAAATATCCTTGTTTAAATCTTTTGAAGACCAGAGAATTAAGAAATTGAAGGGGAGAGGCTGGGAAACGGTAGTTCTGGAATAATTCTTTGTGTTTTGAAGAAAATACAAAATTTTACATTTGTAATTCAGGTTTGAATTTGTATGTTGTCATTTGTTTGGCAATGGCGTTTTTTTTAGTGTAAAATTATTTTGTAACTACAACAGACTGGAGTCTGTAATCTATCAGTTTAATACTTGCAGTGCTGAGCTCTTTAATTTTGAAAAGGAGTACTACAGTGCTGGTAGAGTTTAGAATTCTGTTGTGTGCTGGCATATACCTGGATGCTTTTCTAAAATATAAGAAGGTAGACAAGATTTGAATATAACATCAGATCACATTAAGCGAGGGGTGGGGAAAAAGTGATAATAAAAAGTTTGTGGTACTGGAATATGCAGGATTCCAGGTTTATTTAATTGTGGAGAATGGTGAATAGATAAGCTGACAAAGTTCAAATCTATTTTCCTGCTCAGGATCTTGTCTGCACCTTCTTTTGGACTATTTCCTCAGTTTCAGTGGTCAAAAGTGTTTGCTAAGAGCATGAAAAGACTTAGCAAATATTTTTAAGAACAAAACATCAAGATTCAATTTTTTATTATCAATGCCCCCAAGTGCACGTGTAGCCTCGCTGGTTTTCAGCATCACTGAAAAACTTGAGGATGAACACAGTACTGTGACTTCTGTGACAAATTATGCTTTCTGTGTTGCTATGGTAATCTCAACATGGAAGTGGGAAGCTAGATTATTACACCAAACAGGTTTACCGTAATTATCACAGGTTATGTTTGTCATATTTTCTTAGAATAAAACCAAGAAAAAAATACATGAAATCTCATAGGATCCAGTGTTTGGTCTCTGTACTTCCAGTAAAAAGCAGTGTTGCATAGAAGTTTGCATTTAAATATGCTTTACTTTTTAAATACAGATAGAAACAGATTTGGGATACCCAGGAGGCAAGGCAAGAATAATCCATAAAGAGTCTGACATCATTACTGCTTTTGCAGTTAATAAGGTGAGTATAAAGGAGGTAGGATAATCTAATGGTGTTGTACCTGCACCTGATAAACAGGTGGTAGTCCCATTGTGAATGGGTCAGATATCCTTTGCCAGCCATCTTGCTACAGCTTGAACTCTTAGCGCTCTCTTCTCTAAAGCATTTCATAATTATCTTTTCATAATTAAACAGTTCTACTACAAATTGTCTTTTTTTCTATTGTGCAATGGATTGAGGGAAGGGAGAGGTGGCCTCTACTTTTTCTTTAAGCTTGTGTGTAGGCGTATTTTTCCTTCTCTGTCAAAGACAACCAGGAATTAATCTTTTCTTCTCTTCTCCTGTTTAACCATTTAAGCCTTATGAAGTGGAGGAGGGGAGCTTGGTTGCAAACATTGTAGTATAGTTACCTCTTGTTTATCCTCTGAGGAAAGCAAGCAGAAACTAGAGCTGCTTGAGGGAGGTATAAAATACAAATAGTGTGTGATGCTATCCCAGATGCAAATAAACTTTTAAAAGGGAAATGTCAAGTTTAGACAGTTTAAGTATATAGATTTGTAGACCTAAATGTTTGAGTTTTGTAAATTGATTAAGTGTATGTTTTTGTGAACAACTGTACTATAACCAGAGAAAATAAAAAAAAAAGCACCTTTTTGAGTATTCCTTTTGTATCTGCCTTTGTGTGTGTTACTTTTTTTCAGGCAAATCGGAACTGCATTGCAATAGCATCGAGTCATGACATTCAAGAATTAGATGTTTCTGCAATTTTAGCTACACAAATCTATACCTGGGTTGATGATGATGTGGAAATAGAAAATAAAGGGTATACTTTCTATGTTTCCAATATCACAGCTTGACTGTGTATAAATCAGTGTAACAAAGCACGGTATTTAATGTTGTTGTTTGGAATCTAACTTCTATGTTGTTTTATTTATAGGGCTGATGATTTCTTAGTTATACATGCTCGTGATGATCTGGTAAATGTTCAGGGAACCACTCCTTATACTCATAGTAATCCCGGCACACCTATCAATATGCCTTGGCTTGGTAGTACACAAACTGGCAGGGGTGCATCTGTGGTAAGTCACTTGTCAAAGATTAGCCTTATGTACTCTATCTACTTCTCTCCTTTTGTCTGTTCAGTGTTACTGGTTATATTTTACAATTAGCGTGTAAGTAAATATAGTTTTTCTGTATAATCAAGACAAGCTGGAATTTTTTATAATCATTCCATTAATAGGTTAAAATACTGCACAGAATTTAAGATACGCCAACTAAGCAAGCGAAGTTTTTAGTCAAGCCATATACACTTTTTATACTTAAGATACATCGTTTAAAAATAAAGAATCAGGATTTGAGTAAGAAGTTGCAGCTTAAATTGTTCTTTAATGATTTGAAGCCAAATGCTGTATCTAAAAAGTATATATTCAGGAGATTTCAGGATATAAATTCATAAAGATTGGGTAGAAATATTTGTGTGAAATATTGAGGTATCTTTTATTTTAAGCATAATCTTAAGTTTCATTCTGAGTTCCAGACTATTCCAGTTTTTATTTAAAAGTAAATACCAACTTGTGCTCTAGTACAAAGTGCCATTGTAGTGCACTGTATATTAGTATGAACCTGTATTATAGAAAGGACAGCAAATGAACTCCTAAAGCAGATTTCACTGGCAGGACAGAGGCTTCAAATGAAATGAATTAAACTCTGGAAACTGAGCAACTTAAACTTGGGAAAAATGGGGATTCTTAGTTTCATAAGAAAAATGAGGAAGGCAGTACTGCAGAAATAGGACCAACTGCAAACATAATGCATAGTTTGAACTACATGTGATGCTGATGTATGACTGTGTATCTCCAAAGTTGCTGTCAGTTCTATCTTCTTTGAAGTGCTGCACAGTTTTGCCATAACTCTGCTTAGTAGCATTATTAAATATCTCACTTCTGAAGATCATGTTTTAGAGGACAGAATCAGTTTCACTGTTTGGCATTTCTGAAATACACTAGAGTGAGGGACACCCAGTAAAGTGTGACTATGTCCACATGAGCAAACTGATCCTTCTGATCATAGAGGTGACACCTGGACAAGGGTAGCTCTTACTTTTAGAAATAGATTTTGCATCTGGAGTGAAGCTTGGCCCTGAGCAAAAAGCCATTAGTTCAGATTTAATTCAGATCAAATGATCATTCTAATCTGGCCATTGACATACTTACCTTAGTTCCTATGCAGCATAGATGCTCTCTAACAGTGGAGATCTGTTGATTAGTTAGCTGGGAGATGCTTATTTGGACCCACTTAACTGGACTGAAATGGTCATACAAGACACCTGTGTCTCTCAGCCTATCTGCACATACGTGTGGAGTTTTCCTGGATAACTGAATGCATCAGCTCTTGTGACTTTGCTGCACTTTGTGGTATTTAACAGCTCAGAGCAAGTCTGTAAGTGGTGGCAGAATGAAAGAACCATATGTTAATTTATATTGTAGTTGATTTTTGAAAATATTTGATGATTAGGAGGAGTAAATAAGGAATGAGCATTGTAAGAATGATAATGTTATCCACACGTGGAAGTGGGTATTGTGCCAGTACCTACACCTCTCCCTCCTATTTAGGAACTACTGATCCTAGTTGCCAGTTTTGCAGCTCTGGTATCACAATCAGATCTCTTCTGCAAGTATTCTTTGAATGACTTTGCCACTTTATCCTCTCACTTCCATTTATATGTATATACACGTATGTATAGAATTTGTGTGTGTGTATTTCTCAAAAAAGTAATTACATAATCTATTAATGTAAACTATTCTTACATGACTTTCTATTTTATACATAGTAAAACTTTCTTACCTAAAGATACATGGCTATGCTTGTGTTGAATGCGTTTGCTGTTAAACTTGGACCTAAATTTTGTTTGGCATACTGTTTGACTGTGGCAGAGTAGAGACCCAACCACAGCACACAACGACACCTGCCCACTAGGGAGGGGAGACAAAGGTACTGAATGAAGGACAAGGTAAATGAAGGAAGATATAGGGATTCTTGGTAGAAAGTAGTGTTACTGTGGAAGGACTCAAATTTAGAGGAAAACCAGCTTCACCAAAATCTTTCTGTTGCTACTATTTGTTACTTTGTTCCTTCGGATACCGCTTTTGATCCTTGTTCCCATCTTTGCTTTTCCATAATTCACAGCCTATTTAGTAGATATAGTCCACTGTTCTTTACCATTACTGGCTTTTCAGTCTTGTTGTCTTTGCTTCATTTCCATCAACAAGGGAAACTGTTGGCCTTATGATACTCAGGCAGTTAACGTTTTATTACTCTAAGGTTTTTTTTTTTGTTACTCCACTGTTTCCTGTTACATAGTTCACACACGGTAAGTAAGGAGGCTCACCACCAGATCCTTCAGTATAGTGTGTTTACACAGTTCTTACAGGAGGTGTTTCTAAGAGAGCACTGAAGTAAATAGTACATACTGTTGGCTTTAAAACTCAGGTAGTGTTCAACAGCTTGTCTTCCAAACCAGTATGACTGACACCAATCTTCCCCAGTTTAGTAACTGATGGGTCAGATTTTAAGCTTTTTTATTCTTCAGTCTTACTGTACATTAGGCCCAAAGCACCCAACTCTCCAACAAAGCAATTAGTGTTCTAGCCATCAGCTATTGTTAAGGGGAAACTAGCAGTATCAAATGTCAGTTACATTGGTAATTTCATTTGATAATGATACTTGGCTTTTAAATCAGAGATGCTACACCAGAGATTTATGTTAGCATAGTCTTTCAAAGGCACGTTTCTGTAAGCATGCATTTTTCCAAAGCATAATCCAGTAGGGGTCAGGAGATCATGATGCATGCTTATCTGTTGAATGAAGAAATACAATTTCCATTGACTTCTGGGTAGAAGTTAGTAGCTGTAAAACTCAAGCTGTTCATTTTGGTGAAGAAATAGAATGAGCATGAACAATTTTTCTTGCACTTACACATAGAGATAAATTGTAAGTTTAGAGAGCAAAGTATTTCAATTATTTATGGATTGGTATATGCACTAATGTTTGAAGAATATCGTCCTCTGTTGTCTTGTCTGAAATCTTATAATGTATATATTGTTCTATTCACCAATGTTTTACCAAACTGTTAAGCTTTTTTCCTTGTAATTTAAAGCACTTACAGGAAAAAAAGGAAAATATGTATTTGAAAATCTTAATTTTTATCTTCAGGAAATTGTTTTGAAATAAACTTGGGTAACCAAGAGGCATAAGGCTTTCTCTTCAACAAATAATAAAGCTTTGAGAATTGAAAGATGTAAATCTGCTTCCAAAATGTAATCAAGAGGATTGCAATTACTCCGCTAATCCAAACCCCAAGAAATTTTAGCAAGAAAATCAATTATTTCCCTTCTAAGTGTTTTTCCTCCTTTTTTGTTTGCAAATTGAAAATTTGGAGAACATTGCTTTTCAACTCTTTCGATCATATTTAGTAATATGAAGCAAGTAAAAATTTGTAATTCATACGTTCTTCCAGTTGACACCCTGATATGATTGGAGGCGAGGGGAGAATAGCATACTTAAATACTTGATTCGCTATCTACTGTTTCAGTGACAAAGCAGTGGCAAAATACTGAACAAAATCATAGCAGTTGAAAGTCACGATTGGACTCGATGGTCTTAAAGGTCTTTTCCAACCTAAATGATTCTATGAAAGTAGTTCAGTGCCAGGTTGCTACTGATGCACAGTAAGTGGTAAGCTGCTGTRCTGAAAGTGAGTGCTCTGGCAACAAACTTTTGTTTGTGTTATCATTTAAAGTTAACACCTGGCACAAATATAAACTTATGCCCTCTTCTTTCTCAAATGTTCAGGTAAATACTGCATGCATAAGCAAACTGAATCCAACAATTTTCTGAGGAAAGACAGTCCTCAAAGTAGCCAGATGCTTTTGAGGAGAACTAATAGAAATAAGAGAATGAAAACTTAACTTTGACGTACATTAATAGAAAGAAAAGAAGGGAAGAGACATGCAAGGAAAATACAGATGCATTTCCCTGATGAAAAATGCCTACTGTTTCTTTCCAATTGTGCTATTGTGCGTTGGACTTACGATTTAATTAGATGGGGTTTTTATCTTAATTGTCTGATGTCTCCAGTCCTCTTCATATATTGAACTCGTCCCAGTTAGGGATTAATCAACTAAGAAAAACAGCATTCTTGGTAATGTACCTTGCTCAAAGCAAAGTTTGGAGTTTAGGAACAAAAGTGCTGCTGAAAATCCATTGGATGTGTATTTGCAAAATTACAAATGCTTTTGAAGAATTTTTTATTTACCAGTTGCTAGGTATATTGCTTATTCTGGATGGCCACAAATAATCACTTTTCAACCAATGACAATAAATAATAGAACTTGAAAATAAATATATTCCTTCCTATTTTTTTACTTCTGTTAAAGTTTGTTTACCTCTTCCTTTACATGCTTCTGCCTCTCTCTTGCTTATCTTACAATATTCAGGAGTATTCCAATAAATTTAATGGAATCAGAAGGGAATTGGCAAGAAAAGAGGTAAGACTGCAGTCTAAGGAGTGTTTATATTTGGATCCATAAATTTCTGAAGCAAAAAGTTAATATTTACCTAGATGTATAAAGCTGCAAAAGTATTAACAGCCACACTAGTCTTGGAAGAAACTGACTTCTGTTTGAATTTCTAAACCCAGTACTTGTTTTCAGTAGGAATTTTGATAGGAAACAGCTCTCTATGATCACTAATTATTCTAGTTCAGTAAGTTCTTTATTCAGTAATATTGTTTAATTATTTCCTATTATTTTGTATATTGAACAGATGCTAAAGAAGGCTATTAATAACGTCAGAAGAATGGCTTCTCATCCAACATTACCATATTGTAAGTTCAGTTCTGTTAAAAAAAGAAAAAAGTTATCTGAAGATTATATATTTACTTATTGGCCTGTTTCTTAGTATGCTTCTATTTTGTACTAGCACAGCAGTCTATTATATATTTTAAAAGTTGCTTATAAGCCCTGTTTTACTGAAACTATTTTTCATTCCCCCCCAAAAAAATACTGGGTGATAATAGAATAATCTTTAGAAACAGTGATATTTTCTATACCAAGAAGTACTGTATTTCTGTTTTATTTGTGACTTGGATGAAAAATAGTAGGAAAAAGATGTATTACTATCTCCAAGTAAATAGCTTCATATTTCAGTACCATCTAAAAACAGTTCTTAAGTAATGAGTAAGTACAGTTCAGTAAGGTTTGAAGAGCACAGGTTTAAGTTTCAGTGGTACCCACTACTCCTACAGTATGCCAGGTACTATAGCACATATTGCGGCACTAGTTATTTTGAGGATGTTGTGAGCTGGTGTGAGATTTCTTAGAATTTTTGAAGAAACCTTTCTGCTCAGCACCTGTGAAAAGTCATGTAAATATTTTCTGTTGCAGACCTGACAGGTGCTCAAGACGGTAGTGTAAGAATGTTTGAATGGGGTCATGCGCAGCAAATCACATGTTTTCGGTCTGGTGGCAACTCAAGGGTAACTCGAATGAGATTCAATTACCAAGGAAATAAGGTAATTGACAGAATGCTTCTGTACTTACCCTCTTCTCTCCCCCCTCCCCCCCAATTGTAAATTAGCAGAAACATCACATTCTTCAAAACTAAAGTAGTTTCTCTGAATTGTGGATAATTTCTCTGTAATACATACATATGTATTTACAATTAATATATCTTTTTTCAGTTTGGAATTGTTGATGCTGATGGATATATAAGTTTATATCAAACAAATTGGAAATGTTGCCCACTTACTGGAACTTCACCTAAACCATATTTGGTAAGCTGAAAACTAAATTTGCTTCCATAAACTTGTGTTGTGCTCTCTTATTTCCTTCCCCCTTTAGAATAGTTAGGAGAGGGCWGGGATTGTGCTGATAAGCAGTATTAATCAAGATTTAATAATATATTGTTGCCATCCTGTGATCCGTATGACAGACAGTTCTTAAATCCTAATCATACTAAGTTAGAGAGTAGAAAATGCAGTGTTAGATCTGAAGTAACTTTAATGTTCTTTGGGACTTGTCAATAACTGTCAATTGTTAATCAATTGTCAATAACGCAGGACTGGAAAGTATACTTCCATGAAAAATTGAAGAGTATCAGAAGGTATACACATACCTTTATATCCTGTGTTCTTTAAATTGTTTTTGAAACAGCTCACCTTCTTGAGGAAGTTTAAGATTTCATGCTTACACAAAATCCGTTTCTTTTTTAATTAATAATTTATAAACTGCAATTTTTCAGACCTGGCAGTGTCATAACAAAACAGCCAATGACTTTGTTTTCATCAGTTCATCATCTTTGATAGCCACAGCAGGATTGTCTTCCGACAACAGGTAAGAACTGCTGTGATAATGCATAAAAATGAAGCGGTGCCATGTTTTTTCTCCTTCCCTGTCCCTCCCCACCTTTTTGTTGATGATTCTGCAGTTTAAGAGCAACGTGTACTTCTGCTCTCTTTCTTTCTTTGTGGGAGGGGGAGAGAAGCAATGTTTGCAGCTAAATTCCATGTGCCTATTAAAGGAGGTTCCATAAGGAAGCACAAATGCTCTGTTCATGTTCCATATGAGGAGGGGAAGTGGAGAGGGAGGTGCTGAGCTCTTCTCTCTGGTATCCAGTGACAGGAAATGTGGGAATGGTTCAAAGCGTCCGGGTAGGTTCAGACTTGGCATTAGGAAGCATTTCTTTACCAAGAGGGTGGTCAAACACTGGAACAGGCTTCCTAGAGAGGTGGTCGATGCCCCAAGGCTGTCAGTGTTTGAGGCACTTGGTCAATGCCCTTAAGAATTTGATTTAACTTTTGGTCAGCCCTGAATTGGTCAGGCAGTTGAACTAGATCATCATTGTAGGTCCCTTCCAATGGAACTGTTCTGTTCTATTCATATGAGCCTGTCTTAAATTATTTTTATAGACATAGGGAGTTGTGCATATGTATATGTATAGCTATGAAAGTAATTTGGGGTCTGCTCAAAAGTAATCATTGAAAGTCTGTTTACAGTGGTTTTATGCCTGAAACAATCTTTTTAAGGTTCAGATGACTTTTCAAATGTTCAAAATACTTTAGAACATTTCTCACTGAATTAAAACATATTTTTTCTACAGAAATATTTGTCTTTGGGATACTTTGGTTTCACCTACAAATAGCTTGGTGCATGGTAAGTAAAATACAACCAGCAAAATATTTGATCACAGTAAAAAAAAAAAAAAAATGTGTGTGTGTTTGTCTTCATGGAAAAGTTATTGTGGGAAGTAATTTTAATATTAGCAGTAAAACATCTTTCACTGTACTGTGTGAGTGCACCAGCAGGAATATAGAAACAGATTCTTGAGAAATTACTTAGTGCTATATATAAATTATTGGTTTCATGGACATGAGCACCTTACTTTGCATACCTTGTCTCTTTGCACAACAAGTGCAACTCCTGACAGCCAGACGTGTAATTTCTGTTCCTTTTTAAAAGACTCTGAGCAACTCCTGCTTCTACTGACTAGCATGTTGAGAAGACAATAGCTATAACACTGTCAAAACTACAGTTTTTAGCACAGTTGAGGTACGTATTTGCAGGATATGCATCCACACCCTTCAATTCAAGGTTTCTATGGCTGTGTCTGTACTCATAAGTCAGAGAGGCCCCACTCAAAATTTATCAATTAAGTGTTAGACCAAACAATGGTACTACAAAGATAGCACTGGGCACTTGTATATATGTTATCTGTTTGGAGAATATGAGAGGACATGCTTTTTATGAACTGTTAAGTATTTCATTGTGTCTGTGAAAATCCTGTTCTCAGAGAAGCCATGATTATAAAACGGTTCTCTGAAGGTATGTATATAAATAAAACTCACCAAATTTTCTATAAAATATTCATTGATTTTTTTATGAATATATTGAACGAGCAGATGTGCAAATAAGATCTTATAATTATGTAGTAATTTTCAGAGTTGAACTAAAAGATTAACTTAACTGCTGTATTTGTAAAGTAGTGCATTTATGCTTTCAAAGATTGTCCAGTTCTATGGCACTTTTATTCTATATATTATGCCAAATACTGTGGAATGTTTTAAATGCTTTCTATGTGTGTGTGCGCATGTATAGATATCTACATACAGTATTACAAAAATGCTTTAGAAGAATTATTCCTGTAAGTACGCTTTTTAAGATGTAATAAATATTTAGTGGGGTTTCATTAATTTTATTACTAATATTTTGTTGCAGTGGAAAAGAAATACATTTGAATGTCTGAAATAGAGAATTAGGCTCAGAGAGAGGAGTTGTGAACTCCTTGTAACTGAAGTGTGGTGAATGCTTAACTGTATGTGTGAGATGCATGGAATTTCTAAACGTAAACTTAGAGAACCCTTTGAACTACAAGTACAATGTACTACATGCCATGTGTTAGGATTCATAGCATCCAGTCTTAAACGTACTGAGCTTTGTTCTGATAATTGTAATCTTCATTCACTTCCTCTACTCATTTGGGGGAGTAGACATATCCAAACAAATGCGAAAAGCAGCAAATTAAAAGTAAAATAACCAGTGGAACCTTAGGAGATATTTGGGCAAGTAATTTAGGAGGACATTTCTTATGGAAAATATATGCCTTAAAATAACTAGCATTAGAGAGTTTGAAAAGAATCTGTTTCTGGTCAAGGCTTAATAGTTTGCGATTGCACAGGGATAGAAAGAAGGGTATAAATTTTTTTTCAAACAGATTGTAACCACTTAATTTGCGAATACTGCAACTTCAGGATGTCTGATGTGAACCTGGGCTTACATATATATCATACTGCAATAAATGGACTGGTTGTGGTCAATTGGAGTACAGCATCAAAGTCACTGTTGCTACTGATTTGAACCATTAGAGGTTGATGGAAAATTAAAGTTAGTACTGTGAAATTGATGTTAGTATTGTGTGTTTATTTAAATTACTTTGCTTTGGCTTTCAGCTTTTATCTGTCATGATAGTGGAGCAACTGTGCTAGCATATGCTCCAAAACATCAGCTGTTAATATCTGGAGGCAGAAAAGGCTTTACATGTATAATTGATCTTCGCCAAAAACAGCAGCAACAGTTACTCCAGAGTCATGATTCTCCAGTCAAAGCAATTGCTGTTGATCCTACAGAAGAGTATTTTGTCACAGGATCTGCTGAAGGCAACATAAAGGTATTAATGAGGGGGAGGGAGCAGAGAGATGAAGGTGATGATGTGTAAATTCAAAAAGAATCTTGCATAGGTGTGGAATAACCAGATATGTCATACATTCTGCATTTGTTCTCAACCCTGACTTTCACATTTACTAATTTAATTATGAAATGTTAGTCTTACCTTGCAGTCCTCCTTTTAGTTAGTCTTACCTTAGTCCCCATATATATTCCTTATTATAGAAAATGAATATTAATATTCTATAACTGCATCATTACAGATTGCTACATATCTTTTCTTTTACAGTTAGCGTCAGAAAAATGAATGCAAAATGTAGTCCAATTTCTTCATGACTCATTACTGGTGAATTTTAAGATCATGGTAATTATCCTTATAAGAGAGTGATGTTTTGATGCTTTTTCAGGTATGGAGTCTGTCTACGTTTAATCTTCTTCACACTTTCATCAATGAGCATGCTCGACAGTCTCTCTTCAGAAACATTGGGACGGGAGTCATGCAAATTGAGACAGGACCAGCAAATCACATATTCTCCTGTGGTGCTGATGGAACAGTAAAGATGAGAATCTTGCCTGATAGATTCAGCCCTTTAAATGATGTGTTAAAAAATGATGTGAAATTTATGATTTAATATTTTTCTCAGAACAGTGTATAATATTCCCCTTCTGCCATCCCTGAAAATATTTTTCCTGGAATTAGCCAACAAAGCAGATACACAATGATAGCTTGTGCCACAAAGATGCTTTTTTCTGCAGGCCCCCCCCCCCCATATTTATTACCTGGAGCTTTTAGTCCCTGATGCACTGATGCCTTAAAGATTAACAAGGTCCTTCAGATTTTGATAGTTGCCTAAAATAAAAGCTATACATGACTCCAAATTATATACTTACAATATTATTAAGATGTTGCTGAAGTGGTTTACTCTTCCTTTTGAGGTAGTTAACTCCCACCTGGAGTGTACCATCTGGGCAGGGCCTCTGCTTATATTCAACACCTGGCCATCTTCTAAAAGCAGGTCTGTCCAGATGGAAACCTCAGATAATGTTGCTCTTTCACTGTGGCAACCATAACTGTCTCTCTTCTCAACTTGTTTTGTCAGCCAACAATAAAAATTTATACCTATGTGTAGAAGAGAAACAAAGTATGTGTGAGTAGATACTCCTGGCCATGCAAGCATTCATATAATGAGCCACTGTCTGTCTCCATTCCTGGGATCCAGGCTGTTTACCTCCCTAACTTGCCTGATCTCCTTCCTCTGATCTAGGGTATAAGAAACTGAAGGATGTTCTGTAACTTGTCTTCTGTTCTATAGCTTTGAATCACTGCCATCAGGATGGCAGGCTTACCTTTTAAAAAGAAATATATTTTTAACCCTGAACACTCCCTTTACAAAAAATATGTAAATATTAATGGATATCTTCCTAGTGAAATAGTCAAGATTATGTGTGAAGCTTTAGTCTTGATCAAAAAGATACAGGAAGATACTGCTTTAGGATATGGCACTAGAATTTCTTCAAAGAATATTTATTTACATGTCTGTAGAGGAAAAAAAAAAACCAACCTTATTTATTTTTACATTTTTTCCAGTAAGACTTTTATTTAGCCCAAAGATACTCAGTTCATTTTTGGCACTTATGTTCTTGTTTGTCTGCTTTTCCTAAATACTTTAAAAAAGGAAAAAGGAAAAAAGTTCAACAGCAAAGTACTTTAATACTGTCAGTCTTTGTACTGTATGTTTACATCTGGTGTAAGATGAAAGAAAAAAATTTTGAAAAGGATAGATGGATTTTTTTTTTGCCAAAATATTAAACTGCGTAACTTAAATGTTTGACCAAATTATTAATGCACAAAGCCTTTACATTTTTTTTAGTCAGCTAAAAACTGTTTCTGTAAGTATTTTGGTTTACTTTTCCTGACTTGAGAGCTTGACAGAAGTTTAATTTGTAAATTAGATGTGAGGCTGGATTACTTGAATGCCAATGGTGTACTTTTTGCTAAAAGATATTTTGTGAAATATAGCACCAAGATATGAACTGTAAAATAAACTTGTCAAATTAGGAACTATGGGGATAAATAAAGCATAGCAGAAATGAAGGGCTTGTAAAACGAACTTTGTAACATTCTCAGGATGCTTTTATCTTAAGAATATAAAATTGTTTAAAAAGATTTTGTAAAATGTATTAAGGTCATTTTAAATGTATGTTTCGCAAGTTGCAGTGCAAACACTATGAAGGTTTTTATGCACATAACCTGAATTTTCAAATTGTGCAATAAAAAGAATGTGAATATTTTGCCATGAAGAAACATGTGACAGCATTTCAAACTGGTACAGCTGTTCAGTGATTCAATTGTAATTGTTCTTCCACAACACTTATAGATTGAAATCAAAATTGGTATTGAAACAGTTTAAGTACAGTGATGGACCAGAAAAGTGACTGACTAAAAGTGACACCATCTTACAAAACAGACTTGCCCAATGTGTATGTCATACCTGCTCAGTGACTGAGTTTCTAATATTCCTTATCCTTATGAAAGAAGGAAAACAATGGAGTTAACAGTAGCACACTCCTTGAGAATCAACTGAAACCCTGACTTTGTAGCTGCTTATATACATGCATTAGTTTTATGCACCCACTGGACTAACAAAGTTACATTCAGAAAAGGAAAATGTGCAAAAGTCATGGCAACATTATACAATGATGTCCTTATGTTTTGTCCTTAAATATTTATATCTCATTAGCTTTAATATTTCAAGCTCAGTTTATTGTACTGGCAGTCACAAAAAGCTGCCACAAAAAGTCACACATCCGCGAACTGAGCAGATTTTATATGTAATTTGTGAAGACATACAATGTTGTCATTTTTCTGAGTAAAGCTGCACTATGAATAATCCTGGCAAACTTACGCTTATACCAGAAAAGTACTGACTGTGAGCAGGCATTTTCAATAATGTTTATAGTTACCATAAGCTATTCTCAGAACTAAATTATGTAAAATCACAATGTATTTGCCACACCTTCATAATCGTTCCAATAAATCCTGCAGAAACTCAACCTTCTAGAATTCCATGTTGCTGCTACTTCATTTACAAATCAGTTGTTTGCTTGTATAATGTTCATTGATGTTTAACAATTCTTGTAAGTCAAATTATCAATAGCTTCCTTGTAATGATGGAATCAAAATGAGTTAACTTCTGTTGTATCTGAAACTTTTAAAGGGACACTCTCAACTTGAAATCTAGTCATTGGGGAAAAACTGAACTCAAAACTCTTCCAGCTGTTGCCCTTAGCAACTTCCACGGATTTTTGTCCTCCAGCAATTAATGATTTCTCCCTGTCGCTGTGAAAGTTACTCAAACAGAAGGGTAGTAGTGGCTGCCAAGGGTTCTGTGCTTAAAGTAGCCATGTGCACAAATTGAACTCAAAATTTGCATTTACCAGTGCTTTATCAACAATAATTCCACATCCAGACAAAATTACTTAGCTTGTAGTTGATAATGTCCCTTTTAAATATCATAGACTAGCAGTTGTGACTTGTGTTTGTCTATGTAGCAATACATAATGCAATCGGAGTGTGTCATTCTTGTGTTGCTAATTGATTCAGTTACCTCAAACAGATCTATGATCCAAGTTCTTTACTGTTACTTTAGTAACTTGTGAGAGTTAAAACTCTGGCCATCTGGGTACTTAAACTGGCTTGCTGTGTGACTTTTAACCAGAAAATTCTCAGCTGACAGCTGATGTTGCAGGTTTTTGGAGAAAGATGGAGAGTGGAATAGATGCAGATTTTGTACCATGCTGCTGTGGCACAAGGTGAGCTTATACATGTTCTACCGCGTTTTAGGAACCTCGCTACCAGTTACAGGAAATAAACTGTTGAGATATCATACATTAGGTACCACTCCCTTCCTCTTACGAGCACCCAGTGTTAGGTTAGTTGCAATAGGTATGAAAAAAGCAACAGTGATTAAAAGGAAATAAGCTTGGAGAGGATAGATCCTCCAAGGTAATTTTTTCAGATGTTTATTTTTACTAAAAATAGCAAAACCATCTCTAATGGCAGGTTCAGCACACTGATCAACCTACTTTCTATAAAATAAAGAAATTGATTTACCAGGTTTCTTGGTGTTTCTTATTCCTGCCCATTTCTAGCTCTGAAATCTGCATGGTTTTGATCTTTGTCCTTTTCTGTCTTTTTTTTTTTTTAATGCCTTAGCTTTCCGTGTATTCACTTCTCAATGTTTTGGGGTGTGGTGTTTGTTTGTTTGTTTGTTTGAAATTCAATGCGTAACTATCAGTTGTAATCAGTTCTAAGTTATTTCTCAGTGGAACGAGGCTGATGTGGTGATGGTGCTTTCTGTCATTTTCTTCCACAACTAACTTCTTTAACCCCTTGTCTGTTTCATTTAAACTTGAAAGTCTGTGAAGGTTTTGGAGAAGTCCACCTCTCTAATTTTCCCACCCCTAGAAGAGATACAAAGATGAGTGCCTCTGCTCTAGTTACACTAGGCAGCAAGCTCCTGCCAAAATTAAAAATACCTCAACGTACAGCTCAGCAGAACGAAAGAACAATGTTATTTGGGGTTTGCCCTTGCAATAATTGTAACTCCTCCTTTGTTAGGAGGGAAAGAAGCAAAGCAAAGATGCACCCCAAAATCTAGCACCGGGACTGTGATTTCCTTTGCGGCCCTGTGTAACCCCCTCTTCTCCACCTGGTGGTCTTTCCGCTGCGTGCCCGGGGGAAGGCAATCCAAGCGAACCGCCTCCCGCCGCGCCCATCGGCCTGCCGCCCGAGTTCCCCCGTCGCTGCCCGCTCCGGGGGCTGCCCGGCCTTTCCCCTCCCCTCCCGCCCCGGGCGAGCGGCGGCGCCGGGCCGCGGAGGGCAGARCCGCCCCTCTCCCGCCCGCCCGGGCTGCGCCCCGCCCCGCGGCGCGGGGAGCCGGGGCTGCCTCTGCCGCGCCCGCACCGCCTCGGCAGCGCCGCTCCCGCCGCCAGCCCCGAGGAGGCGCCGCCGCCCCCGCCCCGCGCCCACACAGTAAGTGCCGCCGCTCCTCGGCGTGGGGTCCCGCTCCCGCCGCACCGGGCAGCCCCTTCCCCTGCGCGCCGGCGGAAGGRGTGGGCGAGGGCAGCAGCCCCGCCGCGGCAGGGCGGGCCCGCGCCCGGCGGCGCCTCAGCGGCAGAGCGGGTTGGGGCCTGGCAGCCCGGCGGTGCCCCGGCAGCCTCCCCGCCGCCTCCCCGCCGCGGGGGCGGCCGTGGGGGCGGCCGTGGGGGCCTGGCTGCCCGGCGGCTGCAGGTGGCGGAGCCCGGGACGGCGCTGGGAAGCAGCGCTGGGCTCCCAGTGCCGGGCTCCCAGTGCCGCCCCGGAGTCACTCCCGGTTTCAGCGTGGGGGACGAAATGCGGTGGCCGGGGCGGAACTCGGGAAGCCCCAGTGGGGCCGGGGCCGGGGCCGGGGCCGGGGCGCGTCGCTGCCGCCTTCGCCTGCCCCGGCGGCTCCCGGCGCTGCGAAGCCCCGGCAGCACTTCGGAGTGGGTCTCCAGGTGGGAGTTGCCCAAAAGCAGTCGCGTTGAGAGTTTCGTCACGCGGAAATGTTTGGGTGAGAGCTGTACGTGGGTTTCTGTTCGGGGAAGGCGAACTGCCTGCCTTCCCTCTGCCGCTCCTCGCGGGCAGCGGGGCAGGTTTCTGCTTTTTTCAGAAATATTCGTGCTTTCGCCCGGAGTGAGCCGTCGCCCTCGTCAGGGTGTGCTTGAGCACGCACGAAACAGGTCTGTAGCTCTTGAGGCAGAGGCAGCAAGTGTGGTAACGCAGCTGAATTCTGCATGGTGCTGGTAAAAGACAAACTTTTCTGAGATACGTGAGTTTGGTTTTGAAATACTACTAGCAAAAATTCTGCCAGTAAAATTAGTTTGTATCTTATTTACATACTGCTAATTAGATAAGAAAGATCATGGTTCAGTGTGGGCTTTTCCTTTTTAGAAACCTGGATGGTCAGACTTCCCATGCTGGAGGTCTGTGTGTCTCTAGAGGTGCATGTTCGCAGTCTTACTTGACCGCACATACGCACTGGTAAAGCCAAATGCCGTCCAAATGATGTTTCGCTCTGCACGTGTCTTGTTTCGGTTACGCTCCTTTGCAAATTATTTAGCATAACTGACCAGTGAAACTACTCACCTTACAAACTGCCCTGTCAAAACTTCTCCGAGCAGTCGGATGCACCAGATGAGGAGGTGTCAGTTGCACTTGCTGGCTGGGTTGACTGCTGCCAGCTCTGCTTATCTCTTGTCAGCTCTAAATAGGAAATTTGCTTTGAAAGAGCACTGATAGCAGAGCCGACTGCTTGCAGCCCTTGCCATAGCAGTCTAGCCTTTCGGTTGCCACAGACCACAGGTCTGGTCTGAAAAGCGTCGCTGGTCTGAACCTAATCGCTTGTGGGCATTGCTGTGAGATCCAGAGTTACCRTTCTTTATTGGCAGGCCCAAGGCAGGTATTGCAGGGGCAGCACAGGTCAGGCTGTGCCATATCTGTAAAGGCACTGTGCCTAGACAGAGTCCTGACCCTGCACACCATTCCTATTCCCATGGTGGGAAGCATGTTAGATTAGATGGATGTTGTTTAAAAACATAGGAAAACCCGTTGACACGGTGTATTGTTTATAACTCTTCCATTTAATGGCTTTTGGTGGGAATCTCTATTTCTTTGTGGTGGAAATCTCTGGTTATTATTTCTACCTTGCAGTGATTGATGAGCATTTTAGTAAACTTTGGAGACAGTGCAAGTCTGAGCTGTTATAACTTGAAATTAGGCTGAATGCATTCCCTTCCTCATCATGCTACTTATATTGTTGCCATGTATTAATAGTGCAAAAACGTAATATCATGTGTTTGCAGACCTCAAAAGTTTTAACATTTTTACATTTGCCTCATTTAAAAAATGATCATGAGGAGGAGAAAAAAACATCCTCAAAGGAATGAACTACTCAAGTATTCCGAGAAGGTGTTTGGATGTTCCTCACGGCTTCATCCCAGAAGTCTGTTTTCATAAGAGATGGGAGTCATCTGCTGTCTGTCAAATAAACAGCACAGAAGTTTCCTGAGGCTCTAAACAGGAATTGGTAGGAAAAAAAATCCAGAGAGGAAGAGTTTTGCAGTGGAAGGAGGTCCAAGACCTTTATTTGGAAGACAAAATTTGGTGAACTTGGAACACGCTTAGAAGCAGGAAGAGGAACTAAAATGTTCTAGTACATTTATATACTTATATTATTTAACCTGGAAGCAAATTTCACATGGAATATTATCAAAATAGAAGTTATGGCACAGGTCTTTGCAGGAGCACAAAACACTGAGGCTTGAAATGGAAGTTGCTCACTGTTTGCCCTGACAACAGGAAGCTGCTCATTTCCGTTAAATAGTAACTAGCCTAACCTGACTAAACCTAGATTTCAGTGTACTCTGTGGTTTAATTTGCCTATTTTGAGTTTTCTTTAAATACTTGCTGCTAGGAAAAGACTAATAACTGCTGCTTCAAATGGCTGAGGAAATAATCAGATGGTTGAGAAATTTCAACCTTGGTCAGCTTCTTATTTCAGTACGTCAAGACGAGTCCTCCAAGTGATGGACAGTAAAGTGCCTAATGATCTTTAAAGCAGATAATGCGTCCCTACAGATTATTTTTATACAAATAACAAATGTACTGAATAACAAAGTATGATATGCAAACAGTAGCTGGTTCGAGAGAAGTTACATCTTTATGATGAATTTTCTTCCAGGTTGCAGATTTTCACTCTTGAATTTACCTCTTCATAGAGGTTTTGACCTAGAATTTCCCTTTAATTTTTTTATTAATTCTTATGCACAAACAGTAAAAAGATACAAAGGAAAAAAAAAGTTACCAAGTGGTATTTGTCATGATCTTAACATTGGATATATCCACTTAAATTACCTGCTTAATCTAAATGGTTGGTAGTATGTTCTCCATAGTTTTTGCTGTATTGATTACCTTCTAGCAGCTTTGACTACTGTCTGGGTAAATTTGGTTTATAGCTTCTTACATCACTGAGATATAATACAAGGCAGTTGGACTGTACTTTGCTTCCTTTCTTTTTTGTTGTTTTTTTTTTTTTTTTTTTTTTTCTTTTTTTTTTTTTTTTTTTTTTTTTTTTTTTTTTTTCCCTCCATCCTTTGTAGGTTCATTTCTTGCCATTTCTTGTATTTTCCCACCTTTAGGTAGATCATTCAAACTACTTTCATCTTCCCCCACTGACAAATTTCTTATGCTTTGTTTAAGTTAGGTTTTGTGGATCAGATTGATCTGATGAACAAAATTTAACTGAAAATTAAGTATATAGGAAGAATTTTCTCACAGGGAGAGTATACCTTGTATACAATATATCTTGAACAAGCGTCAAGACACATTCTGGTGACATGTATCTCAATTTAACAAATTCTGGTACTCGTGTCTGTTGTCTGGAGTATTGATACACAGAATGTGATGCTCCAGGAGCTGATGATTTAATGGCAAAGTAACTTAGAGATTTTTTAGGGTTGGTTTGGGGGTTTTTTTGTGTCTGTATGCTTACAGCCATAAGCAGCCACGTTGTCTATTTGATCTGTAATAGAAATGTTTGCAACATTTTTCAGCTGTGATGTCGTGGAAAATCTAGTCCTCTTTATTTGAGACTGGCTTCATAATCAAAGAAAGGGAGTATGGCTTGAAATTAGTTATGGTTTTTTTTTTTACAGCATCTTCAGATCATAAGACCCAGAATAAATGTTTTGTGTGGTCAAGTAGAAGTTAAGATGTCATTTTGTCAGTTAAGCAAGTGAGCAAGAAGTTTCACTCGGCATTTTTACACTCTCTTTCTCAAGTAACACTTTGCTCAAACCAGAATTTTCTTTTTTAACTTGAAGATAGGCTGACCTCACCCCCACTGAGAAGTGTGAGCTTCGTGCCCTGAGACGGAGGTATGTAATTTGCAGAGCAGTAGCACGTGCCTGTTTCATTAGCATCTCTAACAGTCTCAAAGAAGGGAAAGAGTACAGAATACATGATTTAAATTAGAAGCTGATAATCATGTGCTTCAGGTGCTGTTTTCTGAACCGATCACTGACACTGTCGCTTGGAGCCAAAACATCACTTATTTCTTTTTCTGTATTTCACAGTGGGGGTTCCTGGGATCTCTGCAGCAGCCTTGAATTTAGTAAGGCAGGTCTGTGAGATGTAGTATCAAACAAAATACATACTCTTTAAATGATGCAAGTTAAAGCTATTCCTTAATTTCAATTCTGTTTTTGTTTAGAAACACAGATGGTGAAAAGTAAGTGTCTCAGCTCTTGAGCAAACCTTACAGGGACTTCAGAGGTGTTACATGCCTTTTTAGATGATAAAACCATTAGTAGGTATTAGTTAAGTTAATAAGATATATGTTGAGGATTAAGTCCAGAAGATACCAGTACCAAAATCTGCATTTCTTTCAATGCTTTCTCATTAACTAAAAGCATATCTCCTAATAGGTGAATTTTAGTATTAAATATGCCTGGCTTAATCCAAGATCTCATTTTTCTCCCAGAGAGAAGGTCGGGTATTTTTAAATATCTAGTTTTGAAGTTCAGTTTATATTACAGGTTTGAAGTTCAGTTTATATTACAGGATCAACAAAACTAGACACGTTAAAACCCAGCATTTTCTTCCAATTTATGGAATAATGCAGTGAAGAATACAGTAGTGTTATCCTACGGAAATCAGGCTGGGTGCAGTCATTGCTAATGGTAGTTATTTGGATACATGTCTGACCATGAGTGATAGTTGTTAAATCATCTGGAGGAGGTGTGTGTGAGCAATGGGCTGGGCTCTCTGCATCCACAGCAGAGTGGTTGGCTCATTTCGTGTCCGTTTCTGGAGGCCCCAGAATTCAGAAAGAACTGGTGGGAATGATGTTTGGCAAATTAATTTCATATTTATTACCTGGATCACTAGCAAAATTTTCATTGTGTGGTGTGCTTAAGCCTTCCTCAACGAATGGCTTAATTTTTGCTTTAGTATCTGAGCTTTATGGGAGCATGTCTGTATGCTGCGCCCTTGCTAAGGAGCTAGTCTTGAGAGCAATTCAGGAAATGGGAGAGCAAAGCAAACTGTTTTAAACAGAAGTGGCTGGTGTTTGATAGTTGCAGATTTTACGTGCTTACTTTCTTTTAGTGTCTTCATCTGGTATTTATAATCTAACTTTCTGCTGATCAAATATTTTTATAGAGACAATATGGTTTTTCTTGTTTGGTACTTCGTCTGCAAGAGTTACTGGGGCTCAAATGTATTCAGGACTGGCTGTCCTAAATAGCTGAACTGAAGAAGAACCCTTAACTATAGTCCATGTTATTCTTCTATGCAGCAAATACATGTAAAAGGACAGAATATATTAAATTGTAAGGAACTGAGAAGTGGGAAAACAAGCTCTAGACTGAGAAGGCATACCTGCACGTGGTTATCTTCAAACATGTTTGTCGCTTGAGCTTTGAAGTTGAATACCTAATTTGTGAAGGAAATAAAAAACATGTAGTTACCAGTAACTGGTTTTCAAACCTTCTGTCCTCTCCAGCATACATGTGACACCCAGATAACGTCATAAAATTGGCTGTCTTGAAAGGCATTTTAAGTAATAAAGTAGTAAGTGATCCAGGAAGGCAAAGAAAATCTTTCATCTGTTAGGGGAAAAAAAATGTTTGAGGAGGAGATAATAATTTTATTCAAAGACATACTAAAGTGGAGTTTGTCAAACAAAATGCTACCACATTTCAGTGACTGATTGGGAAATACGATGTCTGTAACCACTTTGATTCTTCATGAAGATGAACTTCCCTTTAGTTTCTAGCTGAAGTAAGTTGTTTTGGACCCAATTCCCATATAGCAGTGTCAGCCGCTTCCAATTTGATGGGTAGTACTGAGCTATCAAAAGTATGTTGGCATTACTGCAGAATATTATACTTGCCTGAAGAACTTACTTTACCTACAAGTACAGCTGAAGTTCTGGAAGTTAATCTGCAAATCCTGGAAAAAAGGTATTAAAAGTAGGATTCAGGTGATGAGGAGCGTTTTCTGTCAGAAGTCTGTTGGGTGGATGTGCTAGCTAGCACTCCAGGCGTAAATATCACTGCTGTCACTCAGCCCTAAAAGAAATTAAACCTTAACTTCCTGCTTTCACCAGTTCTGCAGAAATCTAAGATATAACCGAGTCATTGGTGTCACTGGATGTAAATAGCGAAATACTCCTAAAATATGATTCAACTTTTTTGTTATAATGTCCAAAGTAAATAACTGCCTCTTGACTTACTGAAAGCATTCTGGTGTTACTTTTATACAAATAGTTATGAAGGGGTTTTTGGTGCTGCTTTGCTTTGAGGAATGACGAGGAAGTTGCTGCTATGTTAATTACTATTAACAAAGCATCACAGTTCTATATGAAGCAGTCAGTTCTTAGAGCTCTCTCTGGTATATTGTGGTTAACTAATATGAAATGTAGCTAACACATACCTCCGTCTTTCCCAAAACATTCTGTAGATTTTTGGATTATTTAGGTAGTGTGGTTTCAGAATGTTGTAGAGAAATACAAGTTGGTACTGGAAGGTACTTGTGACTTTCTGACTCATCTGCTGCGGAAGGTACTCTCCAAGCAGTGGGTATGTGCAGGCATAAAAAACCTAGTTAAGGTAAGTCTAATTAAATAGCCTGGAATTAACCTCTGATTGTTGAGCAAATTTAGAGTATTCATAATTAGATATGTGTTTATTTATGATATCCTTCCACTTTTTGGTAGTATTTGTTTTGTATATTTGCTTAGCCTGTTTTCTTTAGTGTATTAAAGTAATTTTCAAGTCCTGTGGAGGAACCTTTGTCCACCTTCAGCTCATCCCACATCCTCCTTTTGGGATCCTCAATTCGGAACATAAACTCTGCATTTTATCAGCTGCACTTCAGCTGAATTTTGTATTTCATGCTTCTTTGCAAGGGGAAACAAAAATCAACAAAAATTGTTCTTTTTTTTTTATTTATTTTAAATTCCAGCTCATCTTCATGTTTTATAGTGAATAAATGTTGATATTAAGATTTTCTTTAATCCTGCTGTGTATAGTACTGTCTTTATGACTACTAACTGCAGAATTGTTTTATTTAAAAAAAAAAAAAAAATCCCCTTCTGAGGATAACTTGCCAACCTACTTAGAGCTTTATGTCCTTGATATATTTTAATTGTTGAGTTTATATTAAGGAAAATAATGTGCTACTGTTGCGCCTCCAACTTGTAGTGTTTGGGATTCCAGACATAAAACCTGTCTCTCAAGTAGTCTAGACTTGGTCTTATTTATGTTATTGCTAGCATTTCTAGCTGTGTTATCTTTTTGGCATGATTGGAATGATTTTGTAAACAGCTAGGGGGGGTTTAGTGGCATGTGGAACTTAATTATGCTTTTCATGAGATTAAAAAGTAGAAGCCTTTTGCGTAAGATACAGCAAAGAAAAGAAGAATGTAAATAGAGGGTAGAGCAAGAGAGACAAAGCTGAGCTTATTTTAGGAGCCTTGAAGTTTGCTTAGCTGTCTAAAACTTTGCAAGTCAAGTTAGAAGAAAGCAGTTGATAACTTTTATCTTTAGCTGTTTAGTTATGGCTATTATTACAGTGAAATATGGAATAATACAGCTCAAGGACTTTTTGTATCTCTGCTGTTGCTGAAATTTTTGTGTAACGAAAATCATCACCGCGTTTTTGTGTAACAAAATCGAGAAGCTGTGTTGTTTTATTTTAATGTTAACCTTGTGATGCAAACTGATTCTTTTGCAGAGAGCTAAAGGACAGATCTGCATTGGTGGGATAACAGGTTTAATATTTCATATTTTCCCCCCAATAACTTCTTGTAAGTTAATAAAAGCAATTCTATAAAATACATGAGGTTCATCTGTAGGGTTATCTCCTGCTGAAGTCTCAAGTGGATTCAGGATGAGTGTAGCAGAGTTTTTCCAAACATCTTCTTGTGGTTTCCAGCAGTTTCAGAATAATTTAAACACACTGAGGGAAGCTAATGTTTTTTCTCTGTTTGACTACAGTTTTCTTTTCTTGTATCACTGAGTAGTATTTAATGTTAATAATAATGTGGATAAATGATAGAATGTTTTAGCCTCCTGTCTGATGAAATCATGAAATAAGATAATACAGACCTGTTGCTATAAACAGGGTAATGGAAATCTTGATACTTTTTTTTTTCCCTAGCTGCCAGTCCTTTTTTTTCCCCAGTAGTTGACAACATATTGATAGGTGGAGTTGTTTCTTGTTTGAAGATGTCATTCTAGAAACGGTTTATATGTACTCCTGTATTTCCATTAATTTCATATCAAGGTCTTATCTGCTACTTTATGTGAATTCAATTGATTATTTCCAGGCACATCCACTTAATTTGTTATCCGTTAAAATGTTTGTTGTAGTACTTCAGTGTATTACATTAGCCTCATGTTAAAGAAAAAGAAATCTGCAAATCCATTTTTGCTTGGAGCTGCTGAAAACTTATTAAAAGTTACATGTAGCATTAAATAATAGTGGAAATGTGATTAACCTTTCAATTGTAGAGAAATCTCTGTAATCCAAGCTATGAATTTGTGTTGTACTGGTCTGCAAAACACCACACTGGTCAATGATGCAAAAAGTATGCTGATTGTGACCGAATGCTTTTGTGCAGATTTGCTAGCAGTATTTGCTGTACAAGTGGTTTTGAGTATGCAGGTGGATAGTTTAAAGCCACTTGAAATGTGAACTTTGTTGTTAATACCAGGAGGATAACTGGGGAATAGATGAGGAGGAATACTGAATGTGAAGTCGGTGACAGGCAATAAAATACTGTGTACATTTTTATTTATTTATTCCTATAAGGTGTTCAAATGTAATCTCAGATGATTGGCAGTTTATACATTTCTTCCGCTTCAGATATTAGGCTGGATGGGAGAGAGTACTGGAAGTCTGGATTACTACAAAAAGATCCATCTGTTGAAAGCACGTTCTAGGTGACATCAGAAGATGAAGAGCACAGGATGTGGCCCTTACTATTAACTGCAGTTTGTACAGTGTTGTCCATCTCGTCTGGCATCCCTAAACACTGGTTGTTTGCCTGTGTTTTCCAATAAGCTTTGTGTAAGTTGGTTTTTGTTACCTGTAGTTTTTTAGAAGTTTCTCAGTATTTCAGCATACTCATTTTCTAATCACTTGCTTTAAAATTTAAGACCTTTAAAAAAATAAATCCCATATTTGTGTAAAGATCCTGCTTTACAAGAAGTAACCAGTTCTACGTATCAAGTCGGTATTTAGTTTCAGTGATCATAAAACATGATGTATTGAAAACATTTTCAGAGTGTTTGGGTCCAACTGATGGGGAGTCAGCATTTGAGACCTATAAAACCTGCAAGGGCCTAAAACCACAGTATGTGCTGCTGTTATGTACACAGGAAACCATGTCACAAAACCAACCCTATTTTCTGTTCAAGCACAAGAGGTTGTGTGTAGGTGACTGATTTTGGGGAAGGAGAGTGTATCATTACAGTGGACTTTGAAATTTAGTTTTAAAATTATAGGAAAGCAGACCTCTGTACTATCCAAGCTTAAACGCAGCATGCACCATTTAACAATCTACTAGTTTTACAACTGTATGTGAGAAAAGTAGCGCAGGAGTCCACAACTAAAAATGCAGTTATTACCAATTTAACCTTTATTTGCCTTACAACCACATTGTTTAAAAAGTGAATAATTACAGCACAAATCTGAAAGTTGGTGTTCTGTGTCTTGATGGCAATAAATACATTGATGGAGAAGAATGGCAATTAACTGATAGGCAAAGCGATAATTAAATAATTAGCTAGGAGGAGTAAATTCAGGACTTGATCAAATACTGGGATAGGGATAAGGAGTCGTCTCAAGGAGCTTAAATGAACTTCTTGAGACCAAAACCAAGAGACTGAAAATAAAAACTTCATGTAAGTTTAAGTTGCTTGTTTGGTTTTTTTTTTTCTTCATATGAAGAGCTSGATAACACCATAATAAAGTAACCTAAAGCTAATCAAAAACATTTGACAACAGTGCCAGGCAGAAGAGAGGTCTTTTTCAAAGCCTCTTCATGCTACAGAAGAAGTGGCTTAGATACCCAGAGTGACAGTCTGAAACTATCTGAGTGCAGTTTTTTTCCTGTGCTCAGTGAACTAAGGGCTTGCTATGAGAAAGTGGTAGAATCAGTGAACTAAAGCTTTTCTAGATATTATTTCTGGTTTGGGTGGATATGAGCTGAAAACACTTCAGGGAATTTCACCATGGTAAAAACGTGTTGAAGGCTTGTTGGCTTTAGAGCACACGCACCAAGAAAAGCTGGCAGACCCCATCTGTACCGTTAGCTGAAACCCACAATTGGGGCACAGCTCTTTGTGAGGGTCGATAGCCGGCATGATGGCTTGGACCACAGGGACTCATGGAGCAGAAGCACCCGATATGCTGCGAATGTTGTGGGCAGCCCACATCTTCTGGGGGTGTCCTGCAGGGGGGCAGGTGCATCACATAAAGTGGCTTGCAAAGCCCGCACACATGTCATGAGATTGTGGTTATCTACCCGGAGTAACCATCCACCTTCAGTAATGCTCCGGTATCAGACAGGGGTATTTGTGTCTCCTGTATTCAGGCTGGTGACCAAGTACAAATCTTCTGAGGTTATGCTGCACAATTGAGGGAAACAGACATTTTGTCAATTGATGCTATGCAGATGGCATGAAGAGCAGTGACCATTGCTTAATTTCCTCTGCTCAGCTAAACTCAACTCAGGTTCCCTCAAGGGCAACGCTACTGTGCCCGACTAATTTGGAGGCAATTTGTTCAGGTGCTTAGTGTTGCTGCAGTGTAACCCTGAAAATAACATGCCTTAAGCTTGTTTATACCTTAAACAAGACCGTATTGTAATTATGATTTTCAAGCTACAGAGCGAGTGCTGCTTGCTGAAAGCTGTGCATCCTGCTAGCAGAAGCCCTTCATAGTCAGAGCTGGGGAAATCCTGTACTCTGGACAACCCCCATCCCATTCTCAAACCCTTTTATTGAAAGAAAGTACTAGGAAAACAATGACTTTCTCCAAAATTAAACATACAAAGACCTGTTAGACCCTGCTAGAATTGTCAGTTAAAAAACACATTGTGACGTTATCTGCTCTGTTCTCCACGTGTGGCCACAGAACATCTTGACCACTTGTTCAAGTCACCAGTGCTGGTCACCTTAGCTTGGCATACCAGTCCTTTACGAGCAGCTGAAGACCAGATCACCTAAATGCACGTGCCTGAGGAACAAATAACTCGCAAACAATTTGATGGTATTTCCCTGGCTGGTACATCTGTTGCTATGTCTGTCCAAATAGCATGGTGGTAGAGTAACTAGCTCTCAGAACTTGCCATATGAAAGTTGTATCTACGTGTAGTTGATCTGAGAGCTGGAGCATCCGTTCTGTCTGATGACAGTTTTAGGAGATGTGCTGTTGAACGTACCCTCATGGAAGATGACAGAGACATATGGTGGGTGATGAGAGAGGACGGTGGCGTACGTCTGAGCGTGACGGGTTCCCACAACTCCTGTTACTTCTGACTTATGGGACTCTCAACGTATGCCGTAGCAGAGCATAGTGCCAGGTGATCATGTCCCAAAAGTTACACTCCTGTATCTGAACRCTTTGGCTGAATACAGTAAGGACTGAAATAGGAAATAGCTGTCTGTATGAATGCAACTATTGTGCAGCAGTTATTCTGTAATACTTAGTGGGTGGCAGCATATAGCAAAACTAACTCCTATTTTGGATCTGAATCTTGAAATGAAACTTTAAATGCAAGATTGTTTTGAGGGAATAAAAGTCAGCCAAGTGCTTCAAAAACATAACCTCTGGTTTTCTTTCTTTAAAATTATTTCAAGGTATGGTATTTATGCATAATTTAATTTTTAGCTATAAACAGGCATTGACGGAGTAGTTCTGATACCTAAAATGGGAATCCTGAGGCTGTTCACAAATCTGTGTAGTTTAGGAAAAAAGTTAGAGCAATGATATTTTGGCAGCCCAGCTTAACAACTGAGAGAAAATGGGAAGATAAACTGATGAAGTTATTCTAACATAAGCTAGTGAAATAAGATGATGAAATTCAAAAACTGTGGAAAGACTTCAGGCAATAACTTGCCTGTTCCCGTAGTACCCTCTTTTTTTTCAGTGCTCTAAAGGAAGTAAACTAATTAATTTTACACCCATCTATTCTTGTAGTACCTCTGGCACTATAAATGTACATATATATATATAAATGTTTACTCTGACTAGCAAGTTTTGCAGTTCCTCTTGTTCGTGTGATCCTTCTGTGCAGGACTTGTACTAAATTTTTCTTTCCCGTGCTGCTCTTCTCCAGAAAACCCCCGGAGATATTTGAATAGTGTAAGATGAAAGCAGCCCAAGGTGACCCAGTAAGAAATAATCGTCACAAAAGGAAAATGAGTTCCTCTTTGAGTATGCAAAATCTTTTATTGACAGTAGAGGTGTGTAAGTGAATTATTGCTGGTGGCTGTAGAGCTGGTTGTGTGATCCAGGGTAAATACGTTTACGGATGTTGAAGTGTTGTCTGTTTTGAACAAATCTAAACCAAGCTGAAAAGAGTCTGGTGGAGGAAAGCATTCTCTGTGAAATTTTAAGCTCCTTTTGCTCAAGGTGAGTGGAAGAGTTCAGACTTTCCTATTTGGATAAAACTTCCTTCCACATTGCCAAATAGAAGTACTTGATTTCTATTGTGTTCTGCAATCATTTAGATGAGGAGTTTTCAGTAACTAGTAATATTTGATCATGAGTATAATTTGAGATAGTTTTCTTACATAACACACATACATTTTTATACCCAGTTTAAGAGGTAATTCATACAAAGCTAAACCTTGTTATACACAGGAACGTTCTCAGACACCTGGTGTTAATGCTTGTTTATTGAATTGATTCATTAAATGCAAGGTGCTTTAAAAGTTGTCTTTCTCCCTACGATTCATATCTTTTCTCGATTTTTTTGCTGAGTGCCAAATCCAGACAGGTTTCTCTAAATTTCACTGTAACAGCTGCATGTAATTACATGTACATCAAGGAAGTGTAGTATGTCTGAACAGCGTTCCCCTCTGCATTAATAACATACAGAAATTACTGTGATTAAAGCTTTTCTGTGCTTGGGACCACAAGTTAAATTGCTTATCAAAAACTAATTTTTTTTTCCCTTGTTCTTTCAGTGTATCACTATAGGACTGAAGAAACTGGCTCAAGAGACTCCCATTTTTGTCAGAATCATAGAATGGTTTGGGTTGGAAGGGACCTTCAAAGATCATCTAGGTCCAACCCTCCTGCCGTGGGCAGGGACATTTTTCACTAGGTCAGGTTGCTCTCAAAGCCCCATCCAACCTGACCTTGAACACTTCCAGGGATAGGGCATCTACAACTTCTCTGGGCCACCTGTCCCAGTGTCTCACCCTCATTGTAAAAAATTTCTTCCTTATATCTAATTTAAACCTACCCTCTTTCAGTTTAAAACTGTTACCCCTTGTCYGGTCGCTACAGGCTCTGGTAAAAAGTCTCTCTCCGTCTTTCTTTTAAGCCCCCTTTAAGTATTGGAAGGCTGCAATAAGGTCTCCCCGGAGCTTTCTCTTCTCCAGGCTGAACAACCCCAACTCTCTCAGCCTGTTCTCGTAGGAGAGGTGTTCCAGCCCTCAAAGTTTTCGTGGCCCTCCTCTGGACCCGCTCCAACAGGTCCATGTCGTCTTGTGCTGGGGACCCCAGAGTTGGACACAGCACTCCAGATGGGGTATCAGGAGAACGGAGTAGAGGGGCAGAATCCCCTCCCTCGACCTGCTGGCCACGCTTCTTTTGATGCAGCCCAGGGTACGGTTGGCCTTCTGGGCTGCGAGCACACGTTGCAGGCTCATGTCCAGCTTTTCATCCACCAGTCCCCCAAGTCCTTCTCTTTTATCCTAGTGTAGCTTTGGTGGGGATTCCCTTAATCTTACTTAGTACTCTTAGGTATCCTTATTTAGTATTTAGAAATCCAAATATCATTGTGGCATATTTCTAATACTTTTAAGTACAGAATGTTAGCTTTAAATCCTTTATTTTTGGTGACAGTATTAAGTGGTACTTATAGATGGTTTATTTATTCTGGAGTTGGAAATACACAGGAGCTGTCTAATTGTTTAAGCTGTTTTTGTAGCTGCTTTATCATAACAAAGAAAGTGCAAAACAGCTTGCATTTTCTAATTTTCCCTATTTTTCTTTCAGATTCCCTTGCATGCACGTGAACATATTTACAGTTCCCACCTCTGTCCTTAACCTGTGCAGCTAAAATGCTACAGATGGGCAATAGCTGGTTCCAAAAAGAAAGAAAAGAAAGGAGGAAAGGCCCTGTAATGAAAGTCACAAGTTATTCTGCTTTAAAACCTGCCAGTCTGTATTATTTTCAGGGAAAGTACACTTAATTTTATGAAAAACAGTGCATGGCCTTAATCCTCTAGGAAAGACAGGTAAGGTGAGAACAGTGAAAGCGCTCATTTAACTGTGGCAGGTGACAGCCTCAGTGGCTTTGACTACATCCCAGTGCTGTAAAAATTTTCAAGGAAAATTTGATTATATTTATGATGTTCCCCTGTTTAGAATTACATACCTGCACGTGGAATAGAGTCCCATTTCCAAAAACAGATATTCCTAGCTAATGCAAAAGAAGATGGAGGTTGTGTGAGACTTAATTCATTTAACATTTAGCTACCAAACTTCCAGATCCTTCTGGTATCATGTAAATGTTTAAGAATTTTGTATTTTTTTGTGAAAAAATTTCAAATCTGCATCAGACTTCTAGAAGTTTTAAATAGAAAAGTGTCATCTATTGAGATCATTTAGAAGAAAGAAACAGTTCAGTGCAGAGTACTATACCTTTCGAAGGAACTTTTTTTTTTATTTATATTCAGAAAGTGTATTTTTTGATTCGTTCTGTGTATTTTTATAAGTATTACTTATTTTGGTGTTTTTTTTCCTATGATTCCTGTTTGTGTAAAGCACAGCTTGACTGCAGAAACACAGGCAGTGACTCCTGAAGTATGACATTCACAGGTTCCCCTTTATAGTCTTGATAGGAAGGTGCTGCTTCAGGGAATGCACCTCTTTTGCAAGAACGCCTTTTTTGTTTGTCAGCCATGGGAAGCGAGTGCTTTCAGCCCTTTCACGCTTGCTTGCGTAGCGTATGTAGATTGGGAACCTGTTTTTCAGAGGTAAAATTATGGAAATCTGTAACCCTGCTGACAAGTTATTTGCGTAGCCTGGAATGAAATTCTAACAGTAGCTCAGAATAGCAATTAAAGCACCTCCTTGTGTTAACTACAACATCTCGCACAAGATAGCTGTAAGGAAGTGTACCTTGTCCATAGCCATATGATAAAGAAATTTTACCCACACCCAAAGTGTGTCCTTTGGGTAATGTAATTTTTTGTTTCGAATGCACTGAGCTTTGCTAATGTTACCTGGCGGTAAAGATGACTAGTTACAGCACATTCCAGGAAGTGCAGCTGTTTACCCTGTTGCAAAATAATGAATATATTTGTTATAGAGACTGTGCAAGGAGATGAATCCCCCGGTGACTGATACTGCTTTCCTTACTGGAAAACTTGAAGCCAGGGATCTGAACTGTTAAGAAACTGCTTCAGCCAATGCGTGTTAAAACCAGCATAAGCTTTTCCAGTCATAGTCTGAAACCAACTCTCATGCTGCAGTCATCTGCCACTTTCACTCCGATTCTTCTCTTCCATTGTTTTTCAAATAAGAACTGTAAAAAATGTTACTTCTCAAGCTTCTTTCCTGAAAGAAGAAACTAAATTTACAATATTTGAAGCCTGTTAAAATAATTTTTGACATGGCAGAAGTAGAAAAGTGTCTGTGACTTTACTAAATGGTGATTATTTTTTTTTTTTAGTAGGAGGATAAAGTTAAAGAAATTTACCTTAAAGAATGATATTTGTAATACCAGATTAATCAGAATCAAACTAACGATGGGCAATTTTGTTAGTTCCTCTGGCTGTGCAATTTTTTAAAATAATATTATGTCTTTGGACATAAATTTCAGTGCTGTTCTTCAAATAATATTGAATACTATCCACTTTGATTCGCAGAAAATCTTTTCTAGTGTTTTATCACTGATCACCTTGGGATGCATGCTAAATATTTTTTGCTAATATTTATGCTGTTAGGTTGAAATCAGGTGACACTTGCCAGAATTTTTGCCTTTAATAGTTAAGACATCCCCTAATTCTTTTTGATAAGATAAGGTTTATAAGAAAGGTTTTTTGCTTTTGTCGTGGTCCTGTATACACTCACACCAATTTCATTAGGCTGGTGATGGCTGTGTTTTAGGAAGAGATAGCTGGAAGAAGCCTGCCTTCTGAATCACAGCCTCCAGGTCCCTCTGTAGCGAGCAACTGCGCCTCATGTTGTGGTCAAACCTCGTTTTAATTCTGCACAGGTGCTTGCACCCTCTACAGAGGTAGGTGGAGGATTCCTGTAGGTGGAGGCTTCTGATGTTTAAAGTTTTACTTGTTTTTTGTGGCTGGTCTGTTCTCACTTGTTTTCATATCAGCCTATGAGCTGAAATAATTCTTTCTGTTACCTGCTGCTCAGCCCCTGGCTGTTTTTATAGACTGATGTCTTCCGTAATGAGCTTGCTTGTTGAAAGAGTAGATACGCCAAACTCTTCTGCCTGCTGCCGCAGGATGGGCACTCCCTCCCCTCGACTGCTGTGCTCTTCCTTTGTGTTTCCTCTGGTTTGAATTCTGCTCTCCTGAACAGTGTAGGTACAGACATACTTTTGTTTACATACATACATATACGTCTGTCATACAGCATCTCTAGATAGAGTTCTGCCTCTGCTGGAATTACTTCTCATTATTTTTTCTTTTCTCTTCTTACTAGAGAGAGACTGGCGGGCTCCTCTGCTAAGGTTTCATGGTGCCACAGGCATAGATACACCTTGGTGTTAGCTGTCGTTGGATTGCGGCAGCATTTCTGGTACAGCTTGGAAGACTGATCATCAACATGCAGGCTCACCTGGCTGTGTTACCATCGGATTGTTATGCACCTTATTAGCAAACATATGGCAAGACATGTTTTTCTTCGTGCTTAGCTGTGAAAGCTGCCCTGAGCAGTGTGTGTGATGGTGTAGCAGATGCTTTTTGAGCTCAAGGGCATATGGGGCTGTGAGGTTCTGGGTGGATTCAGCCCTGGTGCATGCTCAAGGCTGTGAAGTCCTGACTGAAATAAAAAGAGATGCGGCGTGTTTGGCCCCTGCACTTTCTGTGTGTGAGAAACAGTACAGACTGTTTTGTTAGCAAACGTTGGCAGGATTCATCCATTTCAGCTAATTGCAAGGATGGTGGAAAATCTGTGGGCAGGTGAAGTTATCCTTGTTTCAAGCGAAGAAGGTTAAACAGTGTTTGTTCTGAGCATGCGCTGCTGAGGTGGCTGCTCATCTAGAGTTGGCTTGAGGGTGAAGAAGGCCCAGTTTAATAAGATAAGTACCCAGTCAGCAGGAGAGAAGCTCAGTGATGTTTATTTATATTAAAAAATACAACATTTCAAACATCAGTAGGTGTCGGGATTGTGGGTATGTGAACCTCAAAGGAAGCCTGTGGGGTGAGCATTGTGCTGGCACGATCCCAGGCTGTTGTGGGGAGTGGTTCTGGTGTTGTCTTCTTGCCCACCTCCACCAGGAGAACTAGGTGCTGTGCAATGAAAGAGGTCGTTGCTGAAATGAACAGGATCAGTCACCGATGCTGACAAGGCAGGTATGATGCAATGACAGCCAAGCTAGGGACGTTGTTGTTGGCAGGCCTGAATTTAGGTCTTGGGATGGTCAAAACGCTGCCAGGTTGGGTGCAGGGTGAGTAGATAGAAAGAAGTGTGGTGCACCTAGGAAAAGCTGTTGAGGGCTGGTGATGTCCCTTATTTGCCAAGCACGCTTAATGCCTGAGTGAACATAATGGAAATTTGGGCTGAGAAATAGGCTATCCAAGAGTAGTAATTTTGGAAAAGTGTGGTGTGTGAGTGTTACTTCAGATGCAGGAGTCCCTGTGTAATCAAGCAGTGAAGGATTAGGCATGACAGATACAGCTAGAGCACTGGACTGGTAGCTGTAGTGAAAGGCTGAATAACTGAAGGAAATACGGCAATGTGACCTAATAAATTTTCAACCTCAGAACAGAAAAGAGATGACAAACCATTTTTTGACCTATATGGTCTCTAATTGGTTAAAGGGATTACAGTATTCGCTTACCATTGGGTATGGGGTAAGAAACAAGGCATCCTTAAGCCCACACAGTTCATGCCTTTTGTGAGTTTCTGTAGAAGAGCTGGAGCTGTGGTTTATTGTTTAATCGCATACCAAATGTCTGTGTCATCCTTTGTATGCAGATAAGAGTCTGTGCATCCCACCATTGTTGTCTTATCTTTTTCAGAGCTGTAACAAGATTGGTTGATTTGTCATGATCTTGTGGCGCAGGACCTTTTCCTTTTGTTTCCAGTTGATGATATCCTCTCTTTGCTGAAGGATTCAAGCGAGTAAGCACTAATTTCACATACATCTTTGGCTGCCAAAAATGTCATTCAGTCCTGCTCCCACACTCATATTGTTTCCTTCCTTGTGTCAGCAGAAACATTCATGTTCATCAGACTGAGGAACTCAATCGTGAGATCGGTTAGCTTTTTTTTTCCCCCCAGCAATTTTTTTTCTGTAATCAGTTCTGCAATCCAGTGTGCCGAACAGCTAAACAGACGCTTAGACTACCACAGGGAGCTCTCAGGCTGGGGTGGGAGGAGAAGACAGAGTTGGTGTAACATGTCTGAGGGTTGGGAATTGTGCAACCACTTCATTTGGAAGCAATGCTTAAAAGTTTGTGTTCACAAAAGTCTCTCCGTCTGACTTTGCACTTAGAAATACTGGTCTGTATCCCATTTCACTGAAACTAGCCCTGCCCAGATTTGTTCACTTTTTCCTGTGTGTTTTGTCTTCTGTGTTAAGGATGCCTCTCAGCTTTGTGGGAGGCATCGCACAAACTCTCGCATTCTTTTGAGCCGAGTTTTATTGCTGAAGTTTTGGTTAAATATGTTGCAAGGTTTAGCCTTACCTAAACTCTAGAAGAAACCTTCTTTTAGCCTGATATTTACCCTTCCAGTACTCCCTGTTATCATTTTTCCTTTAGCAAATCCACTGTCCAATTACGCACTAGTACTCATCTATCGTTCACTAGTTGCTTTCCATATAGTAAGTCTAGACTGGGAAAGATAGTAGGTTATTTTCACATGAACTACTTTTGAGATAACCATTTCTGAATTATGTTTCAGTTTCATTAACCTCTCTTTCTTTAAAAAGCCTTCCATAACCTGGAATGCTGCTGTAAACTAACAGGCTTGTAGTTGGTCAGGTCAGTTTTTTCCTTTTTCCATTCCCCTTTGTTGTTTGCTGTTTCACAGTTTTCCTAAATTACAGATGTAATTTATTCAGCCTTAAATCAATATAATCAACATCTGTGTGTAAGAATTTTTTAGGAAATTTTGTAGAATGTTTGGATTTTGAAATATTTTTAGGAAAGGGGTTTGATTCTCTTTAAGCCAGTTTTTAAAGTATTTTTTTTTTTGTTGGAGCATTGAGTATTTTAATACAGCTTGGCTTTGTTTCTCAAACATAAACTTGCATACCAGAAAAAGCTGTATTGACGCTTATGATCCATAAGTAACACWTATGATCCATAATGTGTATGTTGCGCCACTGTAGTGTTTGGCATTTATTAGTGCAACTTGCCACAGTTAAGTGAGAGGTTTACCTTGGAATGTGGGGAAATTTGACCCAGGAATGTCTAAGTATAGTAGATGTACGGAAAACAAAAGGTGCCGGACACTGAGATTTTTGCGTTGATCTTAGCCTTTCTTTAGCTATGTCCAGTGATTTAATTTTGTAGTTAGCTCTTAGAATATCTCTCTTCTCAGTGTCAGCAGTGGCAGGGTTGCGTTCCAGGATGTATATGAGAAGGGCCGATGTAGCATCTGCAATCCACGTGTGTGTATTGTGTTTTAGAGAAATCCTTTGCTGTATAAACATCTCAGTAAATAAATGTGTAGCTGACATACATATGTATGTCAAAATATTCTTACATTTATACTAGTAACCATGCAGAGTTTTAAAAATATGYTTCTTTAGCAGTTTTTTAATTAACTCTATAGCTTTTCAATGCAAATGGCAAGTCAGTGCATGTGAAAGAAGCACTGGGATTTTTTAAAATATTATAAATATTAACTAAGGGAGGAAAACTGGTAGTATTTAATCCTGATCTGTAGTSTCTTTTTCAAAATATATGAAAGAGTTTAAATGGTATTATTTCTTAAACTGGTTAGACTGAATCCTGAGTTATTTGCTGCAGTTCTCTGCTTCTCTAAAAGCCATAATACAGAAGATCACTTAAAATGGCATTAGTTGTGACAGAGATACTTGAAGAAATCAAGACAATAAACAGAAGCCAAGATGCTGTGTCTTGCTTCCCTRTTACAGTTGTATTTTATTATCTGCTGAACCAGAGTGGTGAAGGTTTGGTAGACGCAGATATCTGATTTTACTGTTCAGGATTTTTTCCAACTTCTTCAAGAGACAGCTGAAGAGTACATTGTTCAGGGATTTGTAACATGTCTTTATTGAGCCGGCTAAGGTATTTACTGATGATAGTTCAAAAAAAAAGAAGGGGACTGCACACACAGTTGTAGCTAGCAGTGACTATCTAGATCATGTAATCTGTAATTAAACTCAAAAATTAATGTTTTCTGACCTGATATCCTCGGGTAGAAAAGAAAATAGAAAGTAGCTAACGTAGTTGGTGGGATACAGAACAAGAAGTGGGATTAACGTACATACTTTTTCATGCTGCTGCGTAGACTCACACTGCTAGTTTCTTTATGTATCACCACTCAGGTAAAATCAAAAAATAAATGCCATAAGAGGAATTATTTTGGGTGATTAAAACAGTCTGGTTTTTTTGAGGTGTTCTCCTGTGGATTTTTTCTTCCTAATTCTTAAGAACAATTATCTGGTAGTACACAATATTGTGCTGAAGAATTTCTCCCTTTTTTACGTAAACTTAATTTGTCTTAACAATCCTGATCTGCCCTGCCCCAAACTTATTTGTCAAAAATATTAAGGAGGACAAATGCCCTAGAAAGAGAGCAGTAAAGTGGTGGAGATCTCCGTTGGATGAATTTTGGCTTAGAAAGCAGAGCCCTGCGGAGCTGATCTGTAGCAGCTGCAGTGGATGGAGGTAGTAGTAATAAAATGAGTTCCTACTGACGGAGCTTTTCGGGTTTTCCTTCGTGGGGTGGGGTGACCCTGGCCGGCAGGTAAGTCACCACCTAGCCACTTGCTCGCTCCCCCCGGCGGCGGGGGAGAGGATCGGAAGGACAAAAGTGAGGGAAAAAACCTCACGAGTCGAGATACAGACAGTTTAGCAGGTGAGGGCGGGCGGGAGGGAAGAAGGACGTAATGCAAAAGCAATCGTTCACCACCAGCGAAGCAATGCTCAGCCAGTCCCAGAACAATGGCTACTTTGGAAAAACTGCCCCCCGCCTGCCAGTTTTAATGCTGATCACGGYGTTACATGGTATGGAAAATACCTTTGATCAGCTGTCTTTGGCTGCGTCACCTCCTGACCTCTTGCCCGCTCCCAACCTACACATGGGGAGGGGGGCAGAGTGGGAGACAGAGGAGGCCTTGAGCTGCTCAGCAATAGCCAAAACCTTGGTGTTACCAACACTGTTTTGGTCACAAATCCAAAACACCATAAGGGCTGCTATGAAGAAAGTTAACTCCATCCCAGGCAGACCCAGTACACTTCTATTGACTCACTTGTAAGGCAGCAAGTACAGTAAATCTTAATAGGTTTACTAACTTTGCTCTGAAAATCCAAAGATTCTACAAATTCATRTAAAGGCAGCGTTCTATCTTTATATGACAAACATTTTAATTTTACTTTCCAAATTAAGGATTAAATTCTAATGCCAAGGGTGGACTTCTCTACAGCTTATTGTCAATTATCAGTTAATTCCCCATAAGCTCAAGCTGAAGCCTCATTAAATTAAAACAATGAAAGCTGCTATGAATGAAGTATCTGAGTCCTCTTTCTAACAATTAGACTTTCCATTCTCTTGCTCATTAGTTCATGGTTCTTGAGAATAAGTGTTGGAAATGTAAATCAAAGTTGGCTACTTCTTTTTTTTAATTAACAAGAAGCTTAACCTCTTTCTCTGGTTAAAACTCTTCTTTAAAATGTTCAGTACATTCCGTATCTCTAAATTTACTCATGTTTTTAAGAGTAAATAAGTCATGACTTTCCAATATACCGTTCTGCTGAGAGCTTGAAGTGATTACCTTCCATTATATACCACACTGCACTGTTCTGTAAACAGCAGCAACTGAAATTTTTTAAAATCATAAAGAAAAGGAAAAGTAATTCTTAGACTGTGGAACCCTAAATCTTCTCCTAGACTACAAAAAGTTTCATTTAGATTGTCTCATAATTCAAAGAAAATGCAGAAATGCAAGTGAAACAATTGACAGCTTTGTGAATTGGATCTGAAATCTAGTTGTATCTTTGGAAACTTCTATCCAATTGACAATATAAAACCTCCAGAAAACAGCTCTTAGCCTGTCCTGGTTCCGGCTGGGACAGAGTTAACCTTCTTCCCAGTAGCTGGCGGGGGGTGCTGTGTTTTGGGTTTGGTATAATAGGAGCGTTGATGGCCCGTTGATGTTTTGGGTGTTGCTGGGTGCTGCTTGCACCAGGCACTTTTTGGCCCCCCATGCCCTGCCAGGTGTATGAGAAACTGGGTGGGGGAGCATAGCCGGGGTGGTTGACCCAGCTGGCCAATGGGGTATTCCATACCATGYGACGTCATGCTCGGTATAAAACATCGTGGGGGGGAGGGCGGGCTCTGGCATCACGGGACAGGCTCTCGGGTATCAGCCTGGGCATCGGTCGGCGGGTGGTGAGCAGTTGCATTGTGCATCGCCTGCTTTGTGTATTCTATTATCGTTGTTATTATTCCTGTTCTACTTTGTTTTATTTCAATTATTAAACTGTTTTTATCTCAACCCACAAGTTTTCCTGCTTGTGTCCTCCCGATTCTCTCCCCCATCCTACCGGAGGCAGGGGGGTGAGTGAGCGGCTGCGTGGTGTTTAGGTGCTGGCTGGCGTTAAACCATGACATAACCCCTGTCTATTGTTGTGAAGGATTTCCATAGATAGATTCAGTTGTAAGCAAACAAGCATGTGCCATCCTCCAAACTGACAGGATGTGAGCCTGGTTTGACTCAAAAGCTTGAATTAACAAGCCCTACGAGGGCTCCAATAATACAGGCAGATTGTTTCATAAGCTGTTGATAGATTTTTGTGATTAACAGTTGCTCCTTATGAAGAGACTGTATAAACCAGCACAGCTCAGTCTACAGGGACATGCGTTTTGGAGCCCTCAGTCCCAGAGCTAGCTGAAGCACCAAGTTGGTTTCGTAAGAAATCTGATGGTTTGCTTGCTGTCCACCAAAACACATGGCAAACAGAAGCTTCCAGTTATTCAGTGAAAATGTTTTGCTTGTCATTTTTAGCAACTGAAGATGTAGTTGGAGTGTTGGTGGTACTTCTTCACTGCACTTGCTGGGTAGCATGATTGGGCATCTACGTGTCTGTTCCAGGGGTTCTGGAGGCCCTTTGGAGATCCCAGGAGATTTGTCAGTGAATTACCCCAAAGCCCTTGGGACCTGGCATTATTTTGCCATGCTATTTCTAAAAAGTTAGATCCAAGCAGAATAGATTCAGGTTTGCTTGTTACCTGTCAAGAGAGGTTGTTGGAGCCTTTCAGAAGCATTTGCAAGATAAATGCAGTGAGGCTGTGGAGGTCCACAGTACTTAATCAGCAGTTAGGAGAGATAGGTAGATAAGACAATTGCAGCACAGTCCTCAGACAAACTGAGTTAATATATAAAATCATGATAATGTCTGGACCAGTTTTCTTTTTAAAGCAAAAAACCAGACAAGACCGTAGTAGTTTTGGTAGCTTCCTTTTTTTTTTTGGCTGACAAATGAACAAAAGTAGATCTTTTGAATGCTTTACAAATTAATATAACTTTTGTTCTAATTTCAGGTTTACTTTTACAATATAAACAGATAACTCCTATTTTTTAGGATGCTTAATTACTGTAAGTTAAAACAAATTATTAAGTGCTAGTCCTTAAAGACTAAGAATAAATTTGGTCTGATACTCTTAATAGGTAGTTCTGCTTAATTCCACCGAGGAGTAATATTTAAGAAATGTAGGTAGGTTGATACTGGGACTGGATCCAGCAAATAATAAATAAAGTATTTATAACTTTAAACATGAAAAAGTTGCACAGATGTTTGAGTATACGAGTAGTTCCCATGTAAATCCTTTAAGTAAATGTTGTCATAATTCTTAGCTAAAAGCTTTAACCTGATGAGTTATGAAATGTATTTCCCAAGTTACAGATCTGTGAACTCTTAAATGTGTTCCTGATCCTTCCTGTTTATATTTTTCTCTATTTTTATTTACTAACTCCAGTGCTTTCTCAAACTCTTTTGTGTTATATTTGATTATCTACAAGCCATCTCTGCCTCCAATGGATCCTGAGCTGTGGATGGTTGGGAAGGTGGCCGGTGACAGTACCACTGTAGATGTCTTGTGCTCTTTCTGCTTTTGGCACTGTTGAAGGTAGAGTTCTGGGACAAACAGACCTTTGGTCTGGTCTGGTGCAGCTGCTCTTTATGTTCGCAAGTGATTACTTCAAGCAAGGAAAACTTTTAGCTGCGTTTTAAAAAAACTAATTTCACAGCAGCAAAAGCTGCTAATGCATATGCTTCACTGGTAGCCTTAACTTCTTGATCACCCAGCCAGACCTTCAAGTGTGAAACAGTGCATGAACTGGGAGGTTTCTAGTGCTGTAAGCAATGTGTGTTTTTCCTAATGAAGAGCCTAATGTGTTCTGAAGTTTAAAGGTAGGGTAAGGAAACAGTGCAAAGGAAAGCCTGCCTCCTGGCAGGTTTTTTCTCCAGTGTCAGACAGATGCTGACTGACACATACCACTGGATCTTTTACTATCATGAAGAGAAAAAAAAAATAAAATAAAATTGTGCCTTATGAGAAGATTCTCCAGCTCCTTCAAGGGCAGGTAAGATTAACTCAGCTGGCAGAGTACCATGACCTGTCCCATCTCACAGACTGTATTATAATATCTCCTTACAAATCCTGGCAGTCCCACACATGGTGGTGGTAGAAAAGAACTACCTGAGAAACTGAAAAAGTCTGCGCAGGCAAAGGTCCCTGAGATCCTGACTAACCTCAGGGTATTTGGCATTCCCCCTTCACAGTCAGGGGCAGCTTTGGCTGCAGTGACCATAAGATGGTGGAGTTCAGGATCCTAAAAAGAGAGAGCAGAGCAAAAAGTAGGACTATTGCCCTGTATTTCTGGAGAGCAGACTTCAGCCTCTTCAGGGATCTGCTTGGAAGAATCCCATGGGATGTGGCCTCAGAGAGAAGAAGGGTCCAGGAGAGCTGGCTGATATGCAAGGATCACCTCCTCCGAGCTCAGGAAAGACCCATCCCAACAAGCAGGAAATCAGCAGAGACAGCAGGAGGCCTGCATGGAGCTCCTGACTCAACTCAGGCAGAACAAAGAAATGTAAAAGAGATGGAGGCAGGGACAGGTGACCCAGGAGGAATACAGAGCTGCTGTTCGAGCATGTAGGGATAGCATTAGGAAAGCCAAGGTTGACCTGGAGTTTCATCTGGTAAGGGATGTGAAGGGCAACAAGAAAGGCTTCTACAAGTCCATAAACAGCAAAAGAAAGGTGAGGGAACACGTGTGGTCACTGCTGAATGGGGCAGGGGAACTGGTGGCAAAGAAAAGACTGAGGTATTCTACCCTTGCTCCAGACTTACGGTTAGGGAGCACTTGAACAAACTGTATGTTCAAAAGTCCATGAGGCCTGGCAAGTTGCACATACGTGTGCTGAGGGAGCTGGCTGATGCCGTTCTAAGGCCAATCTCAACTAACTTCTTTCATGGCAACTGAAAGAGATTCCTGAAGACTGGAAGAAAGCAAATGTCACTGCTGTCTGCAAGAAGGAAGATCTGGGGAAATAGAGGCAGGTCAGCATCACCTCAGTTCCTGGGAAGATGTTGGAGAAAATCCGCCTGGAAAGCATTTCCAAACATGTGAAGGACAAGAAGGGAATCAGGAGCAGTCAGCATGGATTTACAGAGGGGAAGTCATGCTTGCCCAGCCTGATGGCCTTCTACAGTGAGGTGACTTGGGGGAAAGCAGTAGATGTCATTTAYGTCAACTTTGGTAAGGCTTTTGACACTGTCTCAGTCTCCCATAACATCCTCCTAGGCAAACTGACAAAGTACTGCTTAGATGAATGCATAGTGAGGTGGTTTGAAAACTGGCTGAACAGCCAGGCCCAGAGGCTTCTGGTCAGTGGGACAAAGTCCAGTTGGAGGCAAGTCACTAGTGGTGTACCATCAAGGTTGATACCAGGGCCAATACTGTTTAACCTCTTCATTAATGACCTGGATGCTGTGACAGAGTGCACCCTCAGCAACTTCACAGATGATACAAAACTGGGAGGAGTGGTGGGTACACCAGCTGGTTGTGCTGCCATTCGCAGGGACTTGGACAGGCTGGAGAATTAGGCTGAGAGAAGTCTGTTGTGGTTTAACCCTGGCAGCGCCTAAACACCACGCAGCCRCTCGCTCACCACCCCACCTCCGGTGGGATGGGGGAGAGAGTTGGGATGGCACGAGTAGGAAAACTCGCGGGTTGAGATAAAAACAGTTTAATAATTGAAATAAAACAAAGTAGAACAGGAATAGTAACAGTGATAACAACAACAACACCAATATACAAAGCAGGCGATGCACAATGCAATTGCTCACCACCCGCCGAACCGAACGAGAGCTCGGGACCCAGGGCCCCCCCCCACACCCTTAGTTTTTATACTGAGCATGACGTTACATGGTATGGAATACCCCATTGGYCAGCTGGGTCAACCACCCCGGCTATGCTCCCCCCGCCAGCTTCCCATGCACCTGGCAGGGCATGGGAG